>OX393581.1:46556707-47156707 GCA_947652605.1 Elmis aenea
AAAAAAACTATATTTCGAAAATTAAAAAAGATATCAAAAATCTGTTTACGACAATAAATTCCTCTCGAAAAAAGAAATCGAGATTACGTACTTAGTTTTTTTTAAATCTCTGATAACCGAGATACCCCCCCTGTATGGGCATCGAAAATACGCCACCCTCAACATAGACCGTATCAATCAATTCTTTTTTTGGAAAATTCATATTGCATATGTTATACTCATTTATTTATGTTTTAACAATTGACAACAATTTACTCTGACATTTGTTACTACAGAAATTATTGTTTCTATTGTCAAAGTCGGGGCCTACTCCGAGAAAACTAGGAAATTCCTACACAACGCTTATAAGAATAAGTAAAATGTAAATATCACAGAAAATATTCATTTTAGGTATAGGTAAGTATTAAGAAAAGTTGAAAAAAAACAAAAATGCAACAAAATGACCTAATAATATACAGGGTGTTCCATTTGAAAAAATAAAGTTATTGATGTTTGAAAATTGGGAAGTTGGCACATCTATAAGAAACACCCTGTATAATATAAATTAATTTTGATGTATTTAGACTATGACTACACCTTTTGACTTTGTATGTGCAAAATATCATTTGCCAATTATTACTCATAACGTTGTGCTCTTGGCAAGTATTGTACCCTGTTTTTCTGGAAATTCAAAGATTTTTTAAGATAAATTGGCAACGTCGCAAAAAAATTAAAAAACAAAATACTGTCATATGGAGATTTTCTTGCTGAATTCGATTATGCAAAAATATACTGGGTGTTCAATTTAAAAAAAATACCTTTAGTGACGTCCCACTTTTATGAAACACCCTGTATACTTGAAAATAATTTTAAAACATGCACCTCTAGAAATACTATAAGTTTTAATAAAAACTTTTTTTTATTAAGTTGACATTAAGGGCAATAATGGACTTTATCGCACTAATGGCGCACCCTGTATGTGGGTATGTGGGTATCTGGACTTTTAAAATTATTTTGTGCAAAATTCGCAATAACATAAAAATTATTTTCACTCCCTCCCACCCCAAATTTATCAAAAAATATTCCGGAAGATAAAAAGCACGGTTCTATAAAAGTCAGTTATATGTTGATTACATCGTAGCGCCATTTTACCGAGAAAATGCAAAACTTTAGTAGAAAATGATGTTCAATTTAAAAGCTTTTGTATGCATGCATCGATGTAATTTAATGTTCACGTCATTTATACTAGGATGGAAAGCTTTTAACTCATTGAAGGTTAGTTTAACATTGACGAAGATGTGACAGCACGTCATCTGATAGGTGTGAATTTCATTAAATAAAAAATATCGCTAGATAACAAGAATAAAAATAAATTGCTCGTAAAATATATATCGTGCATATCGATATATCGATTTACTAATGCACTTTGTATACTTATTATCAGAATAAAACTCGAACATGATAGAACGGATTTAGAAAGTAAAGTGAAATTTTGTTTTAATATTACATAACAACTATGCCATTGAATTAACTATTTTTAAATTGTTTACAAATCGAAAACATGTTTATAGAGAGCACGCGCCACTTGTGTCTGGAGTAAGACACTAATTGGACGCCAGACAAGCAAATAAGAATCGAAAGAGTTTGGTATTCGACATAAAATCTATTTAATTGGATATCAGAGTAACGGCTTGAAACAGAAATTTCTGGATATTTTGTTATGTCGAGCTTTACGAAACTCAACCGTATAAAATGTGCCAAACACTTAAATAGCATAGAAAAAAACACAAGTTGGCAGTTTGGTTAGAAATGCACTTTAATTTCTTTATTATTTTATACCATCAGTTTCTATACATGCCATATCATTGGACACATAGTAATTCGGCATTCTACAGAATGGCTAAGCTCCTAGGCATTCTGTATAATGCGTCACGTCAAGAATACATTTATAAAAAGCTTCAAACCCCCTCTAAACCTGACCCTCATTCATTTGGTCATCAATTGAGGGTCAGATGAAAGGTTGGTTAAAATTTTATTTTAATACATTGCAAGAAATAAAATGGAATACCAGATTATACACTTTGCCGCTAATACATACATCGACAGTTTCTGGAAAGGTCCAGAGACTAAAGGTTTTATCTAGTATACACTAGAACTAGAAGGTACGCGGAAACGTAGCAGCGCCACCTGTGCGCACTTATTGAGAGGGTACGCTTTCCTGGTTAATAGCTGGCGCAAAAGTTGCCACACCCGATTTTGTGCTTTCTGTGCTAAATAATTTGTTAAACATGAGACAAAGCAAACGAAGATATCGTTGTAATTAATTTATAATAAAAATGTAGGTAGGGGAGACCGGGGTAAGATGACGAACGGGGCAAGATGACTAACGGAATATAATTCAGTTTCTTGTCAAAATATGTCACCACTATTGACTAATTACAATACATACAAGTAGTGTGAAGTAACATATTGAATTTACCGACCGATTGCTGTCACTATTTCGTAGTAAAATTTAAAATTGTGTGGTACCATACTAAGGTAATAATATTAACGGTAAGTTCAATAAGCTGTAGCACTGAGAGTTATAAATTTTGAAAATTTATCGCAGTAGTTTTTGATACCCAAACATATTAGATAACTGTTGACTATATAAGAAAAACATTAAAATTATTCCTTTTTGTAAGAGATAGATATTTGTTCATGTTACCCGTCGGGGCAAGATGACGAATGCCGTCATCTTGCCTCTTTTGATTTTTATCGTGTTCTGACAATAATTTTACTATCTGCTTTATAATAGACATTTATGGCCGTATGCAGAGTCGAAAGAATTGTGGTCTAAAACGGGTTTATCTTTAAAGCGTTTTTAAAATTATTTAAAACTAATTGTCACGAAGTTTTTGTAGATCCTCCAGATGAAGACTGGATAGAGTGCAAAAAGTGTAAAGTATGGTGGACATGATGCTTGTTCAGCATATGAAGGTGGCGGCGATTTTACATGCGATTATTGTTGATTCTTCATATTACCCCATATTGTTCGTCATCTTACCCCGGTAATGGGGTAAGATGACGAACACTTACCAAAAAGTTTAAACTAAAAATATAGCTGCTTGACTTTGTTTAAGTTCTTTATTGAATCATAGTTACGTTGTGTTACATGTTACCTTTCTGAATAAAAATAACAATAGTATCTTCTGGGTGTATCTTTTTCCCAAACCAATTTTTTTCTTAACTTCGTCAACTTGCCCCGGCCTCTCTTACTTTACCAACAAATAAAAAATTTTACCATGTTTTTACTTAGCTAAAAATAAATTTAATTTTATTACTTGACGTTACGTGCGACGAATTTTCTTTTATTACTTGAACTAATTGTTTTTAGTTACATGTTTGCTATTGTTCTCCTTTCTGGTTTAATCATTGTTAATGGAATACATTTTTGCATAATTTTTTTCTGTGCATAACAGTCTCATATAAAGATTACGTTTTATGATTTTTAGTCAGAATTTATGCTCATAAAGCGTCACGACTGTATTTTTAATAAAAATGTATGTTATTTTAAATGAAATACGGCGCAACATAAAAAGTAACATCAAACATCAAAGCACATTTTCAAAACGAAAGTAATAATGGATTGCAAAAAAACCAAACGCTTTGTAATCTTCCACCGACGGATAAAAGGGAGTACCTCATCAGTCTACAACAGGGCGACGTCTAACGAGCTCAAAGTTCGTTACTAATGAACGTCAGAAAAAAAGTAACTCGATGACACAAACATTATTTGCAACAACATGAAAGTGTCGTAAGAATGCCGGGACAGAGCACAAGGGGCGCCATCTGTTTGAGGAGCCGCAGTCGCGCTTCGGGGCAATTAGTGGCGACGCCGCCCGCAGAACAATACGCTCTCGTATCCTAGCAACGGCTCTTATTTAATGTTATACGTATCTTGTTATGTGTTGTATTCCCTCTTCTAATTTATCTGGGCGCGTATGTTGACGTCAAATGTCAGAGACTTGGGGAATAGCCCGGTCCCACAGTATGTTTTCTGATGCGGATATCGCACTACAACTTTCCGACATGGCGCTCTAAAAGGAATTGCTCGCGATATATTTAAAAAGTGGAGCAGCGTGTCTTTTCGTATCTAAACTTCACTCGAATCTGCAGCGCCGTATCAAGTTGGCATAAATTACTTTTACAGTACAAAACTGCTCCTAGACAAGCAATGAAGTTTATGTATAGACATCGGAAAACTTGTGGCATATACCTTTTTTCGTGCTATCTATTAGATTTATTATGCTTAAAAATTGTACCATTACAACGACGACACTTCCGTATTTTCTTTACTCCGGTCCCAATAACGTTACTCTCAGGAAATCACAGCAAATATATTATGGTACCTACCGCGGTAAAACGGAACAAGAGATGGTTCGTTGACAAGCGAGATTGAATTAAAATTAATACGTTCACAAACTCATTTTTGTGTAATGTTTCCTCAAATAAAACTTATTTTATACACAAAAAAAACTTTCACTGTCAAACCCGTAAATATATATTGTGCAATAACATGTTGCTACTGTCAAACCCGTAAATATACGTTATTCTGCCCCTAAGAGTTGAAATTCTGGTGAATGCGCCGGGTTAAAAAATTAGGCTAATTTTAAGACAAATTATTTATTATCTTTGTTATTAGGGGGGAAACAAAAAAGTTTTTTTCACAAAAGTTGTTGGAATTTATTAGCTATACAACCTACAATTATTTTTAAATGCACAGGTTATTTAATTTTCGAGAATCAATATGCAACATTACTATTTCAAATGGAACACCCTCTACCCTGTATAACTATTTTTACGTTTTCTTGTAGATACATTATTTGCTGATAAAAAATATTTAGTGTTCTATGTCTGAAGTTAATATTTCTCGGGACATAATGAACAGATCGCAGAGGATGTTCGTTTTGTGTTTACGTGTTTAACTTATAAATTTAAGGAATGTCAAACGAAATTAATAATTTATTTTATATTACATCCGAAAATAATATTTACTATTAGATACTATAATTGCACGCTATATCCGTACTGCGCAGGCTTCTGATCGTTCGTTGGATTGTACAAAGGTTTGCTAAAACAAATCATAGATGCACCCGACTATAGTGAAACTGTGGGTCAATAATAAATATCAAAAGAAAATTATTTGTCTTTTTTAAAAAGGTAATAAAGGTTCCAATGACTCAAAAATGTACATCGACATTGCAGGGAATCGTCCTCCTTAGTCGGCGATTATCTCGATAACACAAACAAAATAGATTTACATTAAATAAGACAAAACATTGATAGACTTACTTCATCGATGCAGTGTGTTCCAAAATATTAGAATAAATATATTTATTACGACTTTAAAAAAATTGGTCTTCATAGGTGAATTTAACAGAATTAAATTATTTTCTACATTTATGGAAATAGAGGACGGGCTCTGGGGCTAATCTGATCATCCGACTAAGCACTACTTACTTGATGTTGGTAAATATAGAATTGTTTTTGTAACCCGGGTAGCTAATACTACCCCGATTCTGCCGTATTACAAGTTGTAATATATTTTGGAACTGGTCAACCATGTTCTAGAGCTATCAATAATTCAACAATCTCAATGTTACAATAATACCTTAATGTTGTCAATTTTTTTTAACTAAAAAGGCTAATTTAAGACAATTTTTATAACATTTTATGATTATGAACATCAGAAAAACAATAAGGAAAACGAGCAGATATGGAATATTTACTGAAAAGAGCTGTTACAAAATAGTGACAAAAGTTTTGAAGATTCCTTTGCAAGCTTTATTTAAAAATGGACTAGAGCAGCAATTTTCACATATTTTTCAACGACCATGGGATGAAATATTACATGGTTAATTTTTATCCACCTTGGACAAAAATGTCTAAGTGATTGTAATGCATATCTTACGTCCAATTATTGAAGTTACCAATTTCTTGAAATAGGATTATTTCACGAATTCAGCCTATATCATGAATGCAGCAAAAACTTGCCTATTCATTCAACATTCGATATTCAAAAGCGAAGGAATACAAGTAAAATAATTTTTATAGTTGCAAATCGAGCGTTAACTTTTTGTTGGTATTAACCTAGAATTACGCAACTTTGCTCTAATTCTTAGCCCTTCAGATAGATTAACACGATGTTTTTTATCTGTCACTGTATAATAGGCAACGCAAAATATAAAACGAAGTTTATTTATTACAATATACTTTGGCTGTTGTGATATAAAAGACATCAAAAATTCCAGCTTTGCACATTCCATATTTGCGTGTTTCCAGTACAATGTTGCCTGAGTTGATAGTTCCATCGTTGCATGATTCCTACTTTGAGTGATTTAACCGCTGATTGATTCAAACTTTGAATAACTCTGTCGGATATGAATATTCCAGCTTTGAATGTTCCAACTTTTAATGCAGCTCCATCTAATAGCATATTTACTTGTACTCGATCCACAATGGCATGGGCTGCAAAATTTCTGTAGCACGCAGGTGGCTAAGAACCCAAAACTGGCCCTGGCTATAGGTAATGCATAAGTATTTTTTTATTATTTTAAAATTTCATATACAATCTATCTATAGCGCCTGTTGAAAAAGACAGGACAGACATAAAGTAACAGTTTTACAAATAAAATTGACACGTAGACGATGTTTCCATTAAAACATACAAAATACTGACTGTAGTTTGTTTTGGGCACTATTATAGATAGAGCACTTAGCACTTAACATTAAGTCTGTCGGTATTCTTCGTTTTAATCTGCCTCTCACTCCCGATAGCTTCATTAGGTCCCTCGATAACACATTTGGATATAGTTTTAACCTGTCTTTATATCTCTTGGCAGTTGTTTTGATTTTTTTTCCCCACGAATAGATCCTGATGAATGGCCTTGTTAGTGATGAACCAAGGAGCTTAGGTTATGTAACTTGGGATTTTAGACTGAAATCTTTGAATGGTTTCAATGTTAGAATGAGAGGCACTTCCCCATAGTTCAATTCCGCATGTCCAGATAGGTTTCAGTATAGATTTATATAATATTAATTTGCTTTCTAAGGACAGCTCTGATTTTGTACCAACCATACCGTAAAATTTTCTTAGCGATAGTTGCAGTGGTTATACCAGGAACTGTTGGTTAATCAAATGTATATAAGAAATATAATATCGGATCAAATACACTTCCTTGAGGAACTCCTGCATAGATTGACTGCAAATCTGTATATTCGTCTTCGAACTTAACTCGATATTGTTTATTTTCTAGATAGTCTTTGGGAATCGTGTAGAAGTTATTTGAAAGTGTACATTTAAGTTTATACATTAATCCCTTATGCTAAAATATGTCAAAAGCACGACTATTATCGATAAATACTGCAGAGCAGTTTCCAGAATCATTATATATTTTGTTGACTACTCGATACACTTGCTGTATAGCAGAATTTTTATGTCTAAAAATATTAAAATTATTCTCTTAAATACTTAAATGCATTAAAACAAGTTTTATTTGTAGGTAAGCATTGAGAATCGTCTATTTATAAATATGAAAATAACAATCGTATCCAGTTTATGAGTTAAAATGTTGCTGTAACTTAGGATTAAAAAGATAGGGTAACTGCTACAGTTATTGGCCTTAGTGTAGTTATTGGCATAGTCTGCATTTAATCGCTGTAATAAGAATTCTAAATAAATTTAGGGGATTCTGTTTATTGGTTTGCAAACTTTAATCATTTTTGTTTAAAACTAGTAACTTATTTTGTAATAGTGTTGGTAACAAAAATAAAAAATCATATTTATCTAGAGCACGTTGCAGTCACAAATAAGAAAGGGCGCGGTGAACGTGAACACCTTAAGGTGAGTGTCAATTTTGAATAGCTTATTTTATTATCAATTATTGGTTGGCAAAATAATATTACAAACTCTATAACCTTATTACACTATAAAGTGACAAAAATACATAATTCTGTGGCTACAGTTGCAATAATCGATTTATTTAAAGGGCGGCTAACAATTGGATCATAAAAATCTGAAAAACTATAGTTATTGGCATAGGCGGCCAATAACTAGTACACCTGAATTCTGCCTAGATTCAGTTATTAACCGTGGCCAATAACTAAAGTATTGTATGCCAATAACTATACACAGTGTAAAATTTACCGGCAAATTTAAATTGTAAATTTCCTGAAAATGCCAAAAGTAAAACGAAGTTGTTTTTATAAAAAAAAAAATACAATAAGAACGATATTGAATAAGCATTAGACCATTAGAGGCTGTAAAAATGGAATATCTAAACGAGAAGCTTCGAAGATGTATAATGATCCTAGGGCCACATCGCAGTTCCGCCTTTGCGAAAAATTTGTTAAAGAACGCCATGGTCCTTCTTCAGTACTGACTCATTCCAAAGAAGCTATAATTGTGGCCTGGCTAGAAGTAAGCAGAAAAAAAAAAGGTTTTTCCAACAGTTTGACGATATTAAGCTATCCGTTAAAAAGTTTCTAGAGGATTCTAAAAGAGAAACCTTGTTTGAAACCAATACACCTGGAAAAGGATGGTTTAAGTCATTCTTGTCGCGGCATCCGCCCATGGCAATAAGATAAGAAAAGAATAAAAAAACTAAAATTACTTAAACAAAAATCAAACAAAGTTCAAATAGTATCAAATGTGCTAATAAGTGATAATTTAAAATTGCCAATAACTAAATTGAGTGATAATAGTAAAAATATTAAAGTAATCAAAGAAAAGAAGAGAAAAGTTCATGACAAAGATTTATTTAAAAATTTTGATATTGACCAAGAGATTGAGGAACAACCTAATGAAAACAATATTCAAAACGAATTTTTAAATAACAAAGTTGTCTTTGGTATATGTTTTACTTGTTGCTATAATATTAATAGCAACAATTTTGGAATAACATGTAACACATGTTGCAGAAATTATCACCTGAGATGTACCTATATTAAAATACAAAAAAAATTCGGATAAAGTATTCACATGTAAAACATGTCAATCAAAGACTGTGTAAATAAGAAAAAAGAAGAAAAGTGTAAGACTGAAACTTTGAAATAGAAAAAAGAATTTATTTTTACCGTGTTCAAATATGATATTTTTAGTTACCCTATTAGCCTTTATGTAAAAGACAAGTTTATAACAGAATTTACTTTTAGTTAAAATAAAATTTTGTGTACCCAAACCCTATTTATTTATTAGGAATTATTTTCTCTGGTATATTTAAATGCACAGTTACAAGAAAACAATAAATATTGTTATTATTTTGTGAGAAATTTTGAAAATAAGTAACAATTATTATGAATGCCAATAACTGGTACATGCAGGGCCAATAACTACGAAAGACATGCCAATAACTACAAACTGCGTAGTGTTTAAAAACTAATTAATTTTTACTATTAAAAACTTATGATACATCAAATTCGAATTTTAAATATGAAAATAAGTTTATTGGTCTACACCACAGTTCAGTTTTTATATTTTAATATCGAGAAATTAATTAATTATCTCACTTGCAATATGAAATTTTGCTTAAGGGGGCCAATAACTATAGCAGTTACCCTATTTAAGATATTTTCTAATAGAAAGCAAATAAGTTGCACACTTTAATGGCAGATATTCGCTTGTAGCTCAACGATAGCAACTATCACAACCATTATTTAAAGTGCTTTGAACTTTCAAGACATCATTGTTAAGCCTGCTGTTTTAAATATAGTATGTAATGGTGTCTAAGTAGCAACAATGTAAGAAGTAGTGAGTTTCGTTTAGACATAATGGGGGCCGGAGCATGTGTACGTTTCGAGCTCAGGGGATTTGAGTAAGCCGCAACTCTGGAAGCCCGATCAGACAATGGAATTGTTTTTCAATTGATGCTCGGCACATTTCCGAACCTCTCACAGTTTCACGCAGATTCCGAAGGATAACTGAGAAACAATGCTCGCTGGATTTGCCAAAATCCACGTGCTTTTATTCAAAAGATTGCACTTTAAACTTGTTATGTTCGTAGTACGGAAATAAGTTTACGAAATTGGGAAAATAGAACGGTAAAAATAGAATCAGCGAGCGAGTAACAGGACTTGTACGAAATTGCAATTTTACTTGGAATTGTGTTGTCGTAGTAACAAAAAAACCTGACATTTATTCCAACGCAGCCATGATCTTTCCCTTATTACATTCGTGCTGTCCGAGCGATGCGACAATATGTCCTAAATTGTTTTATTTTCGGATGAAACTGTAAAAGAAAGTTTTGAGGGAGACCGAGTGGAAAATTGGATTCGACTTTTTGTGTGCGGACTGAACAAATTCGGGGTTTTCCGAATGTGATCGAACTATATCATAACGTTTTTACTGTCTGGATATTGTTTATTTCTCGATCTTTTTCATTTCTTGGTATTATTGGTTTCTTTTACACCCAATTGCATCGATATGAATCGCTATATAACACAAGTTTAACAGCTAACCGAAATCACAAACACGCAGATAAGAACGAACAGAAAAAGTAAATAAGAGAATAAATTCTAGAAAACATATTTTTTTACAAATAGAAAACTTCCAGATTTAGGTTAAGCCATACTTTCGAAGCAATCATTTACATTTATAGAGAAACTTTTTTTACAGTCATAAAAAGTGGTTAACTGGAAAAAAATATCTTATTTAACATTATTGTCTGAGCGTGTATTTGACTACTAACTTGTTTTTGCCTGTATTTAAAATTAAGTTGATAAGGTGATACAAAAAAGTATACATTTGTGTTTATCAAAACTTATTGTCAAGAAGACAAATTAGAACCAATATCAGCTCGAAAGGGGCTCTGGGATATGATCTCGTGACCGGAGAAATACTTAATAATAATAATAATAATAATAATATACGGCTTTATTTCCACATTTTTAAATAAACAAAATACAACAAATAAAAAAGAATTTTTTTTTGGGAAAATCGCAAGGCGGGGTTCAGCGTTGTCCACAAGACAGCTGTTCTGCCACCCAACCTTGAAGCTGAATACAACAAGCACATAAACATATTGACGTGTTGCAGCACTGAACCGACGTGGCCCGACACTTACCAGCAAGAAACTAGTTGAATGACGATAGCAGTAGGTGTTTATGAAATTTAATTTTAAATAAGTTCAAAGGTAAACCTTTAAATAAAGGGTCTATACTGTTATAAATTTTGGTAATTGTATATGAAAAACACTTTTTGAAGAATTCTGTTTTATGGTGAGGAGGGGTTAGTGTACCTTTGAACCTAATATTTAAAGTATGCACATCTTCACGATATTTAATTTTACTATAAAGATAAGGAGGCGTATGGGAAATAATCAACTTGTGATAAAAACATGCTGCATGTAGCAGACGACGATTAAACATATTAAGCCATCTCAAGTCTTTCAACTTATGCGATATGGGACTATATTTCTTAATGCCAAAGATTAATCTCATGCACGAGTTTTGAATTTTTTGAATTTTTTGTTTATTGGTGCTATCAATAAATGAACCATACACACTATCACAAAAATTAAAATGAGACAGTACCAATGAATTACGCAATATCTTTTTTTGGCCTCTAGTTAAGAGGTATCTGTTAGCATATATTGTTGTTAAAGAGTTGTAGGCCATTTGTAAACATTTGTTAATATGAAAATTAAATTTTAATTGGTGATCTATAATGACACCTAAATTTTTTGCTTTAGCAGTGAATTTGATTATGTTGGAGCAAATTTTTATTGGAAGGGGATTTTCTAAATATATTTCTCTAAGCTTTTTAGGGCCAAATAGTAATAATTCTGTTTTGTCGGTGTTAATATTTAAGCTGTGTTTAGCTGCACATTTAACTAAATTATCTAAATCTGCATTGAAATTTAATGAGGCGTTTAAAAACTCTTCCTTTGTAAACGAAAGGTATAACTGAGTGTCGTCTGCGTAGAAGTGTGTTGCAGAGTGTAACACAGATTGCTTTAGGTTGAACGTATAAATGCTATACAGCAATGGTCCAAGTATAGATCCTTGGGGGACACCACTTTTTAATTGTAGGGGATTTGATATGTCATTATCAATTTTTACATATTGTACTCTCCCTTGCAGATAATTTATGAAAAAATTACACGATAGTTGGTCAAGACCAATATGTTTTAATATTGAAATTAGTAAATCATGATTTATTAAGAAGCTAGAAGAAAGCAATAGTGAAACTAGTAAAACTTACTTACCTGATAAACGCGGCATTCCGTCTGAAATATATGCCAGACGTCTGGAAAGTGGGTAATTGTGATTGCCAAACCTGATAAACCTCCGAACGATGTCTCATCATACAGACCTATTTCGCTACTCCCAATAGTGTAAAAATTATTCGAAAAACTGCTCCTGAAGCGATAAAAAACAATTATAGAAAGCAAAAACCTAATTCCTAATCACCAGTTTGGATTCAGGAACAGGCACTCGACAATCGATCAGGTTCATCGAATGACGGACATCATTGGAAAAGGGTACGAAGAAAAGAAAATATGCTCAGCCATATTCCTAGACGTAGCCCAGGCGTTTGACAAAGTCTGGCATGAAGGTCTAGAGAAGAAGCTAAAGAACATGTTGCCAAAACAATATGCCAAAATATTAAAATCTTACATATCCGATCGAATTTTTCGTGTCAAGCAAGAGAGAGATTACTCGAACATGAGATATATAAATGTAGGAGTACCCCAAGGCAGTGTTTTGGGACCTATTTTTTACTTGCTGTACACTTGCGACATTCCACAGGTTCAGAACGTCACAATTGCAACTTTTGCTGACTATACAACCACCTTGGCAATTGGCAAGGACAATAGAGAAACAGCTGCTAAACTTCAAGAAGCATGCAACAGAGTAACCGATTGGACTAATGGTGCCTGTCCACCTGAGAGTAAACTACTCTCGATAGCAGCGTCGCCAAGGATACAGCCCCTGAGAGTAACTCGCGATTGGCTGTATCCTTGGCGACGCTGCTATCGAGAGTAGTTTACTCTCAGGTGGACAGGCACCATAAGAGGTGGACAGTAAGAATCAACGAGAGTAAATCAGCGCATATTGACTTTACCTACAAGCAAAATGAAAAATTGCCGATATCAATAAACAATGCCAAAATCCCAGATTGCGATACACCAAAATACCTGGGAATGAATCTGGATATTTGTCTTCAATAGAAATAACACATAAAGAAAAATCGAAAAGAACTTGAACTTAAATACAAAAAAAATATACTTTTTGATTGGAAGAAAATCACAATTGTCTGTGCATAATAAGATTCTTCTATACAAATTACAAACAAATACTAAAGCCAGTCTGGACTTATGGGGTTCAGCTCTGGAGATGTGCAGCCAAAAGCAACATAGATAAGATCCAAGTCTTTCAAAATTGAGTACTCCAAGGTATTGTCAATGGAAAAATACCTAGTCTTTAAGAACCTTAGAATAGAATTGTAGGTTAGTCTCCCTAAACTAATAACAATATTTTAAGACAGAGGGGGAAAAAAGAAGAAGAAGACAAGATGATACATATTCAGTATTTTTGGTTTGTAGTTAATTGTGAAGGCGTTTCAAATAGCATATATTCTGAACCCATATTTCTATTACATTTTTTTGTAGAAGTTTAACACCAAGTAAAGACGTGGTATAAATAAAATGTTCTCAAAATTTTACTAAAATTAACTTTTAATTATTAATTTTGTAGGCTAATTTTTAATTAGCTTTTAATACAACAGTGTAAAAACAGCTTCATATAAAGTTTTAATTATCAATTTAGGGTAAAATTCAGAATACACTATTAAGCGCAGATTTATCTTTACTCAGCCATTTTTGTTAATTATTAATTTCCGACCTAATTATACAACTTTCCCTAAAATTCGGCTACCTCATCCATTTGTTAAAAAACAGATGCATTTCTACAACCAAATGATGAATGTTTTTAATATCAAATAAACAGCATAAAAGTGTAGGTGTATTGGTGTCTATAAACATTTTGGTAAAAGTACTGTGTTACTACGTACACCTTTGTTTAATATTTGTAATTAATTATTTTAAAAAACTTTTTATTTGTGACATGGCACTCTCAGTCGTAATTTTAATGCAAGGAGCGCCGTTATGGCTTCCCATTTCATATGTTTTTTAACGATCGTCGTATTAAAAAATGCTATGTGATTATTTTAGTGCAGCATATTAGGTTGACAATAACTTTTTGGTGTTTATTATGCCATTACAGAGTCCCATTGCGTTTTATAAACCTATACTGATAATTAAAAACAAACTCATTACATTGCATTGCCTTTAAAGAGAGCGGATGAGAGTATAAAACTTAACAACTTGCTTGGTGTCGTAAAAATTTAAATCTCTATAGTTTATTGTTAATATGCACAAAATCCACAGGTTATTTAGGCTTTTACGAAACCATAACTTGTTATGAAATATTTTTACAGGCAGGAGTGTGCTGCCAAATCTTTAACAAACGGGTCGCTGATAATTTTTTTAATTTTTTTATAATCTACGAATGGCGTTTTTTAGATAAGGTCAAAAAAGTACCTAATTATTATTAACCATAAAATTAAAATAAAAGATAATTTCATAATTAGACTTAAAAATTTTAAATAAAAAATTATTAATCAACGCAACGTTTCTTCATTTGCAAAATAATTCTTCTGGAATCTGCTACTTGAAAAGTATTGTTGAATAACGCCTTTGTATAACATAACCCATTTTCGATTTTATATTTAGGTCATTTTATAAAAGATTTCTGTCTATTCCATAATATAAACATTCAAAGTTAAAAGCTCTTGGCTCGTCGGAAGTAAACTCAGGACTTGTTCTGAACTGCATACAAGCACTCAACGTGCTGGGAAGCAGGAATAATGTTAAACTGGTATGGTGCCCAGGGCACACTAATATACCAAGGAACGAGAAGGCAGATCGCCTAGCCAAAATTGGCAGAGAGACACCTTTCTTCGGATCAGAACCCGCAGTTGGTACATCCTATGGAACAGCCAAGCGGTGTGTTATTGACATATTAATACAAGGGCATAATGCTCATTGGGAAAAAGTTGCAGGACAAGCCTATTCCAAGGCTATCCTGTCAATGGTCTCAAAAAAAAAAGAGAAAACAAATGCTCAGGATGAGCAGAGCAGACATCAGAGCAGCCACAGGACTCGTCACAGGACACTGTGGGCTAAACAAACACTTCTACATAATAGGGCTCTCAGAGCGATATATGTAGAGGATGTGGTGAAGAAGACGGAGAAACTCCTCCACGTAATATGCCAGTGTGAAGGATTCACACCCTATCGGCGTAGACTTCTAGGGATGGAAAAAGCCAACCAAGAAGAGTTAAGAAAAACACCCTTAAAGAAAATCCTGGAGTTTTTCAAAAACACAGGACTTCTTTAAGGGGCTATCACCAGAGGGTACAATAGACTAATAGGTCGCAGTACAGGAACCCGAAAGGGGACCACCTCCGCGGAAATAATAATAATAATAAACATTCAAAGTTTCTTGGGGTTATATTTAAGACAAATGAGTTTACCAAAGTGTGGACCATGAACCCCTGATGTTCGCGATAAGGTTCCAAGGGGTACACGTCAGAAGTTTTTATTTTACTTTAGCATTTTTGAGCTGTAGAAAACTATCCCAAACTAGGCCTTCGGCCGGTAAGACTAAACTTTCAAAAGAGGTACGAGATGGCTGTAAGTTTGGTAAACACTGATCTAGGTGGTAAGAAACTCTGTTTATTTATTTTTAAATGATTCACTTTTAAAATTTATAATGTCCTACATTACCTATTGATGCTAAAGATTGTAGTAGTGTGGTTTACAATGAAAATATTTGGATATTCAAAACACTTATTTTACTTTCATAAAGCGTTTGTTGTTAATTAAGAATGCTGTAAAAAGTAATTGCTGCTTATGATCGAACAAATCCTCTAATTTCGCAACGAAGTATTCAAGGATTGGCAACTTGAAAGTGGAAATAAAGTTATAAGATCGCGAACTCATACTCGGAGACGGATGCTAGAAAGTTTTGCGATCCAGTAAGTGTACAATAACTGTAATTGTTATAGGTAAAGTTGGCGCGGCGGTGATTTTATATTCGTGGTCTATTTAATACGACCCGGCCATAATTTCAGGCTGACGTGTCTTCTGAAACTAAGTTTAACTCAGAAGTTTGGCGTCATTCAGTGAGGGCGGGCAACAGCCTGTGACGCCGCTTCGCTAACAATGGCTCAACAATGCGCACCTGCACGGGGCCGCGCCATTATCCTGATTGCGTCGCAGGAGTCACCTGTACGGCCTGATTGATGGTTCTCTCAGCACTATACATGATTGCAAACGGGTAGACTGTGAGCGTGCTACGAGAAAACCCTTTCAGTTCGAAATTTTATAAAACAGGGTATGTTGAACAACTCGCCGAGAACATTCTTTACTTTCTTCGCTATACTTTCAAACAGGAATAGCACAGGCGCTCCATCACCTAACTTTCCAACTAAATTTATATCAAAGTTAAAGCATTGTAAATCTAATATCAGACTGCTTCTAATCAAAAGTAAGAGTTCGATAACTACATTACCCGAACGTGACTTACAAGCCACCTTCTTGCTTTTCCTGCCGGATGTGATCCATACGTGTAGAAAATAGCAAATTACCACTAAATACCCTCTGGAAAACAGTAAACTTCACCTGCAACGACTATCATCACATTTAGAAACGCGATTTAATAAAAAGACGTATTTAAATCACACATTTATTGCAAACTGGTTTTAAAATTGTACACATGAAAAAGCAAATACATTTTTGATCAAAAGATTTTTAAATATAATATCACAAAAGAAAAAATGATAACAAATAAAAATGTTCAAACCTGACATACATTGTTTTTTTTAATTATTTATTTCATCCAACCAATAAACGTTTGAGTAAAACAGAAGAAAGGGAACAACATAGCAAATGGGCTTGCAGGCAGGGACGGACTGGCCCGCCGGGCAAATGCCCGGTGGGCCGATGGGTTCAAGAGTCGATGTCGGTGGCGTTAACACCAAATCATTTCCAAATCTAAATGAATTTTTCTACTACTATATAATCAGCTTTATTTTACCAACTTTATAAAAAAATTCCGGGTGTTAGTGTTATATTTAGTGACTGTTTACGTCAGCGCATAAATAAAAAACCCTAAGGTGTACGGTCGATGTCTGCTGAGACTGTTGACAGCATTTGGGGAGGCTGCAGGCTACCAATACAAGTTTCTTTATTTTTTGTTCAGTGTGAAAATTGAATTAATTAACCAAGTAAGTTTCGTTGTTAAATTATAAGTGATATAAGCTAAAGTTAGACTGGACACGTATCACTAAATTTTTTAATATTGATATATTACACCTAACTTTCTTATTTTAAATGGCAACCATAATTGGCTTTGACATCAATCGAAAGCTTATTTTTTGCATTTTACAAAAATATATAATTTGCCTATGGTTGCTATTTAAAATAAGAACGTTAGGTGTAATATATCAATATTCGTATGAGTAAAAAAAATTCTATATAGCTATCTTATTAAGGACAAAAAACGATGCAAAAAATGTCTAAAGTTTTTCTTTATCTTCTCGTTTAAGCCAGACATTTAACATTTTTGAAAAGTGCCAAAAATCGGTTTTTGGCTATACATATTTCGAAAATTAAAAAAGATATCAAAAATCTGTCTACGGCAATAAATTTCTCTCGAAAAAATAAATCGAGAATACGCACTTAGTTTTTTTCTATCTTGAATAATAACCGAAATAGGCATCGAAAATAAGCCACCCTGTACAGTCTACAGGTAATACCTCTAAATTACACTATGGGTGGTTTCGACACCATTATTTTAAGTTGAAAAGCGTAAGTTAGGGTACATTTTTTATACGTGATTTTCTTATGCGAATCCAATAACTTACTGGCAACCTTTAAGCAAATTTAATCTCGAAAACGCGGGGAGGGGGAAAAACAATCAATGCCATAAAAACGATATCGCGAAAGTTTATTTTACCTATGTGGGCCGATTTTGGATAAATTGCCCGGTCAGTTTTATGCACCCAGTCCGCCCCTGCTTGCAGAGAAAGAAAGCAAACTCCAATGATACAAAAATTAGTTCTTGGAAAATTTTACGTTTCGTGAAACAACATGTCTGAGCTTAAAGGTGTCGAACAGAGCCGGCGTAAGGGGAGTAGGTTGGTCCTTATTTTTGAATTTAACATATTTTTATGCAGGACCTTCTCAATTTGTTCCTTTACATAAATAATTACTTCCGGTAAAATTTGGGACCAATTGGTATTAACCCGTCTGCCACGCGGCTCAAAATCCGAAATAATTGTAAATAAGTTCAATTTCATAATTTCATAATTTTGTTTGATGTATAAACAAACCCATTTCGACTGCAAAAAAGAGTGTCAACTTGTCTAGCGCTTGTTGCTTGTTAATATCTTTTCCATTTCTTTCCACCACACACGACTGTAACATCTCCTAATCGCATTGTGGTATAGAAGTAGAACTAGAATCGAAACTGTTCCATTCCCTAGCCAACCCGGCACATCAAAAAATTAAGAATATAGAGAAACAGAAATAGAAAGGAAAGTGTCATAAAGCAGAAGAGCTGGAAATTGTATGTTTACTATTCGAGTCTTAGCAGCTCTAGAGAGGTGTAAGATCAGTGATGGGGATGCCATTCATTTGTTGATAGCTTGGTAGATGCCGTTCATTTAAATCCAAACGAGTTTGTCATTAATCGATATCTTTTAAGAGAGCTCGAAAAAGATTTCACTGGATATCAAGTCAAAATTAAACGAACTAAATTTAAACTTTGTGGTCATCCATTAGGATTCAAAAATGCTTCCAGACATAACTGGAAAAAAACAATGTTGATCGACTTCCAGTAATAGCTACAGCTTCTAAAGTTAATTTTTTTTTTATTATGCGGGGTTTTTCTTAAGTATTGCAAAAAAATCGGGGGAGCTTTTATATTTTTTTTTTCCTTAGACGTCTCCTTTCGGAGTTACACCCCTTTAAAGAGGAGCGCTGAAATTACGTTTTTATTTTATTTTTTAAATTTTGATAAACGTAGGAGAATGATATTTGATAGATGTTTTGTACTTATTGAGAGGTTTCCCACAGTTATATTATTAATTATCTCCCACCTTCTCAAGGGGCTGATAAGCGCGACCGCTGCTGGTTTTTTATCAGAACTTTTTGACGGCTTGAAATGTTGCAATTTTAAAATTTCTTTGAAAACCAGTTTTATTTAGAAACTTTTTTTATTTTTTAACTTTTTTTGTCTACAGTTTTGGAGTAAAAAATTAAATGAGTGAACATGAACCAATAAATATTTTAAAATAAAACTATTCATTTTGGCAGTTAATGTTCATATTGGCTAGAATTGACCTGTGTAAATCATTTTGAAGTTTTAAGAGATGACAACAGGTCACTGGGAATTGAAGAATTAACACTATTTTCGTTCGAAACTGTGCACCCATATAATTATTACGATATAAAAAGTTTCCGTTATGTACCTACAGACATATATTTGTACCATTTTATGACTGATGTAAACTATAAAACTTGTAACTTACCAGAAATATATTTTGATTTAAATACTATTTTTAAGTGGTCAATATTTCATCGAACCCTCTTTCCTTAAAATGTGTTTTCTGATCATTGCAAATACACTTCTGAATCTAAACTTTAAACATTTCTACTTAAATCGTCCGCAGATAAAGAAATAAAGCTATTCTTCTATATGTAACCAAAGCTGAATAGTAAGATAATTTAAGGAGAGAATGTTAGATAATAGTTTTGAACGCTGAACTCAGCAATCACGTGACAAATCCATAAACCACATGAGAATTACATATTCAGTATGGAATGTAACGCGTACAATGAAATTTCCTCGTATTATCGTAAAGATGGGGGACATTTTCATTATTCTCGTACGATAATGGTGCGTGTAATCACTCGGTTCGTCTTAATTTGAGCGAAATTGTGTAGTCGAGCCCTTAACGAACGAATTGAAACAATGAAACAGCGCCCTGTTCTCGTACCGTGCGGGGGCTCAGGGACTGCATTAGCTTCAAAACGTCGCAATGTTCGCGAGCTCCATCATCATCTTCAGCGTAGATCGCCATTTGTCACCTGTGAAGTTCACGTGACAGCCTGCAGGTGGCTAATGGATTTAATCTTCCCTCGTCGCTAAAGCCCTATGATCACTCTAAAGTCATGCACGTGCACATACATCATAAGGATATCAATATTTCTTGTCTTGTGACGGCGGTCCATACATTATGTTGCCTTACAGCATTGAAACTTGATAAATGAAGAAATGTACAAAGCGGCTGTTACATAAAATACTAACAGCTTCACAGGAAATAAGAGGCTTTTTCATTCGAGGAATATTCTTCGACAAACTGAATACATTTTTTATTTAAGTAAAGAATTGTGTTCTTTTACTATTTTGCGATTTTAAGCAACTTGCATCCTTAACCCGGCAGCGGTGGCGCCGGGTCTCTCAGACTCGAGCGTCACAAGATTTTGTGTAAAAAGGTAAAGGGTGGAAGTACACTTTACCGCCTTTCAGTACCCTCCTAAAGTGCAGTACGTTAGCGATTAGTGCAGAAAGTACAGTGCGAAATTTTTTTTTTCATACTTTTTGAAGCCTTTTGGGTCTGTCAGACCACTAACGGAACGTTTATATCACGTTCAATAGTCCACGAATAGGCCTGTTTTCATCACTTTTGGTAAGTATAGTTTATATCAAGATATTATGCGATTTTCTGGTTTTGTAGCTAATTAGGTAACTGTTATCAGCTTAGCAAGAGTACTTCTAAGAACTGACCTGTTTATACCTTTTGTCTACACCAACAGGGCAATAACATCAGGACCCTATATATAATAAATTACTTTATTGTAAATTATACAGAATTTTAGTACATTTTGTTTATATTGTCACAGGGAAACTCAATTAATACAAACAAGTTATTGTGGATGAAATATTCCTGGAATTCGGTTCGGTCCTACTAATGCCTGTAGGTTCTAGTATGTTTGGATTTCAGGAAAACATGACAATAGTATCCTACGTTCCCAAAAAGTACAAAAATGTTATCCTGACTTCAAGTATGCACCATGATGATCAAATAGACGAATCAACTGGATACAAGTGTAAGCCCGAAATCATTACATTTTATAATGCCACCAAGGGAGGAGTGGACACGGTTGACGAACTACAATGTGGCTCGAAACACCAGAAGGTGGCCAATGGTGCTTTTTTATGCACTTATGAATGTGGAAGGCATAAATTCCCAAATAATTAACGTATCAAACGACCAAAATACTAAAATCGTTCGAAGAATATATATAAAACGTTTAGCAGTGGACCTAGTGGACCAGCACATGAAGCGTCGTTCGTTATTGGAAAACATTGCTCCAGTAATTCGGCAAAGACGTCAAGAAGTAGCAGAAACTTCAGGGGAAGTTTGCAATCTTGCGCAGGAGGTTCCAGTCGGCAAAAAAAGATGTCATTTGTGCAAAAACGATAACAAAACACGTTACTTTTGTAAATTGTGTAAAAAAAAAATGTATGTCTGAAGCATGCAGAATTTCGCTGCCCTATGTGTGTGACACTGCCCGAAACTAGTTTGTAATGTCTCATAATGTGTTATTTAACAAAAAAAAATTTTTTTGTATTTTTATCATTCATCAAATAAATTTTTAATTTCAGTTTGCATATGTTTTATTTCTTCCATTTTAAGACACATTGGTATTTTTTTGAATTTCTCATAACAAAGTTATGTGACAGCTTTAAAAACAATTCTGTATATAAAAAATATAGCTGGGTATTGGGTAACAGGAACACACAAAAAACACAAATTTTATATGGTAGTTGATTAATACATTGTTTCTAATAGTGGGTCTGTCAGACCCAGCGCTACCGCTCGTGAAATGCAAAAGGGCGCCACCACTCCAGGGTTAAATCGTCACGATACAACCTTAATACTTAAATTCCGCTAACTTTTATAACCCCAGTGAATATTTCATTTTAACCACCAAAATGCATCGTTTTATTTTAGAATATTTAATGGTTAATGTTTACTTAATTTATTTCTTACGCAAGAGCTGAAGGTTTTCCCAAAAAAGCTAAAAAATAAAATAAGTTTCTAAATAAACCAAGCTTTTTTTATTGCAAAATTTCAAGCCTCCAAAAAGTTCTGATGAAAAAACCAACAGGAGTCACACTTTTCAGCCCCTTGAGAAGGTGGGTGATGATTAAAAATATAACTATGGGAAATAAATATAAAACATCTACCATATATCATTCTCCTACATTTTTATCCAAATTTGAGAAATAAAATAATTTTACCGCTCCTCTTTAGTGAGGTGTACCGTCTAAGAAAAAAAAATATGTAAAAGCCTCCCTTAATTTTCGATAAGGAAGTACCTCCCGATTTTTTTTGCCATGTTTTAGAAACGCACTGTATACATATAGTGACCATTTTACAGCCCGTGGCCGCTGGTCGCATCGTAATCGCCATTTTCTTTTGTTTTGCATGAAATCTTCTTCAAGGTCTGTTTTTTTCATCTCCGTCTCTATTTCGTCTTTCCAGCGCGTTCTTGGTCTTTCTCTACTTCTTTTTCTCTTTGGGGTCTACTAATATATTAGTTTGGGTATTCTTTCTTTTTCCATTCTCTTAATGTGGCCGTACCATAGTAATTGTTTCTTTTCCACGTTTGGTGTGGACGTTCTAACGGATGGGACCGTCGTAGCGAAAGGGTTAAAGAGATACATTTTAACAATCGTTTAAAAACTCCAACAAAACAGCAAACACTCCAACAAAATCAGTCAAACTGAAATCATTTTATGAAATAAAATAAATAACAAATATTTGTCCAAAAAGTATTTATAAGTTGGTGGTATCTATCTACATTCATACTCCTCAGCTTTATAATTATCCATTTTACCATCGAAGCAGGTTTTGAAGACCATAAATGCATTTTCCAATCAAAAATATTCATTACAATGTCGGCAACAATCTTATACTTGTATCTGTTATAAATTTTCATTTATACAGCTACAAAAGAATAAACTATCTACCAGTGTATCTAAATAATAATTCCTTGCAAAAAGGTTGCTAAATATTTTGGCCTAAACTTAGACGTCAAGTTAAAATGGAAGGAACACGTCAAATAGAAAACGGAACAGCTGAAGATAAAGTATAGAGATATGTATTGGCTGATAGGAAGAAATTCCCAGCGTTCTATCCAAAACAAACTGCTCCTATACAAACAGGTGCTCAAGCCTGTTTGGACATATGGCCTACAATTATGGGGCTGTACCAAAAAAAGCAGCCTCAACTGTCTTCAAACATTCCAAAACCGTGTATTAAGGAGCATAGTTAATGCTCCTTGGTACGTTCGGAACAGCGATTTACACCGGGAACTCCAGGTTGAATCTGTCCAGGAAGAAATTTAAAAAGCTGCCAAACGCCATGAGAAGAGGCTCCACAGACATTTCAACATTGAAGTGCTCCAACTTCTCGTTAATCAAAAACTAGTGCGTAGGATCAAAAGGATTAAGCCCTGTGAACTTGTGTAGACTGAAAGTGTACAAAAGCAGAGTACAGTGCTATGTAGCCACAGTAGTGTAGTGATTAGATTGTAATCGTGATTAAGATTGACCATTGGCGACATCCAGACTCAAAAACAAACGTAGCAAATTAGGTTAAAATATTTATTAATCTATAGGATTACGTGCATTGCAAATTTTAAATAATAAATATTTATACAGCGAGAGATGCGCAGGCTATAGCAATCGAGACTATTCTGACCAGGGTGGATAAAAATCATGATTTTTTTAAAAAAATCAAAAAAATCATTTATTTGATTTAAATCAGATTTTTTTGATTTAAATCAAATGTACCATATAATCGAATTTAGTGACATATTCACATGCTATTTCTGTTTTGTGCTAATATATTTAACAACCAATATATTTAATTCATTGGTGAATTTTTGTCAAAATGAAAAATTAAATATAATGATTAAGAATTTTGAAAAAATCAGTGCTAAATGGTGATGTTTAATTAATTATATACAGAGTCGTTAGTGCGGGATCGGTCAATTGTGGCTAAACGGCTTGAGATATGAAGTTGATTCAAATGCTATTTTATACAGTCTTTTCTAAACAACACAATAAAAATATTTTCAAATATACAGGGTGAGTCACCTTTCTGGAACTAATAGCAACTTTTATATTTCAAATACAACACCCAATTTTTTATTTAATATTTTTGACCGCCTTAATTTTAGCTTTGCATCAATATAAAATACTACAGGTTTTTATACGGTGTTACAAAAAATAATAATTTTCTAAATTAATCAAGGTTTTAAGTCTTTATTTAAAAAATTCTCCTGAAGTTATTTTGAAGTACAGAGTTTTAATTTGGTATGGACATGCAGAAAAAAATTCTCTGTTCGCTCGATATGAAAAAATTTGAATCATACATACAGGAGTGTTTATAAATAGGTGGCAACCCATGATTTTCAAAAGCTCGTAACTCGATTTTTTCAAATGCGAAGCCCTGTATTTTTTTATGTCATCGAATTCGTCTTTAAAAGAGCTTCATATTTTGTTGGGTATGTCCTATACCCAAAACTCATACTTTTCGAGATATTCGACATTTTTTTCAAATCGGTATTGAAGCAATAGTGCCGTGGAAATTGAAAAAACTGACTGTTCACTTCGCTAACGTCAAAAACTTGTCATTTATTTTTTGAATTATTGCATTTCCACAATGAATATTACTTTACAAGAGCGAATTGATATGTTTTATTCACCATTTCGTGTATTTAATTACTAATAGTAATACGATTTTGTTTTATTATAAATATTGTATTGTATCTTTTCATATACTCTGTGATTTAAATTGATAATTTTTTTTTAAATCACTTGATTTAAATCGTGATTTAAATCAATTGATTTAAATCTGCTCAACCCTGATTCTGACAAGTCAGTTATGGTACAAAGAGAATAGCAGGACGTTTAAGTTTTGGTACGAATCGGTTAATAAAATACTTTAAAAAATCCAGTGCAACATATCTCAGAACTACTCTCTCGTTTTACTGTTCTATTTTGCTTCATTTTACCTTTGATGAGCTGCTTGTTTTTTTTAAGTGTCATCTGGTAATTTGTTCTTCAATTAAACAAAAAATTGAATAATTTTTAATGTGGGATGGTAAATGAAAATATTAAAGCGCCTGAACGTTTTCTTAATATTTAAGTAAATCTAATGGAAATGTAATAAAATTAGGAAATTAAATCTACAATTAAACTCCGGGTTATAATAAAATATAATGACTTCTTGAATACGCATTTAAATAAAACGAGTTTGTAGCAGTTTGGGTCGGCTATGGGTGTAAAATAGGGGCGCTCTAAGTAAACGATAGGGTCTGACGGAGTTCCGTAAGCGACACCTCGTTTCGATCAGATTTTTCATACAAAGCAATATTGTAAATAAAGAAGACAAAGCATGCGTTTCAAATTTGTTGCCATTTCAATTTTTTAGGCGAGATAATCTGCCATTTTTCCGGAAAATTGACTTGTTCCCTCGAAAGACAAACACAGGGCGACGCGACTCGGTCTGTGGAATTGATTTCATTTATAACCGTGATTCTGCGACAGGCAAATTTCAATCTTCTCGGATCTGGCGAAGGTATAGTGCCGAGCTGAATTTTGATTTTAATAAAATCTTATAATACCAAATAAAAACAGCTTGGGACATCGTGCGAGTTCCGCCGAGATGTGGCGCTGATGCGATTTGGTAGCGACGTTCCTCGGGTAGGAACAACTGGGACCACATACATATTGATAAGCTGTCGCGACTGATAGCGGCCGGATCACAGAGCCGTGTCATAAACTGCATGCGAATATGAAGATGGCCCTGAACATCACATCCACTCGCGACACGGCCCGGAAACCCGCAGACACCGGGTAATCAAACGCAGAAGCAATACATTATCATCCCGAGCGGAAGTTCCTGAAGGGATATGTTCGGAATTCAGTCTCTTGGTTCAAATTTATTAAAAAATTCAACACCTCGTTAGATTCGAATATCGGAGTATAAAAATTTAAATTGGAAATGCATTCTGCCGTTTTATTATTAACGTATTCGCGTAACAAGCTGTTGGATTCTCGAATACATCATTATTTTTGATTGCCCCTATACGCTCTCTGCGCAAATTGCCCCCCAATAACAAAGCAACAACTAAATTTGCGTTCTAGAGCATGCATTTTTAAAAACCCCTTATCAATATGAATTCTTCCTGATAACAATGGTTCAAGTCGAAGCTAATGCCATGCAGTTTTATACTCCGAATAAATTAGGTCTCGCTCCCGCCATAATATAAATGTGACAATCGGAAGCGATGCAGACGAGGGATTCCATTTGCTCATTATTTTTAAACGCCGTGGAAGAAAGAAACCGGAACAGTCTTAAGGTTTACGTTGCTGTAGACATTTTCGCATCCGTAGACGTGACAGACGCTTTAAAAGTTCACATATTCCCTGACTAATGTCGCAGTCACCTTTAAAGCCTCATAATTTTTTAGTTTTGAACGATCGGAGTTCCATTTAGACTATATTACAATGAACTTTCGTACAAAACTCTTTCAGCTTCATTAAATTCCACAATAAAATCCAAACCTATCGATATTGGCGAAATAAAGATAGCAAAACAATATAAATTATTTTTTTAACTGTATTGTTTTATTGCACCTAGCTACTTTAGCCAACCAGCAATATGTCTTTATGATAGTTCTACTTAAGTTAAGAGTCCACCCGTGTTGGTGTCTTCTTTTTTTCTTCTGTATTCTTGTTTTCAAGAACGATACTTTACACAACTGCACAGTGCTCTGCTTTACACTAACTGGTTAACGCAAACGGCTTGGTTCGTTTAAGCTTAAGCCTTCTCACTAGATGTTGGTTGTCCAATAGCTGCAGGGCTTCGGTGTTGATGTGATCATGCAGCCTTTGTTCATGTTTGTTGGCAAAGTTTTGGATTTCTTCGTCGACTGTTGGCATCCTCAGGTCTCTGTGGAGGTCAAAATTCCTCACGTACCACGGGGCATCCACAATTGCCCGGAGTATCTTATTTTGGAATCGCTGTATTATTTTAATGTTAGTTTTACCAGCACACCCCAAAGCTGTATGCCGTAGTTCCATACGGGCTTCAGTATTTGTTTATATATTAGAAGTTTATTTTCAATTCAAAGTTTAGATTTTCTATTCATTAGCCAAAATAGTTTTCTATATTTGATGCCTAGCTCTTCACGTTTTTTTTTTAATATGTTCTTTCCACTTTAATTTAATGTCCAGGTTCATGCCGTAATATTTAGCTGTCTGTGTTAGCTTTTATTTGTGAAATTCACTTACACTGTTTTAGTTTCATTTAGTTTGTGCGTCATGTTTTAGTCCATTCGAAGATTTGATTTGTTGCATTCTGGAGTTTATCTGTTGATTATTCAATAGTTGTTCCTATATAAAATGTAAACCAAAAACTTACAAAAACCAAAAACAAGCTTTAACATCACTGTTATAAATCGAATTAATTAAAGTATTTAATTAAAGGGGTTCGAAAACTGGAGCCCAATTTATTGAGACAATTTTTTAATCGAAAAAGAATTATAATCCTTTGATATTTTACGCAAATAAAAATTGTGATTATTTCAATAAACTAAAAACCAAGAAATATTTTTGTTTCACTCCTTTTTATTTAAATTTATCCCTCAAAATACAATTGATGTGAATAAGTACGTTTTATTAATAATCTGCTAAACCTTATACATATCTATTATCTACCTACATTCATTCATACTTTTTGTAAACGACATTTTTTAATTTTTTAATTTAGCCATGAGTCTTTCTTCTGTTAGGTGTAGGAATGTTAAGTTGTGTTGTGCTGACTTTTTTTCATGTTTTTCTGTCTTGTGCTAGATTTTTCATGTCTTCCTATTTGATGTTTCTATCGGTTGCTGCTTTTTTAGCTTCGTCTTGCCAGGTTTCTCTCGGTCTACCTCTTGTGTTTTTTCCCTGTGATCTTGCTTCATGGGCTTTTCTGGTTAACCTTTCTTCTTTCATCCTACAAATGTGACCCAACCATCCCAGCTGTCTTTCTTGTATTTTTGTTTCGACTGATTTTATTTTTAATTGTTCTCTGTGTTTCATTTCTGATTCTATCTTTTTTGGTTTTATGTTAGGTTTTTCTTAGATATCTCATTTCTGCTGTATTCACAAGGCAACTATTTTTGTTTGTAAGTGTCCACGTTTCACTTCCGTATAAAAGTGCCCGAGTTACTACCTTTTTTACCACTTCCATTTTTGTTCGTTTTGGGACTTTTTTATTTCCAAAAAATGTTGTTCTTAAACTGTTCTTCCCACAATTCCTGTCCTTTCGCTTATTTCCTTGTCTAGTGCTCCATTTTTCTCTATGATCACACCTAAATATTTAAAGCTTTCTACCTGTTCCAACCTAAGCCCTTTTAAAGACGACACTATTAATAAACAATATTAGGTAAAATATCTATTATAAGGTTAAGATTTAAAAGGAAATTTTTAAAATGATTAAAAGTGAATAAAACTATCGATAAGGAAATAAAACAATTACGGGGTATTCCATTTAAAAATTTAACTTATTCGTTATTGAAGTTTAGCCAGTTGGACCAGGCATAAGAAACAACCTGTGTATTATTTTAAAACGTTAACTACTATGTTACCATTGTCAAATATTAACGTTTTTTAAAGTCCTTTTTCATTCAGAATTTCAAAAAATTTGCATCACTCAAATATTACTCATTTTTTGTTCTTCTTTTTTCACATTTTTGAAAGAAAATTTTACTTGAAATTTAAAAAAAGCAAAATATACAGGGTCTTCTATTTAAAGGAACAAAGTTACGTATCGGTGCACAAAAACAAAACACTCTGTATAGCTAAAAATAATTGAAGATTGAGTAGTAAATGACCACAAACAACTTTAATTCGCAATTTGTTCTTGTAAAGTTATCAAAAGACGAAATATTGAAGCGTAACGTAACTTTTTGTACCCATTGTATATGATACTTAAAGTAAACTATATTTAAAAACATATATAAACTATTTTAGCATTATTCAACCCTTATTAAAAATATTTAAATAACAACTTAACCTGAGCAAACCTTACCTGACCTTTTGAAATTATCTTTGGAAATTGTTAAATGTTTGGCAAAATTATATTTGTACGAATACATTATATAAAGGTTACGAATGTATTGCATATTTATTTATTTAAGGTATACATATTATAGTAGTAGTAGTATTAAAGTAACATTCAAATTTATAAATACGCAAGCATTTATTTTAAAGTCAATCTTTTAAATGTTGCTGATTTTTTTTAGATATTTGTAAAATATCTAATTTATTGCACTTTTTTTTTGTTACGGTTTAGTAACATTTTTATTGTATATTTTATAAAATGCTAAAAATATATGCGCATCATATTTGATATATTGCCATTTAAATTGCCCCCATATTATAAATACATGCGTAAAGCCTAGTCCAGATTGTAAACAAATGTTTCGGAACAGTGTTCATGAACAATGTTCCCGATGTTTCGGAACAGCTCAAATTTGTTTCTAGCTTGTTTCGGAACTGTTTCACTAATGTTGCGAAACACAAAAAGGCCTGTTCCTTGTTTCCCGTTGATATGGGAAACATTGGAACATTGAACAAGTTTTTGGTCAAACACGGTTCAGTCAAACAGAGTTTAGGTTAGAGTGATTCTTGGTTATATATTTATTACAATGTGGAATCAAAAAAAAACTTTACAACTGATGGAAAAAGTGCATAGCACATATTGTTTGTGGGATGTCACATGTGGTGAATACAAAAATAGGAATAAAAAGAGGGATGCTTTTGGAAATATTGCGCAGTCATGTGATGTAATAGTTGCTGAAGTTGAAAAGAAAGTGCACATGCTAAAATCCCAATTTCGACTGGAACACAAAAAACTGCAAGGCACTAAGAAAAGTGGTTCTTCACCATTCTTCATTCATTGCCATAACTGGTGCCTTACATTAGTGCTTTCCGTATCCACCACCTTCTTCTTTTCTTTTCTTTATTCCTTCGGCCGTTAAGTAAAATAAATAAATTGGCAGCACAAATTCCTGCAATAGTCTCACTGGACATGATAATCACTTGAGAAACACCGAAACACTGGCTTTAGTCTGGACGCGGAACAACGTATACAGATTGTTCCGAAACAATGTTTCGCAACTGTTCAGGCACAGTGTGCAATATTGTTCCGAAACATTTGTTTACAATCTGGACTAGGCTTTATACAACAGAATGAACATTTCTATTTTGCCTGTTTTACACGATTAGATTGCCAATTGATCTATCATAACGCTTTTTTGTGCTATGTATATCGAATGATATATCATAAAGCACAAACGTAATTTAAAATCACTTTAAGCGTTTATAGATTATTTTATTACGTTAATTAAATATCATTTACTGTACACATTAATACTGAACGGTTTATCCAAAACATTTGACTAGATTGGACGCTATCGAATTAAAACTATTTTTTCTAATAACCTTCCCAGAGTGTCTTCTTCAATTTTTAATTCGCGTTTTTCTTACAAATTTCTAACAGCTTTTACTGTTAAACAACAAAATATCATCGGAGTTGTAACTGTTTCAATATCGTTGTATTTGTTTACGTAATTACTATAGATACATTTTCTTTAAATTAGGAACTATATAATGATCAAAGTTATATGTGTTTTGTCGAAAAGATAAACAACCATTCACTGAAAAACACTTAGAATCGTTTACTTTATCTAAGTAACTTATGTTAGTTCAGCTATTTTACTTTTCAACTTAAATGGTAACAGTAAAGTGTAATTGTAAAGTATTATTAAATATCTTCGATTTATTTAAACTTCGGATTAAGTATTTTAAACAAAAAGTAAACTAACAATAAATATTCTCTAATAAGGTTATATAAAGCTACTGCCAAAACCCTAAATGTTGTACCTATATATATATTTTTTTAAATCATTTTTTCGAATTTATATTGTATTGGGTATCTCGGTTATTATCAAAGATAGAAAAAAACTAAGTACGTAGTCTCGATTTCTTTTTTCGAGAGAAATTCATTACTGTAAACAGATTTTTGATATCTTTTTTTATTTTTGAGATATAGCCAAAAACCGATTTTTGGCACTTTTCAAAAATGTTAAATATCTCGCTTAAACGAAAAGATAGAAAAAGACTTTTAAAAAAATGTTGGCATGGGTTTTTTGTCCTTAATAAGATAGCTGTATTCATTTTTTTTTTACACCTAACGTTCTTATTTTAAAGGGCAACCATAAGCAAATTTTATATTTTTGAAAAACGCAAAAATTAAGCAAAATGCAGAAGTAAAATATCATGTGTAATACATCAATGAATTCATAAAAAATAATCCTACCTGATTATGTAAATAGCAAAAATTGCGCCCATAAGCAAAAATTAAGCTGGTTGTCAAGTTGTCATAAAACAAAAACGAATCGACCTAGAATAAATTAGTGATTACTATTCGATGCGGCCTAAAAAGTTGCTTAGGCAATGAGGTTACACATTTGATATATTTTAAACTCCAAAGAAGTTATAGACTATTTTCAAAAATCGTATTTTCCGGTTTTTCCCAATTTTCTCGGATACCGTTTGAGATATTTCCAATTTCCCTTCGGATTATTATTGAGCACAACATTTAGTAACTTTGCCAAATTTAAACCTAGACTTTAGCTATTATAATAAGCGAGATCCCAATGCTTAAACTTGAATTTCAATCACCCTGTATAACAATAATTTCCAATACAAATATAATGAGTAAATGTTGCTTTTAAAAAGTTGAATGAAGAATTTTAAAAACAAATCGTTTCTTTATTTCCTCCTTGTTTAATTCCAAATTATGGCCTTGCATTTCTATTGTACTTTATTAATAACTAAAGCAGTTGTAACATCTACATTTACTTTATTAGTTTGTCCATTCGCGCCTCAATTTAAATTAATCAACAAGAGTTGGGTTAAACCCAACGTCATAGGTTATCTATCTGCAAACCCGTCATTCCATTAAAATTAAAACATCGTCTAGCATCTTTAAAACAGTCTCATTTTGTAACATCATGGTGCCACAAATTTTGATTTTTTTCGCCTTCTACATCACACTTGCCACAGCCACCTATGATAGGACGTACAGATTATCGAAACCTACGTTAGAAGCATATAGTCCTTCAGGATTTCGAGCTTCAATCGAACATAAAAACGGCATACAATTAGTGCAATTTCAAGGAATGGTATTTTATAATTCGACGCTTATAGAAAAAGCAGAACTAGCAATAAAACCAACAAAAAGAATAGGAAACGCGTGGATTTATCAAGACAGAAATGTAGAGTTAAAAATTGGCGACATAGTGAGTTATTGGATGTTCGTTCTAAAAGGTGGCTTTGGATATAGGTATGAAGGCACCTATGAAGTTACCGGTAAGCTTAACCTAAAATTTTTTATTCTACAGGTAGTTTAAGCGCCCTCTGCTACAGGCTTTTTATAACGTTTTTGATCAGGAACTAAATATGATTTAACATTAAAAGTCTGCTGTTCTACAATCCATCTTTAATTAATTAATAAAAATAAGTATGCTGAATACAAATTTACTTCTAATTGTTTCAATTTATAATGTAAATTTTATTAGTGGCACACACTAAATTCTATAATCTCATACTAACATGTAGAAGATGTAGTAGTTCCGATGAATATATTAAGTCGGTGATTTGCATATTTTATAGCCCATGGAGGTGTTAATACCTTAAAATTGGTCATGTTTTATTCATTAGTATATTCAAAATTTAATAATAACTTATTTGAAACTAGTTATTACAACAAAATTACGTACAGATTAATAATGGTTGCATGAAAGGCATTAATATCGTTAAGTCATTTTCAGTCCAGTAAACAAGCAATTCATTTACGAAGGTTCTCAACCTTCGTAAAATTCGACTATGTAATAAACTAGCCAAACTTCTATTGCTAATCATAACACACAAATTTATTTGGTATACCAGAAACTATATCTTACAACATTGTATGCAATTTGAAATTATGGAAATAATCGACGTTTTAAAAGCTTTCAATAACCGATTAAATTCATGAAAATGAAACAGGGGTGAATCTAACTTTCTTGAGGCCCTAGCTTTTTTTTAAGTCATCAAAGTTTTTATGCATAAAACATTTATTAAAGCATTAAGTAAACGTAACAAAAAAAATATGAGTAATACATGCCACAACATGATAATTTGATAATAAAATGTCAATTACACATTTTCCTATTACTTTTTTACTAACGTATTTCTAAATAACGTCGTTACATGTCAGCGATCTTGGTTTTTTTTCTTTATACAGGGTGTCCCAATTATACACCGCCAAAAAGTAGGTGCATATTCCTGAGTGAAAATGATGACCATTTGTCAAATATTTTGTTATCCGAAAATGCTTCCTTTCAAAGTTAGAGACCTCCAATGTTGCAAGAAAAAAAAATTAAAAATCGAATGCGTCCTAGCCGTTTAAGCTAGAGCTATCAAACGGCCGAAATGTTTAGGTGTTTCCCATTGACTTTGTGGGATAATTAGAAAGAAAACACGTAATTAGAAGTATGATTTATAGTCAGGTCATCCGCTTACCAGGCGAACAAGCTTTAAGTCGAGCATGACATTAGCCAACTAAGTTTAGAAAAAAAAAATTTGAGGTGTATAAACAGAGTTTGTCGATGCATCTTTAGCGCTAATTTTCTCGAAAACGGCTACGTTTACAGCAAAAAACAAAAAGGGACGATTTTTTTTCTTTTAAGTCGTACTTTCTTAGGGACGAATGACATTTTCAATTTTATTCCAGAGAAAAAAATTCTGAAGATGGTAAGCGGATGACCTGACTATAAATCATACTTCCAATTACGTGTTTTCTTTCTAATTATCCCACAAAGTCAATGGGAAACACCTAAACATTTCGGCCAAGTTTGATAGCTCTAGCTTAAACGGCTAGGACGTAATCGATTTTTTGATTTTTTTTCTTGCAACTTTGGAGGTCTCTAACTTTGAAAGGAAGCATTTTCGGATAACAAAATATTTGACAAATGGTCATCATTTTCACTCAGGAATATGCACCTATTTTGGCGGTGTATAATTGGGACACCCTGTATATAGTTAAATATTGAGCTTGTAATAATCGTTCAACCTCGTCTCCAAACGTATTTATTGCACTAAGGATCTTCCTTACTATACCGATAACATTCTCTGCGGGCGAAAGAAGTTGTTCAAAATTAAAATTAATTAAAACGTATTTACGACCCTCTATTTCTAAAGAACATTGAAATTCAATCGCAATTATGTCAATTGGAAGTGAAGTCATGAGGGAGATGGACCTATTAACCAATTAACCTATTAAAAGATTTTGCGGAAGCAAAATCTAGAAAGATTAATTTTAATTGAGTTTCTATTTCGTTTATAAAAATATGAGTTGTTTTTCTTTCCGTCGTTCATAGCCAATTTGTCAAATTTTATATTTTGTTGTTTGTTATAAAATTATTTTAGCTGTTTGTTCAAAATTTTATTAAAAAAATAAAAATTTGTATGATACTGTATAAATTTTTTTTTGTGGGGAGGGTGCCCCACAGCTTGTCCTTGCGTCGGGCCCCGCGCTTACCAGGGCCGACCCTGAGTAGCAGGTAAATTAGAGTCATACCTACCAATTACAACACTTTTTTAATTAAGCCTAAATCAATTGCGAATTTTATAATTTAATCGATATTGTAAAAAGCTAAAATAATCGTTAAGAGCAATGTCAGAAATGATAATACAAGATGAACACAGTTATATAAAACATTTTACCTTATACATTTTTAGCCTTTAATAATAATAATAATAATAAGAAATCTTTATTTAGCTTTTAGCTAATTTTACATTATCTTAATGCTGCTTATATTTATTTGTACATATTTTCTTAACTATTAAATCTTAACATTATTTTTCACATATTCGAAACATAGTTTTTTAAAATTTGATATGGAAGTTGTTTGTTTAATTTCCACAGGTAATTCATTAAAAATCTTGAGCCCTTTGTAGTACAAGGCGTTCTGTGTATTTGTTTTCGTTAGTTTTGGTAGTCTAAAGTCGTCTTTGTTCCTGGTCTGGTATTCGTGAATGTTACAGTTTTGTATTAAATTTTTAGTCATGTAACGTGGTAAAAAATTATTTATTGCCTTGTATATTAAAAAAAGGCAATTAAAAGTAATTTGTTGACGTATACTTAACCACTTTAAGGTATTAAGCATTTCGCTTATTTTAGTGTATCTCGAGCATTTTAAAATAACACGCATTCCTCTGTTTTGTTGTTTCTGCAATTTATTTAAGTCGCATTCGTTGCATAAGAACAAAATACTCGCACAGTAATCGAAGTGTGGAGCAATTAGTGACCTATATACTGTAATTTTTGCTGAGAGGCTTAGCTTGTTTGTCAACCTACCTAGAAAACTAATTTTTTTCGCAACTTTTTTCACAATGTAATCCACATTGCTGTTAAACTTAAGTTTATTGTCTATTATAACGCCAACATATTTAATTTGCGAAACACATTCAAGTTCTTTACTATCTATTTTAACTTTAAAGCTTACATCATTTGGTATTGGCCTGTTTCCTATTATCATAAATTTGGTTTTGTCTGTATTTAATTTTAATTTGTTAACTTTTAACCATTCTGATACAACGTGTAGGTTATTATTTATCCTATTAATAGCCGACTCTAGGTTGCTATCAGAAGCTGTGATTAATGTGTCATCTGCAAAGAGATTTACACTACAGTTTTTTATATTGTGTTCCAAACTTACTGTGTTTAACTTACATAAAACATGTCAAACATAAGTTTATTTTATTTAATACAGACGGTATATTTCATAGCGTTACACCGACTCAAAAAATTTAACTCACCAACAAGCACTTGTGCTTTACACATCTTATTTGTCATGTTCTAATAATGTGATATGTGTTTAATTTCAGAACTTACCTACTGCTTGTATTGCACATCTAGAACCAAACCATCACCTACAGGCACCAATGATAACATAACCGACTACAAGAAACTACGCGAAGAAGCCGAAACCAAACTGTCCATTTGTACTAACGCTGTAGTCAACATGTCGCAGTCTCTCATAGCTCTTTATCAAGAGTCAAAAACGTACGACGCGGAAAAGGAAATTTTGACTAGTATTATTTTAAAATATCCCGACGCCAATAAGCTAGTTATGACCAACATAAAGCCAGTCGATGATGACCCGATTGCCACTGTCAAATTTATTTTACGAGAAAAGCTAGACCTCAAGCCAACTATTATATCAGCTGGAAGAAATTATAACCAAACTATAACATTCGAAGTGCAAACGCTTAAAGAAAAAATAGAAATAATCAAACTAGCCAAGGAAAAATTGAAAAATTCCAGGATCCAAATTGTTTATTAAGACAATATAAATTATAATACACTGTTAGGCTATTATTATCTACATATTTGCATGTGTTGTGTCTTTACGATATGGAAACGGAAGGAAAATATTGTGATTAAACTGAAATGTTTGTTCTTAAAGGAATGACAGTGTTTATTGTATATTTAATGAGAACATTTTTTTATGAACCCGATCCGGATCCACAAATATGATATTATTTAAAAGACTTTATAAGATACTAGGCGATTTACCCGGCGTTGCACGGGTGATTACAATTCTCTTTTATCAATCACAGACTACTCGCGCTCCGCGCTCGCACCCGGCGGACGTTCCCAAACGTTCAATTACAGACTACTCGCGCTCCGCGCTCGCGCTCGGCGGACGTTTCCGGCCGTTCCCGGGCATTTCCGGCCGTTCTTTATACCACGTTTGATCCGTCAGGTACTAAATAGTAACTGTGCAAAATTTGGTCCCGATCGGTCAACGGGCCTAGGATTCTATAGCGAACAAACAAACACACAAACAAACAAACAAGCTCTTTTATATATATAGAAGATAAGATGGATGAAGTAGTTAATACACTGTTCTTTATTGCAACAAAACAAATTATTTTTCTTTTGTTTACAGCTACTAAAGGTGTTTCTTAAATTAATAAGTCTACTGGTTTTAGTAACATAGCATTTTTGGACCACACCCAACATTTCATCTAGCTCTTTTTTTTAAGTCATTACATAAACCTCCGGACTTTTTTGAATACACAGGGTGTTTCTTAAATATTTCGAAAAATTTCGGGAAGTAATTCCTTATCGAAAATTAAGGGGGGGTTTTATATAAATTATTTCCCTCAGACATCTCCTTTCCAAGTAACACCCCCCTTAAGAGAAGTGGTAAAGTTAGGTTTATATTTATTTCTCAAATTTGGATATACAGTGTGTACAAAAAGTATCGTAACGGATCAATATCAATATTTCTGTTGACGTCATCAAACCCAGGACGGTCAAAAACATAAAGTTACCAAGTTTAAATGAAATAGCGTCAATGGTAGGGGAGATAATAATATTTTTCTAAAATCACATTTTTCAGTTTTTTTGTAATAAATCAAAAACGAATCAAAATATCCAGGATTTCTTTTCAGATTCTTAATCGCCATAAAAATGTGCAACTTTTCTCTAATTTAACCGACCTTGTATCTCTTACCGTTTCCAAGATAGCAATGGTGAGCATCGAAAAAAGCACCACCCTGTATATTTGGAATGCGCAAAAAATAAGAAACTTAAATAGGTTATAGCCAACTATAGCTTTCATTAAAAAAAAAGTTCAGTTTGTATCATAACTTTTTAACGGCGAGCGTAAAATTTTTTTTTAGTAGATACCTACTATCAAAATCTACATAAAAATATCTAAAAATAAACTTCATATATTTCGATATTTACAACAAAAACGGATATATAACACATCATGAATATAACAAAAAAACAGTTTTTCTTTGATTACTCAAAAACTGGAAATGATAGAATTTTTTTCAAAACGGTTCTGAGTTTGTCTCAAAAAACTGCACATTTTGGGTAAGGTAACCGTTTGTCTATCTTGACTATTAAGCGAGATACCTATGTAATCCCATCGAATTTGGACCACCCTGTGCATTTGACCTTGAAAATTAAAAAAAAATGCCCATGGCGCTATAACCCGAGGGACAGATTCCAGCGTTGAACGATTCAGGATTTTAATGATTCTACCGGTGCATTTTCCAAATTTGAACATTCCATATTTAAGTGTTCCAAATTTTCATGCGGCTCCTAATTAAATATATTCGTAATCTAACTTATAAGAAAATAAAAAATAAAAAATCTCAGCAAGAATACGATTATCATTTAAAATAAATAGTTAATAAACCACTTAGACAAATAAATCAAAAAATAAAGTAAATATAAGACTGTTGTTGCAATTCAGATACATCATCGTTTAGTTATAACTATTTTCGCTGTCAGTGGATAAATATTGCATTTAAAAAGTTGAATGGAAAGTGTTAAAAACAAATCGTTTTTTAATTTAATTCCGCTTAATGAATTCCTCTGTAACCTTGCATTTCTATTGTATTTTAAAACCACCTAAGGCACTTGTATCTTCACTTATTTTATTGGTTCGTCTATTGGTGACTAATTTAAAATTAATCAATAAGAGTTGAGTTAAACTCAAAGGTCATGTATTATCTAACTACAATCCAGTCATCCAATTTAAACACCGTCTAGCATTTTTAAATCAGTCTCTATTTGTAACACCATGGTGCCACAAATTTTGATTATTTTTCTATTATACATCACGCTTGCCACAGCCACCTATGATAGGACGTACAGATTATCGAAACCTACATTGGAAGCATACAGTCCTTCAGGATTTCGAGCTTCATTCGAACATATAACTGGCATACAATTAGTGCAATTTCAAGGAACTGCATATGAAAAGACGAGACTTTTACCAAAAGTAGAACTATCAATGAATCCAGCAAAAAGAATAGGAAACGCGTGGATTTATCAAGACAGGAATGTAGAGTTAAATATTGGAGACACAGTGAATTATTGGATGTTCGTACTGAAAGATGACTTTGAATATAGGTATCGTGGGACCTTTGAAGTAACCGGTAAGGTTAACTTAAAATATTTTATTCTACAGTTAGTATAAAACACAAATTATACATCTCAGTAATGTAGAATTTATACCCCAAACAATTTTTGGCTTTGACAAACTAAATATTTCAAATATTAGTTATATATAATCTGAAGCACTTTTTTTGTAAAATAAATGGTAGGTTTGTTTCAAGATGTTGTAGGGGAGACCGGGTATGAAAGTGACACGGGTAGTATGAGAAAGAAACAAAAACTACTGACTACTTTACTATCTAACCAGCGAATGCCTAAAATCTATGTATTTAGTTTATTTGTACCTACCTATAAAGTATTTTTTTATAACACTAGAAGGGCGGGGTTGTCGAACTAGCGTCTAGCGTATTATGAAAACGACTGATAAACAGCTGACAAGGCCGGACTAGCGGGGCCGGTCTATCCGCGGGGCCGTGTGCGGTGCACACCCTGCTCTCCCCCTAGGGCCGGCCCTGCTTATAAGTTAATGCGTTGTGTCAAGAAACTGTCGAGTGACTTTTAAGCGATCTCCAAAAGAGAAACAAAAAAGTACCTAGATTATTATATTCTAAATTTTGTTGGCTATTGGAGGATGCAATACAATTTGACGTTGGAATCGTGGTTACTTGTGGATTCCCTCCAATTTGTTTTGTGTACACTTGGGGTCAAAAGTAACAGTGTTACAAACAACCCCAATTAATGTTTTCACTCGCAAATGTTCACTCTTACCACATAATTGGTGGTTTTCTTCGTAGATGAGAATAAACAAAACTTGTTAGATTAATTTTCCAATTTGTTGCATCTTTTTGTTTCACATTTTTAAATATTGATAATGTTCACTTGTCATTTTCTATTGTATCAAAGATTTTATTTTTATTTTTTTCATTTTGCTAATGTGTATTTTCGAATTAAATATTAATTTTGTTGAATACTAATATCTTTACCCACTACTCATGAGCTGTGTAAATTATTTTGCCGTTACAACTTACCCCGATCATTGTTACTTTTAGCTCCAACGCTGAGGTTGGAAGTAACAGCTGTCTTACAACAAAAAAAAAATCTCACATATGCTTTACGAAACATATGAAATAAATATCTTGGAAGGAAGACAAATGTCCAATCTATCATTAAATTAATTTGGATGTAAAAAAAAAAACTTATTATACTCTATGAGAAATAAAATAAAAACAAAACAATGTTACGATCATCCCGGGGACATCAAAAACTTTAAACAATTGTATTTTTTGTATCTTATTTTTTATTTTTGAAGCTCTAGTAGTGTGTTTAATTTCAGAACTTAACCAGAACTGCATGAATTGCTCATCCATAACCAAACCATCAACTGGCTCCAATGATAACAAAACCGATTGCAAGGAATTATGCGAAGAAGTTGAAACAAAACTGGCTATTTGTACAAACGCTATAGCCAACATGTCGCAGTTTCTCGTAGACGTTCATCAGGAGTCAAAAACATACCACATAGAAAATGAAATTTTGTCCAGTATTATTTTAAAATATCCCGACGCAAATAAATTAGTTATGACTAACTTGAGATCAGTTGGTAATGACCTAATCGCCACTGTCAAGTTTATTTTACGTGAAAAGCTAGACCTTAAGCCAACTATAATATCAGCTGAGAGAAATAACCAAACAGTAATATTCGAAGTACAAACGCTTAGTGAAAAGATAGAAATAATCAAACTTGCCAATGAAAAATTGAAAAATTCCAGAATTCAAATTGTTTATTAAAGCAATTTAATTCATAACACACTATTAGGCTATTAAATGATCTAATATCTGTGGATATTAAAAATAAATTCATAGGCACAGCTTCAGTTTATTTTATACCATTATCGCCAATACAAATTTTACTGACAACGCATTATTTAGTGGGGGTATCTAGTTGCTTTAACGAAGGTGTTTACAAATTATCCACACCAAGTTTAAAGCCTTTAAACCTGCTAGTTTTCAAGCCACAATTGATCATGTGCATGGCATTAAATTAGTGAAATTTCAAAGAACTTTACAGCATAATGCACAACGTGCGGACGAAGAAGAGTATTCCACTATTATTTTATTGCTTTATTTGCAAAATTGATAGCAGAATAATATTACATAGCATCTTGGTGTAACAAGGAGCACGTACAAATCACCAAAACACAACAATAAGACTTGTGTTTACTTGAAAAAACAAATAAACGTTCAGCTCACTATAGCGAGAGTACATATGGAATATTTTACTAAAAGCTTATATCACCATGGAACTTTATAATGTAGGATTATGTATTTATTGAAAATGTATGATGTGCAAAGAGAGATATATCATTGGTGTTTGTCATTGAACAGTCGCACATGTCTCCCGAGACAAAGCCATCGTGATATTGGCAAGCTATATTTAGCAAGAGGCAGCTTCAATTTCGGCCCTGTCAATCACATAACATCCTCTATTCACTTGTTATTTCTTGGTTTTTATTGGAATAGTTTAAATCCAAGCAATATTTTCGATGGTTTTAAATCTGTGAAGATAAATGCCGAGATACTTTTAATTTCGTAGTTAGTTATTCGGGGAAAACTAACAAAATTATTTTGGGTTTCTTGTTTTATTCAATTACTTATTAAAAATATTTTTATCTAAATATACAAAATTGAAATATTAAACATTACTTTTATTTTGTAAGTCGAAAGTCGGGAGTCCCTGTATTAAATTAAGAAATGATATTCTCCTGCCATTTACACCAACTGATTCAGATTATTTTTATTTTTACAATATTTTTTTTCATTAGCAAATTATTATTTATTAAAGTCACAGAGACAAAGACTAAGAGGCAAGTTCAATTAAAGACTTAATAATAACATTTTTTTTAATTGGATAGTTAATTCCAGCTTAATTTTATAATATTATAGTTACACCAACAAACATTCCAAAACGAATTTCAAGTAATTTGTAAATATATAATTATTATCATGTGATAATTTGTTATTTAATCTCAACATAATTAATAAATCTTCTACTAACAATTGTTTTATAAATAATGCATTCATTATAAATTACGTAACTATGTGCAACTTTTTATAATAATATTTTTGAAGCAAATAATTATGAGATATTCCGGGATCGTGAAAAACCCAATATGGCAAATATGCATTGAGAAAAATATTACCTCTGGGATATTTTTGTGATTCATATGATCAAGTACTGAAGGTGAACTTGAACAAAGCAGTACCGTTTCGGTTTCAAAACAACGTCCTAAGGTTATTGCCATTGTATACTACAGACAAACAATAAACAAATTTACATAAATTCATAAACAGTTGGTCCAAATTCGCTGATCATCATTTGCAACGTTCAGTTCATTAAAACCTCTAGATCAGGGGTGTCCAACCTTTTAGTTTCCCTTTTCCACATTGGAAGAAGGCGAGTAGTTTTGGGCCACACATTAAATACACTAACGATAGCTGATAAGCAAAAAACGTAGAATATACAGGGTGGTCCACATAGAAGGGCCACTAGTGGGATCTCGTAAACGGTAAGCTACAAAAAAGTTTAAATTAGACAAATTGTTCTATTTTCGGAGACCTATTCATTGATGCTTTAAAGTTTTTAAAAATGTCCATGGCAAGCTAGATAATCAACAAAAATCAAAATAGGCGTTTTTTTTAAATCGTTAATAACTCGGTTATACTTGATGGTACAAAAATAGTTTTGGGGGAAAAGTTGTAGATTTTTTGACGCACTATGAAATGGAAACATTCATTTGTTTCAATATTATTTCAATTCTTAGATAAATTAAAGACCTGAATTTTTTAAATGGAAACCCTAGTTGGCCATAGTTTTATATATTTGTTGCAAAAAATAACCAAGATATGGACAATTTTGTAAAAATTCGATCATCAAACTTTGCCAAGATTGTTTAATAATTGCAAACATCACTTGTTTACGAAATCATTGCAAACTTTGATGATCTAGCTTATTATTAAACATACACAGTAGTTTAAAATTAGAAAAGCTGCTAAAATTCATTCTAAATAACAATATGAGAACAGAATACGGTTTTTGTAAATTACTGAAAAAATCTGGTATGACGAACTAGGTAGGTACTTGTTTTTTGTATTGTGCATGCTTAGTTGGCGAGTAGGTAGCTTTTTATTATTTCAAACATATATCACTAGATTATATTATTTACAATAATGAAGGAAATGTTATAAAAAATTGTTGTATGCAGCAGGGCTGCGGAGTCGGTAAAAAAAAAGTCGACTCCGACTCCGACTCCGACTCCTGATAATTTTAGTAGTTCGACTCCGACTCCGACTCCGACTCCGACTCCGACTCCGACAAAATTAAATACTAAGACATTTTATGATGTGTAATATAAGCAAAAAAAAAGAAATATAAAAAAATTATTTAAAATTTGAGCTTAAATTTTGCGGCAAAGGACAATCTCGCAATTTTTTGTTGTACCCGGAGTCGGAGTCGGAGTCGGTACATTTTTTCCGACTCCGACTCCGACTCCACTGACCAGAATTTCCTTCTAAACTCCGACTCCGACTCCGACTCCACAGCCCTGGTATGCAATCAAGATGCCTTTGGAAAAACACAAAATTTTTCACTTTTTGACAATTTTTTCAATTTGTTATAATAAGTTAGTAAAAAAGAATGATTTTTTCTTTTAGAAAAAACGTTACATGATACAAAAGTATTAAATTTAACACAAAAAAAACGTTTTTAAAGTCAGGGTGAGCTAATTTAAAAAGCTAATTCTAAACAAGACAATAGAATATAACGTATTGCTTCAAATAACATTTTAAAAAAACATGTTACATGATTTTATTACACAAGAAGAAATGTCACAGAGAAGAATTACTCAGGAAAAAATTACAAAGGCAATAAATTTCACACTGACAATGAGTTAATTACCCATTTTTACACAAGCTATGAAATAATTCCTGAAAATATTCAAAAATCGGCCGGTTACCTATATGTTAACTATATTTATGGCTTTCGATAATTCGATACCTGACTCACTAATCTCTTTAATCCCCTTAAGAATTTCAAAGATGTGTTTAATTTGATGTGACAATTAATTTCCTATATATTTTAATCGAATCAAAGGAAAATATATTGAAATATTGAAACCTAAAGAAAAAACGGAATTCCGTAAAATATTTATCATTTTACAGTTGTTAGTAATATAAGAAGCATTAAATTTTATCTTATAAAATTAAAAACTTAAAATTGGGAAAAGACATAATTATCAGGGGTTTGGAGCGGAGCTTGGAGCTGGAGCGCGGAGCAGTGGAGCAATGGGTTTTTGCCCGGAGCAGGAGCGGAGCCCGGAGCAAATAATTTTGATTGCTCCACTGCTCCAGTTTATTATGAAAAAAATTTTAAAAAATATTTTTTTTTCCTTTTTTTTAACTTCTGAAGATCAATAATCTGTTTCTTCAAACCTTTATTTAACTTCACTTGTTTGTTAGGGTCAAATATGGTTATTTTTGACCAACTTATACATATCCGATAAAATTAAAACTTTGTTTTTAAAAACTATTTTTTTGAATCAAAAATTATTTTTTTTAATGTTAACAATATTTGGAGCTTGGAGCGGAGCTAGAGCGGAGCCGGAGCAGGCATTTTGATGCCGGAGCGGAGCTGGAGCGGAGCTGGAGCGGAGCTGGAGCGGAGCAATTAAAAAATTGGGCTGCTCCAAACCCCTGATAATTATATCAGTGTAAAATTTCGCATGTGTGCAATTTTTTCGTTGTGAAATATATTCCGTGTGTGATTTTTCTACTGTGTTATGTTTTCCCTGGGTATATTTTTCCTTGTGTAAGTTCTTCCTTGTGTAATTCCTTCCATGTGTAATTTCTAATTGTGTAATTTTATTCATTTATTTTATCTATTTACGCAGAACAGAACAGAACATCTTTAAAAACATTTGTTATAATTAACTTCAAAACTAAATCGCACTTTAACGATTCAGTTTTTTTATTATCAGTGCATATATAATTCATTGTACAACTTTGGCCTACGCAAAAACGGAATTACCTTCATTATCTTGTCTATTATCATTATTTTATATCTGTAATCAATTCCTAAATTTGTAACAAGATATTTTAGCCCCAAGCTTGCTTGAACTTAGTAATTGCCCCACTTGTAGGATTACAGCAACATGCTTAATGTGTTGATAAACTTGCACCCTTCTGTTGCAGGTTATTCTCTAAACACCATTAACTATTAATTAGCGTAATTAAAAAAATTATATTCTAGAGATCAAGTTCAAAGCCAGAAAATACCAGAAATTTCGATGGTCGTCTGTTGCCAGTTATCATTAGACTGAAAATATTTTTTTTAATGCGTTTAAAGTTCAGAACATTGACTGTAGCTTAATTTTAGTAATAAAATAGCAAAACTTTTTTTGAAAAATGATGAGTATTAAAGCGGTTAATTTTAATGCAAATATATACAGTGTATCCAAAATGTAACGTAACGGATCAATATCTCGTCTTGTAACTATTTCACAAAAAAAAAGTTTCATACAAAAGTTGTTTCAGGTAATTTACTACATGACCTTAAATTATTTTCAACTATACAGGGTGTTCCATTTTCGCGCTATATCAAAAACAAAGATTTTTTTAAATGGAAGACCCTGTATATTTTTAGGTCTTCGAATGTCATTTTTTAACCTCTACATGAATGTCTTATCATTTTTTGATTTTGTGACGGTGTTGCCAACTTATTAATTTTTTTCCGAAAAATCTGACATAAGCAGGCTTAACTTTAAAAAATCGTAGCGACCTCGTTTCTTGAAGTTAAGAAATAAGTTTTAACAATAATGTTAGTCCGGTTAGGGAGCAACATTTTAATAATAAAAAATTTTAATTTATTGATACAGGGTGTTAACAAAAAAATCCCAAACTTTCCAAACTTCAAAGTGACATAACTCATTTTTTTCAAATGTAAACACCCTTGTTTTATTATGCTATTCGATAGCATTTTTTCTCCCCTTCAATTTTTATGAAGAGTGTCCTATGTCTAAATCCCGTAGTTGTTGAGATATTCAATACTTTTCAAAAAAGTAGCCATTTAATTGCATTTTTATGCACCGAAGTAGGCCGTGCATATGCAAAACAAGTGCCAAAATGTAAGCAAGTGTCAACTTAACATTTGAATAAGTTTAGAATTTAAGCGGATATTAATTACTTAATAAAATTAATTGCCTTTATTCAAAAACTATGAAAAGTGACAAATTGAAAATACATAAAAGATAAACGACTACAATAAATGTTCAAAAAGTCTAAAATTTTTGGAAAATTAATACTCCTCCTTTTTTCAAATAATGAATTAATAGCACGAAATTATATTTATTCAAATAAAATACATGCATTTTGTTTCGAAACAATGCGAATTTCAAACAAAATTAGAAGTATTTAAACTCATGGCTTCAAATATTTTCCAATTTTTTTTAATAGAAAATCCGACATGTCAAATTAAAATAAATTAAATTCAACTGACTGAAGATTTAACCACAGTGGTGAAATCAATAATAGGTAAATTTTCTTCGCAATTTTCTCAATTTAAAAATTTCGAAGCAATTTCTAAATTCATAATTTACCCAGACATAATCAAAATTAATGAACTTGATTTGGAAATTTTTGAATGATTTAAATTAGAAAATTTTTAAACGCAATTAATTTATTTTCAATCAATTGCAAATTGGAGGCAAAAATTTATTGACTTAAGGGACAATTTAGAGATTATTAAAAGGGTACGTATGGAGGAAAAAATAAATAATAATGCTGAAAGCAAAAATATTAATGCCTGGCAAACGATTCCACAAAAGTTCAAATCTTTTAAGATATTAGCGTCGGCTATTTTCTTCCACATATGCAAGTGAGTCACAGTTTTCACATGTGAACTTGATAAAAAATAAATTCAGAAATACATTAACGGATAAATCTAGTTCAACAAGCATTTTATTAAAAGTAACGAAATACCAACCTGATACAAAAATCTTAACAAAAGTCGCACTTAAAACTCATATTTTAATTCTTATTGTAGGTACCTACCTACTTAATTATTGTTCTTTGAAAAGTAAACAGATGGAATGTGCAATTATTATTTTGGTCTAATATATCTTTCTATAGGTAAAATATTTAATATTTCTTTTAAAATTTAGTTATGTATCTTTAGTTGTTGTTTAATTACAAATTTCTATTAGTAGTGAATAAAAAATATTCATTTAATACAAATATTGTAATATTTACTCATCTCCACGCAATCAGTAATGTTTTTTTTTTTAAATTCATTGCAAAAGTTCCTTGGCACGCCAACATTTTACAATGTAAAAGTCTTAAAAAATTGACATGCGGACATAAAAAGGTTCGCCACCCCTGTACTCTGTACTAGACTAATAAAAACATTACAATTGCCTTAATTTAAGGAATATAATAATAAAGTGTTTTTTCACAGAAGATACGTAATATTTTATTTAAATTTTAAAAAACGTTGTTTTGAAATTCAATTAAAAATTCTTTATATAAATAAATAACCAATATCTTTTGTACAGTTTTAATATAATTGATAAGAGTTTTAAAAGAACGTTCACCCAAACTTTTAAAAAATTCAAAAACCTATTGCTCTAACTAAAGTAGTAAAATTAAATGTCGTTTGTTAAACAAACCTGCGTTAAGCAGACATTAGTGGTAGCACGAAGTTAAGTACTTAGTATGTGACGTGACACTCTATAAAGTGTAAATCAACTTTAGTAAACAATCAAGCAAGTTTAATTACAGTTCAAGACACATTAGCTAATTTCAAAACAATGGAATAACTTAAATCCCTTAAAATCTTGCTTACTTAATAAACAAAAGTTGGGGAAATTTATTATGTATCTGTGGTATGAATGTATACATAATACGTAGAGCTTTTTAAAAATTACCTTCCAAAACTGTTATTCGTTAATAGTAAAATAACATCCCGTAATTGCATAAATACTGAAAATTGGGTTAATGCCAGTGTTCATATGTTTTGAAAAGAAACTGGGTCGGGAGATTAATAAAAGTGATAAACGCATGTACATGTGATTATATTAGAGCTAAACTCTACAAGCCAGACAATTCTGCTTATTTGTGTTCCTAATCTTCTGAAGTACGATAATGGCAAGGCCACAACAAGTTCTTCGTAAACATCCAGACATCGGACCCTAACAAAGTCAATCGCCGGACTTTACGATTACATATGTAATTAAGGAGAATCGCTTAAAAAGAATTGTCATTAACTATCTGTTATTTTTTGCATTAAACTGTTAAAATATTATTGTTAATTTATTAATTGAACAAGCATCATACGACATACGTTAACCCATTTGTTTCCACAAACATTTTTTTTTTCAAATTTTTAAATAAAACGTTTTTTATTATTAGAAATATGTCCAAACTACAAATTATGCAAGTTTTTCAAAAATATTTTCAAAAAGAAGTGAAAAAAATGCACGTACTCATATGAGTACAACGGGAACATAGCGGCGGCAAAGAAAATAAAAATTATATTATTTTTTACTAATTTATTGTAATAATTTACAATCGAAAACTAGTATTCACTATGAAACTTTATGAAACATTCTCTTTCCAAACAGTGTGACATGGCGTTTGATACAAATGCACCTTGCTCGTTGATGACATATGCTACAGCGCAACTGTTTATCAATTATTTCTTAGGAAAATGTCCTCCTTGATCCTGTATAATACTTTTTGGGACCGTACGTGGTTGCCCGGAAAGTTGAGCTTTCTCAAAGACTCTTAAGTCTTAATACACTTCGTATGAAATTCAGTAAATCAATATTTCTACCTGCTAATGAATTTATCCTTCAAGCGTTCACTGTTGTAATATTCAGCATATGGGTCCAGAGAATCCACCACCTTTTTTTTACCTTGGATGGACACTTGATAATTATTTACAGATTTGTCTAGCAAGTCTACATCCCCCATAGCTGTATTATAATTGGCAAAGAGACAAGGTTGGGGCACATCAATTTTTTTCTTTTTGCTACTTAGACCAACGTTTCACTTTGGAAAGAGGATGTTTACTATCATAATTTGTCATTATAGTCACAATACTATTGTCCATTGTCCTTCCACTTTACCAGAAGCAATAAATGTTCTTTGTCATATTTATATTGGAAACAACCGCGAATTTCTTTTTTCATTTGTTGCTGATCAAAAAAACGATTTTTTTTTTGTGCGATTAACTATAAGAGTTTTCATCAAACCATAACTTGTAAACAAGTTGTCGACAAATATTATATGGTCTGCCGGTTTTATCACTACTTTTAGTAAGTCCAATACAGCTTTAGATCCTAAGGGCAAATTTAGCCCTAACAACGTAATGCCCCAGTGTACTCATATGAGTACACCAGTAAGTAACTATGAAAAAAAATCACACTATGTATTTTGTTTAATATTTGTATGAATAGTAAAACATACATACCTGAGTGACAAATTTCAGCAGAAAAATTAATTTATATTTTAAAACAAAGATAAAAATTAATAACAAAGTACACAGTGACAATAGCACAGTTGTAGAACAAAGTAAAGTGACGTTTTTTCCTATGTAGAAGCAACATTTAGGTTTAAAATTTTAATCTACTATTCCCTATTCTGTGTACTTCTAAGTGGTACTAATGGAACTTAAAAAAATATTTTATGAACCGTACTCAAATGAGTACACTGGGAACAAATGGGTTAAGGTACTTTTTTTGATATTTACCATACATACCTACGCACTGATCGGATATGCCTGTAAGATTTGTCGTTAGGTTGGTTATTATGGTGGAAGTTGATATAGAAAAACAAGTTCATATTTTTGACTTAGTTACTCCGCTTTTGATACCATTTAATCAAAAATGATTTGTCCAAGATATCCATCGACTTTCAACTTTCAATGTAATTTTAGCACTAAATAAAATCCTTAGCTATTCTTAACTAGATCGACACGCATTCGACATTAAATATGATCTCGGATAGAATAAGCAGGACGCTATCCATTGAGAAAACCTTTGGAATCATAATTCCAACATGAGACCAAAGAAAGCGTCAAAAAATAGAGCTAAAAGGCCTGGTCTGGTATACATACAGATGGGTCAAAAACGCAAAATGGCACAGGCTGCGAAATATGGGGAGCAACACTGAGACAAGGCACATCTGCAAGCCTTGTACAGTGTGCACCCATATTTCAATCCGAGGTGTACGCTATGCACTTATGTGCAGATGCACTATCAGAAAGAGGTTTTAATGATAAAAGAATCTTCATAGTGTCCGACAGCCAAGCAGCGTTAAAACCTCTTGGCTCGTTGGAAGTAAACTCAGGACTTGTTCTGAACTTCATACGGGCGCTTAATAATATTAGACTGGTAAGGTGCCCAGGCCAAACCAATATACCAGGGAACGAGAAGGCAGATCGCCTAGCCAAAATTGGTAGCGAGACACCTTTCTTCGAACCAGAACCCGCAGTTGGTACTTCCTAGGGTTTCTCATATTTGACCATTTTGCTTGTCCCGGGATTCCGGGAAGAAATCGGCCTTTGTCCCGGGATTTCCCGGGATCCCGGGATGTAATAAATTATGTCAATATTTTTAAATAAATAACCCAAAAAATTAAGGGAGCGGTTTATTACTTAAAAACAACTCCAAGTCATATATGTAATACATTTTGCTCCATGATTATTACAAATAATTTAATAATATTGGTGAGAGAAACATACATATGGGAATTATAACCTTTCTATTGCTATTTCATATTTATGAATACAATAATATAATTTTTACAATGAATTTTTGTAATGTGATTTAAGAAAACACAGGTGATCTGTGCTTCAGTCAATTAGTCTTTTTCTTAATTTATTAACAAAAAGTTCTGCTGCATAAAATGCTCTCTGTCTCTATTGATGTAGGTGAAATTGTCTTGAGAGCATCTAGCAGCAAAGAAACATCGTTATTATCAATAAAATTTCATTTATAAGCTATTTTGCTTTGAATTATCAGGGTACACAAAAATAAAACTGTAAAAGTACTTTAAAGATATTAACTTTGTAATGGATACCGGGCTTCTTTATGCCATACTAAAAGAGAAAAATTATTTTGAAGTTTTTCCATAATGTACTGTTAGTAAAGACATTTTAAGTATAAAATTCTGATAAGTTATGATAGTATTACAAAGATCTTAGCACAAAATAAACGAAAACAACACTTTTAAAATCCCGGGAATTCCCGGGACAAAAAGCATTTCCCGGGAAATATAAAATAGCTTAAAATGGACCGGGATCCCGGGAACCCGGGAAAGAAACCCTAGTACTTCCTATGGAACAGCTAACCGGGTCTTGATGACATATTGAGACAGGGGCATTATGCGCATTAAAAAAAAGTTGCAGGACATTTAAACGTCAATGTTGTATTAAAATGACTTGTTGATTAAGATTTTTTTGTTTTTCACGGCACGCTTGAAAATTATGTGAAATCTAACCTATTTTAATTAAACTTTTATTTTTTATTTCTTATTAGTTTTGCACTAAAATTAACTTATGATTGCATCATTGAATTCAGAAAAAAAATGTCTACCAGATTCAGTAAAAAAAAATAGATGGTGCCATTTGGGAACAAAAATTGACTATCGTTTGGCATTTAAGTTCAACTTGAAAAAAATTAAAATCCAATTCAGTTTATAGTATTTGGGAAGCCATTTCATTTAGTTTTTTGTTCACCAAAATCGGACCACAAACAACGGAGTTACAGCTTGCGGCGTTTTTTGTGTAACACCCTGTATAACGTTATAAAAGTAAATATAATTTTTAACTCTGAAATTATATTTGGGATCTTGAATGCGTAAATTAAAAAAAATATTGATTTTAAGTGATTTTATTTTAATTTATATATTTAAAATACAAAGTATAACTGTAAAGTAAAGGAAATTGAAATTTAATTCATAAAAAATAACATTTTATGAAACGTTATTGGTTATTATAACGTTATTTATAACATTATTAAAATATCGTTACGTTATTGTATTGAAAATAATAGCTAATTCGTTATTATAACGTTATCGGGTATCGTTACGTTACGTTTTTCATCCCTGGTTTAAACACCATTCTTGAAAATTTATGTTTTTATACTGACAGCTTAATTTCGAATGATGTACACAAAACGAATAAATATTTGTAAATGATAATCTTTCGATCCGTTCACAGCGATGGTTTCTGAAGATAAGTTTACTTTTCATGAATTTGTTCAAGGTTAAAGCGTATTACATAAATTTTATTGGATTCTAGTAGTGTTTCAAAAAAAAACGTTTTTCCTTAATTTTTAATAATGCAAAAAAAAAACGTTTACATACAATTAATAAAGCTGTAAACATTACCACTTCAAAATTATTCAACCAATCACTTTGGCAACAAGAACCAAGCACTATTACTAGCTCTGTATAAAACTTGTAGACTAACACTTGAACCACGTAGAGAAAATATTTTTCTTTACATTTTGCTTCACGCTCTTAATCAAGAATAATCAAATAAAATCAAAAAATTGCTACATTTATTTTATTTTTTTCGGTGCTTCCTATGGTAGTTGACGGTGAACAGGTTATTTGGATAAATTAAATTCTATTGGCAATGCTGATTATAAAATATTTTGTTATTACCTATTCAGCACTATCAAGGTCTAACAATATTTTAATAGTTTTAATTATAGATTGTGCAAACTTAAAAACCAGATATTAAGCTTACTGCATTTGATTATGTGAAGTTACTGTATCATAATTTTTGTTTTGCTTTTGGTTTGTATTGTGATATTACAATATGCAAGAGAGAACTGAAAAAAGTATTGAAAATTATAGTTGTTATTTTGGTTGCCACCAAATTCTAGCCATAACTCAAATAAATAAACACTATTGTAGGGATAGGGGAAATTGTTATTATTTTTCGCATTGGGGCTCAAAAATTCTAACTAAGCCACTGGGCATGGTTTTTTTTTTTAAATTTACAAGATAACACCCGTGATACAAAATAATTCGTTTACAAGACACTGTAATATTTACGCCCCGACACGACACTTTGCAACACGGCACAAGATTATTTGTATTAACCCTTTACTGCGCAATTTTTTTGTTTTTGGTAAAAAAATTATATATTATGAAATTTTATGTGTAGAATTTGAAAAAAAGAATGAAAAAAATTAATTGTTGCTAATTTGTTAATTATTGTTAATTATTACAGCGTTGCACATATGCATCATTTTGTCTTTTGGATATTATAAACTATGGAAATCAAAATTCAAAATGATGCACATATGCAACTTAAAATATGAAATGATGCATATATGTGCTTATACTCATGTATTTTTTTATCAGGAAAATTGAAAAACAATATAAGTTTATGATTTCATTTATAGATGAAAAGTTTTAAAACAATTTTTTCCACCATTGAAACATAGGGCTGCACTACATTTTTCGCAAATAACGAGAGTAAAGTCTTTACATTTTGGTAGTTTACACCGAAGACGATTATTGTGCCAAATTGGCCAATGTGCCAACTGGCTCAAGGGAAAAGTTTCTAATAAAAGTATAATCTTCGTCAAAAGATTCATCAAAATTATCCTCACTTTCAGATAAATTGGCAATAGCCTTCTCTCTTTTTGTGTGGGGGGTCTTTCTTTCTCCCAAGCCGACATTTTAAAATTTTGAGTATCACTAGAAATATTTTTTAACAAAGTTTAATAAAATAAAGGTAAAACAAACTATTTCATCTACAGAGTAATAGGTATATGTGTTGCACATAGGCATCATTGTATTTTATATACAGTGCGTTCACGCTGAAAGGAATAAATTCATTTAAACAATAGCTATTAGTTTGAGAAAAAAACGCTCGGACCCGTCGATTTTTGTTTTTAAATTGACATTTTTTAACGCATGTTCCAAACCGATATCACTTCCGGGTAAACCGGAAGTGACATTAACTTTGTTATTTTAAATACAACACCCTGTATATTTTTACATTTTTGGATTCCCCTTTAAGTGGTCTTTATAAAATGTACAAGGTCGTGGTGTCCTTAAATTAACCGTTTTCGTGTAATTTATATATCCGTAAAAATTTTGGGCCGTGCATCACTTTTGAAAATTTGCGATATTTTAAAATTTTGATAAGTAAGCCTTAATTCCTTTTAAAGTTTGATAAATAATACCTTAGTAAACTCTTTTCATTCGTTAAATTTGTAAAATTTTAAAATATCGCAAATTTTCAAAAGTGATGCACGGCACAAAATTTTTACGGAAATATAAATTACACGAAAACGGTTAATTTAAAAACAACATGACCTTATACGTTTTATAAAGAACACTTAAAGGGGAATCCAAAAATGTAAAAATATACAGGGTGTTGTATTTAAAATAACAAAGTTAATGTCACTTCCGGGTAAACCGGAAGTGATATCGGGTTGGCACATGCGTTAAAAAATGTCAATTTAAAAACAAAAATCGACGGGTCCGAGCGTTTTTTTCTCAAACTAATAGCTATTGTTTAAATGAATTTATTCCTTTCAGCGTGAACGCACTGTATACTTAAAAAATATACCGAATTTACAAAATGATGCACATTTGCAACACAACAAAATATTGTTATAATTATTTTATTACAGCTCCGTTATAATTGACAAAATTGAAAATTATCCATTAAAGGTGTACATTACCTGATGGTATTTTTTTCCGGTCGGAAATACACAGATTTAAAATAAATTTTTGAATGTAAAAGTTGCCAAATAACAAAAACTGTACACGTGCGATTTCGCTAGCAACTTGCAGTTGCAGAACAATTTGTACAGCCATCGACTGTAGGTATAGCAACTAACTAAACACCGATCATAATATGTTGCAAATATGCTACAAGGTGTTTTCAACGATTTAACGCATTCAATGAATTTTCTTTGTATATTTTGTTTGCTGTTGCATATGTGCATCAAAATGCAGTAAAGGGTTAAGTCCCTAATGTACTCAGAACGTAAAACACTAAAAATACAGTTGTTCTTTTTATGTTTGGTAACAACTCCAAAGATAATTTTCAACTGATTTGCATAAAATAATGTTTCATGTCATGTTCCACAAGCCCAAACTTAAAAACATTCAATTGTTTTATAAAATAACCTCTAATAACCCGCAGTAGGCGTAAAGGCTAATGCACGTTTGTCCATCAATGTAGGAGAGTTCCTTTGTTTAAGAAGACTCAAGAGGTATGCAATCATTGAATCTAAAACTTTTGCCATAAGCTTCATATACTGTCTATATTTCACTTTATCGATATGCCGTTGCAAGTTTCACGCTGTCTTTTGTGAAAAACAACTTTATGATAATATCAAAATCCATCACAAACATAATTTTTATACCTACGTAAACAGTTGCCTAAGGTCAACGGTTTTGAAGGTCAGCTTTATTTATACAACTAGAAAAACCGCATACCAATCTGCTTCTGACATTCTGTCAACTCTGACCGCTAAAATATTTCTTTAAAAAAATTAAGCCAACATTAATACCACTTACTAATACAGTGCCAAATCAGTGAAGTAAAATAATGAGCGTCGCGAAAAGAATCGTATTATAAAGAAATTAAATGATTTTTTACAAAACTGAATATTATTTGAAATCTATAGCTTTTATTAGTGTTTCCCAAATGATTTCTGTGTAAAAAAAAAATTGGTTTCAAAAGTGTAAAACAGTTATAAAGTGTTTTACGTCGACTGCCAGTTTTTTACCTAAAAATCAAATATTTGTGAGAATAATGTTTATGTTAAAGTCATTTCATTAAATAATAAAGTAAAAAACGTTGGTAAACAAAACCAGTTGATTGCAGGCGAAAAAAACTTGATAATTTTTGTAAAAAAAAAATGCATCTGGAATCTAAAGAAATGGAACAAAAGACCGTGGTTTATTTTTTAGGGATTGGTATGCAACAATAAAACGCTGAGTGTAGAAAAAAATAATATAAGGTTATAATGATCTCCAACAGCTCTTTTGATCACTATTATTTATATTTTAAAATAAATAAAGCAAATTTAGAGGAAAAAACACTAGAGGAAAAAACACACCTGTATACCCTGCATACTAGAGTATAATATACGGATAACATTTCCAGCATGGGGATCATTATAACTATAAGAGATACAGGTTTGCTTTAATTAGATGAATTATTCCTTAGTATGAGAGGAGCTACAATCAATTTTTAAAAGTACAAAATTTCTCGTACTTCAGATGTTATACCAAAAAAAGATGAAACTGTTGGAATTACTTTTTTCTATCTATTAGATCAATTTTATTAGTACTATCTTGGGGTACTTTTTAAAGGAGAATGTAACTGCTATTTTTGATTTTTTTTATCACTTATCATTTTTGAGATATTATCCCTAACTTCATTTTTTATTATGGACCGCGAAATTGGCTATGGAGTATATACAAGTTATATCCATTTTCATAAATAAGTCACAAAATCAAGATTAATCGTATTTCACCAATCACTTATCAAGCTATAGGTATATGAGAAAAGAAACAAAAAATAACTAATTTAATGTTTAATGACTGTATCAATTGTCTGCTGTATCATTTATTAGAATTTTATAGTGTTGTTATGTAGTTAGATAGTCTTTGTAGTAATTGTTATAATTATGGCTACATTTAAAAATAACGAAAAATCTGACATGTTGATATCTATAAAACTCTAATAAATGATACTGCAGGCAAATTGATACTGTCATTGGATTTTTAATAGTTTTAATTAGTTGTTTTTTGTTTCTTTTTTTATAGATAGCTTCATAAATAATTAGTAACAAAAAATTAGTAATTTATAAAAATAAATATACAAGCAGTGGCTCATAAAAAAGAGGGAAAAAAGGCACATTTCACTTTTCCATAGCTAACTTCGCGACCCTTAAAAAAAACGAAATTAGGGATAATACCTGAAAATGGTAAGTGGTAAAAAAATCTAAAATGACAGTTACATTCTTCGTTAAAAAGTACCCAAAGAAAGTACTAATAAGAATGATCTAATGTTTAAGACAAAAATGTTAGAAGAAAAAAAAAATCGCCATTTCCATATGTTTTGCTATAACATCTGAAGTACGAGGAATTTTGTACTTTGAAAAATTTATTGTAGCTTCTCTCATACTTGGGAATAATTCATTTAATTTAAGCAAACCTGTATCTCTTATAATAAGCAAGATATCCATGCTGGAAATGTTATCTGGGACACCCTGTATAGTATAAATATACAGGGTATATTATGTATGACGAATTTTACTTTGATTATTAGTAATACCAGACGTAAAAAGCATGACATGGGTTAAATCCAAGAAAAAAAAACTAAAGCGATAACTAATTCTAAACGTGACAGTTTTTTGTAGAATTTCTTAACCAGATTACATTTTTATCCAAATGACGCAAGCAAATGTTTGTAAAAATATTTCATTGAGTTTAAATGTTATTAATTTCAGGGACAAATGCTAGAGCAAGTTTACGAAGGTGGACATCCGCTGTAACAACCTATTGGGAACAAATTTGTTTATTCGTGCAGATAGCCAGCTTGATCTTTAAAACAAAAACCGACTCCGACCGTCGTTTAAATAAAACTCGTATTCTGAACTATAAACAGTCGCGATGTTGCGTGTACAAGTTGTGTTACTGGTTGTGTTAATTTGTATTGTTAATGTGCATTGCAAGGCGACATGTACTGTGCCGGCAGAAGAAATAGAGATTCTCAAGCCAAAAGGTATTCGTGTATCGATGCCACACGAACCTGGAATGATAACCTTCATGTTTAATGGGCAAGTGATAAAAAAATCGCTTAATTCGCCGGCGGTGCCGATCGCAAAGACAGTACAAACTAGAATCGGAAACAAATGGACGTTTGAAGATAGAAATATCGAACTTGACGAAGGAGATTCGATTGTTTACTGGATTTTAGTGCAAAGTAATAAATTAGGTTGCCAAACAAACAACAAATACTTTTTTGTCAAAGGTAATTAGTAATCTCGTTTTAATGTATTTGAGCGTTCCTATAAATCACGAAATATGCATTATCTAAAACAATCGTCCTTGTAACATTTAAACATATTATTTTCATAAACAAATAAACATACACTCATTAATGTTGAAATAATCACATTGTACAGGGTGGACCAAATTCGAATGTTTTACTTGGTATCTCGATTACCGTAATAGTTAACGAGAATCTGATATGGGTCTCTTGGGCTATTTACTTGAGAAAAAAAACGCCTGTGTAATCAGATTTTTTAAATGACTTTCCATTCTGGCGCCACAGACGAAAAATGAAATTTTATCATATTTGAAAAGTATACTTTTCTTTATTTATTAAAACAGAACCAAATGTTATCAAGGTTTTTTATACAGATATTTATGTTTAATTTAAAAATTAAATTAAAATTTTCCTGGTGACCTTGACTTTTGAGATATGAATTAAATTTATATTTTTTTAAATAGAAACCCTAGTTGGCCATGTCTTTATATGAAAGAGAATTTTTTTAGCTTCTCAAAATATATAGTTTTATAGGTATATTTGTTTTAAGAAATAACCAAAAAATGGATAATTTCGTAAAAATGTCCTTATCAAAGTTTGCCAAGATCTCGTAAATAAGTAATGTTTGCAACTATTAAACATAATTAGCCACATCACGGTTATTTCTTAAAACAGATACAAGTATAACACTATATATTTTTGAAAAGTTAAAAATATTCTCTTTCATGTAGTCATGACCAATTAGGATTTCTAATAAAAAAAATATGTTTACCTCCTATCTCGAAAGTCAAAGTCGCTAAATAAAATTTAATTTTCTTTTCAAATTAAGCATAAAAACCTGTATATAAAATCTTCATAACATGTTGTTCAGTTTTAATAAATATAGAAGTTACAAAAAAAAATCCAAAATGATGATTTCTTTTTGTTGTCTCTAGTGCCAAAATGAATAAAATAAAACCACATTCAGAGGTATTACCATCGTGGGTTTTATTTTATAATACAGTTAATAAAATAACAAAAAATACTTACTATTAGAAAACAAAATCAAAACACATGTAACAACTGTCAATTTTTTTGTTATTTATAATTAAATACATTGATAATGGTAATAAAAGTTAGAGAATCATCAAAACTTCAATTCGATCTGATTCTGTAACCTTTACTTGCATTATCAATGTTTTAAATGATAAAATTTGACAACAAAGTGACAGTAGCTACATGAATCTTGATTTGGTGTTACTTAATATTTTAAGTTATTTTATTGACTTTATTTTAAAATCAAACCCATGATAATAATAATTCTATATGTATTTTTTTATTCTGCAACGAAAAATGTAAAAATATACAGGATGTTTTTTATTTAAAAAAATAAGTTGGGGTCATTTCCTGCTAAACCGAAAATGCAAAAAAAAATTAAAATATCTTCAAGTAAAATTTTTATCATGTATACAAGCCAAATTTCAAAGGTTTGTGGATAAGATAATCGACCGTTCCGGGACTTTGTCCTAGCCCTGTTTATCTTAAAATAACGATTCTGTCATCAAAAAAATAACTTTTCGTTGACAAACAAAATATAAGCCGAGTTTCTGTAAAACCTGACTACAGAATTTTTGGGTAAAAAAGAACTGGTTTAAATAAATAGCTTTGTCAACAAAGTTGACACTTTTTTTCAACTAATTGTAACCTACATTACTTATATTAATATTGTTATTTTTTCATAAATAATGCAATTTATACACGTTTTACGTAGAACAAGTCGGCGAAATATAGTCGACAAAATAAAGTATTAAAATACCGACTGAATTACTTTATTTTGTTTCTTTAGAGCAGGGGTGGCCAACCCCGCGCCCGCGGGCGCAGGTGCGCCTGTGGGCGATTTATTATGCGCCCGCGACACGATTCCCGGTAAATTAAAATAATTTTTTTATTTTATTTCCAATCAGTTTCATGCTCCAACTTTTAAGCAGAATATTTTTTGAAATTAAATACTTATTTATTAATTGAAATTTTCAAGTAATTTTTAATTATGACATTAAATACTTCCCTATATAATAAAATACAAGTAGTTCCACAACAAAAAAATATTATTTTAGCGAATTCTAGCGCCATATTTTATGTTTTTATTTTATAAAAACTAACCATTTTGCCATCTTTGACCCGCGTATTACACTGAATCAAAATTCTATGATTAATGGTGGCATTACTACTTTAAGTGCAGAAAAAAATGGATTTTATACAACAAATTTTGAAAATTTAGAATTGGAGATTGTAGAATTACAAAATGACGTCCTTTAAAGTTATGAACATGGAGAAGAAATTTTGGAAATTAGTTGAAGCACGTAAATATCCAATTTTAAGAAATTGTGCGCTGAAGCTAAAATCTTTTTTGGATTGACTTACTTAAGTGAAGCCACATTTTCTTTAATGCAATTTATTAAAAATAAGTTTAGATTACGTCTTACGAATGAAAATTTGAATGACAGTTTAAGAGTAGCAGTATCAAATTACCTACTGTCCTGATTTTGAAAAAGTATGTCAAGAAATACAGTCTCAACCTTTTCATTAACGAATAATAATTTATCATGTATTATGTAACAAAAGTCTTTCAATAAAATTATTATTACAAATTATTATTATTTTGTTGTAATATTTTGTTTAAAAAATGTAGAAAAAGAGCATTTTTTCAAAACACAATGGGATTTTAACCTGTAAGTAAAATCAAATGAAAAGAGTAAAAATTAAAAATGACAAAAATTAGAAAAACATTTTTTTTAAGAAATTTAAAAAAAATTAAATTAACTTTAACAATAAAAAATAAAACATATATGATGTCATTACATAATATTGCGCCCGCAACGCCTCTGAAAATTTTTAATTGCGCCCTTGCTTTCCAAAAGGTTGGCCACCCCTGCTTTAGAGTAACAACAAGAGCAGTTTCCTCTAGCTAAATTTTGATGGCCACTTTTAAACTAAAATGCAGTCGAACAAACGTTTATAGAATACATACGTCTATACTTGCCTCGTACTGCTAATTTTAACTGATAACTAAATTTCCTGCTTCTAAAATACCAAATACTTTTTCTTCTTCTTAATCCAGTGGTTTCCAACCTTTTTGTACCTCCGCCCCCCTTTTTCATAAAAAATTTTTTGCGCCTCCCTCACTTTTCGTTACAATCTAATTTATAAATACTGTTGTGATAAATAAGAATTATTTAATGGATTATAAAACAATACACCATATTCTGTATAAAGAAAGTTCTTTTTGTTTGTTTGTATTCAAAAATGATATTTTGGTAACAGCTGCGCGCCCTCCTTGCAATAGTCTCGCGCCCCCCTAGAGGGCGCGCCCCACAGGTTGGAGACCACTGTCTTAATCGGTTCCTCTTGTACCTTTCGGTGTCGAGGTAAGCTTTTCTATTTCTTTATTAAGTTTCTCCACTCCTGCCTATCGTTAGCTAATTATTGTGGCACATCTCTCCGGCCGACTCCTTTTTCTTCTAGTCTCTGCCTCACTTCTTTTTCCCATTTTATTCTTGGTCGTCCTCTATTTCTTTTTCCCGCCTTAAGAAAAACTTTTTGCTTACCTTAGCGTAAGTTATTATAATCACTTCAAATTTATTTACAAAATAATTTTTAAAATCCAATGTTGAGTCGACTAAAGGCTCCCCCAGACAGACGCGATATGCGCCGCTCGGTACGATTCGGTACGATATCTAATAACATTTCGGTATATGAAATACTGTCACTTGCATATTTTTCCGAACGTCCCGAGTGTCGCACTTGTGTGGGCACTCATTGCGGTAAGCAGCGATAATCATACCGAGTTATGTACCGACTGTATCGTACCGAGCGGCAAGCATATCGCGTCTGTCTGGGGGAGCCTTAAAACGGAACTTAGCAATTTATTTTTGCTAAGCAACATGTGATATTTAGTAATCATAAGGATAATAACAATAGTCTCCAAAATCTTATTACGTAGTATTGTAGATTACAGTTTAAAAATGCCGCAATCAATTTACACAACACAAACCTTTTTATATTATAATAATATACAAAGTGTTCAAAAAGAGTAATTAGAATCGAAATAACTACTTAACTAATGGTTAAGGACCATTGTTTTTTTAGGGCTGTTTGATTTACATTAATGTAATGCGTGCCGATAAAACTTGGAACCCTCTTTATTAGACACCCTGTATAAGCATGTAAAAAGTGAGCTTTCCGAAGAATGATTAAGATATCTAACCACAGAATATACACAGAATGTACTTATTTAAATTTCCGGTTTTTCATAGTATAATGTACATCCCAACTATATTGCCCTTTATAAACAAAGTAATATTTTTTTGTAAACAACTAATGATACATAACTAATTAAGTACAATTAATTTTGCTGTTTTGTCGTCATTGAAATGTCGCTAATGGCGAAATTTTCCCCAAATTTCTTTGTATTTAAATATCTTACATTCCTTAAAATGTTAGTTTTGCTATTATAACACTGCTTAACAACTTACAAACAAATTTGGCTTGTGATATATTCAGAGATACAGAGACGTGCGTGCATTATTGTAATATGGAAGCGAGTATTTCGCGACGTGCTAATACTGCAACAAAGCGGAAGCATCCGGAAGTTGTTTCGGCAATATTTTCTTCCAGCTTTACATTTTAAAGTCAAATAAAAAGTTTACAGTTAGTAGAAAAAGGTTTAATAACGAATTGTATTCGTCCATTACAATTATTTCATTGGTCTGGCTTTCAAATAATCGTTAAAAGATTGAAAGCTCTCTTTAAATATGCTCTCGAATTTTATACAGGGTGTTTCTTAAATATTGCAAAAACATTTAGGTGGTGATTCCTTAACGAAAATTAAAGGGGGTCTTTTATATATTTTTTTTCCTTAGACATCTCCTTTCAGAGCTACACCCCCCTAAAGGGGAGCGATAAAATAAAGTTTTTATTTTATTTCTCAAATTTGGAGAAATGTAGGAGAATGAAATTTGGTGGATGTTTTGTACTTAATAAAAGGTTTCCCATAATAATATTTTCAATCATCTCAGACCTTCACTTGGGGCTGAAAAGTGCTACCCCTGTTGGCTTTTTTATCAGAACTTTTTGATGGGTTAAAATTTTGAAATTAAAAAGATATTTTTTGAAATTTTAATTTATTTGTAAACTTATTTTATTCTTTAGTTTTTCTCGTAAAACCTACAGTTTTTGAGTAAAAAATAAAATAAGTAAACATGAACCATCAAATATTCCAATATTAAACGAATCATTTTGGTGGTTGCCATGGTTTGTTTATGTTCTTATTGGGTTCTTATTGGGTTCTTATTGGGTCGTTAATAATAAATACAGGGTTCTACAACGAACGCAAATGCTACAACGAACCGTATGGACAGACAAAGCACACGAATTTCTTATTCACGTGTCAGACTTGCAGCTTTTACTGTCGTTTTTTAAGTTCCGTGTTCAGTTATTTGTTTAGTTCAGGTATCAATTTATTTCTACCTTCAGCAGTGATAAAAATTTTCACATATGTATGTCGAATACACCTGCGAACGTCTAAATATTTTAAAGTTATTCCCAATGCCCTATCTGTTAAAATAAAGAAGCTACAGACCTGAGAAGTTCTTATTAAAACGCCCTCTAAACTCTAAACTATGTATACTATAAATGTAATTAATATAATGTGATTGCCCATCCCACCGTTTTTTTGGTTGGTCACTGAATCTTGGAATGATGATGTAAGAGCTATACCAGCGAATCCATTAATAATAATTTATGCGTTGTTTGCTGTTAACCTACTTGATCTTGAAACAAAAGCAACTCTGGTCGCTTTAAACGAACATTTGACTTAACTCTTAAACAGTCGCAATGTTGCATGTAAAAGTCGTGTTACTGCTCGTCATAATTTCTGTTTTTAACGTCGACTCGCAGTCGACATGTACGATACACAGGGCGAGTATAGAATTTCTAAAGTCGAACGGAATTCGTTTTTCACTACCACACGATGCAGGAATGACGGGAGTTATGTTCAACGGGCATATTATTAAAAGATCGTATAATTTGCCTACAATACCCATTGAAAAATTCATAGAAAACATGAGGGGCAATCAGTGGATATTCGAAGATAGAAATATTGTGCTCGACGAAGGCGATGCGCTAGTGTACCGGGTTACTACGTTATACAAAAATCGAATTTGTCGATCTCGAAACCGATCGATAATAATACAAGGTAAATAGACAATAATTATAGTGCAGATTGTTTGTGGAAAAGCCCGTTTTTTACACATGTTGTTAACAGAATTTCCAAATGATATCATTATTAATGAATGTATTAATTAACGGAATAATTCTTAATCAGTTGGGCAGTTGATAAATTATCATGTTTTTTGAACTTTATTTATTTTTAAGTAGAAATATGACGTTTTCTTAATTATTCCAATCTATGCATTGACGTACATAACATGATTTATTAAAATTTTTGCTGTTTTTAATAATAGCAGTGCAAGAAGTTATCGCGTGACGTCATTTAAAATAAATATGACAAAATATTTTAATTATAGTACCGAAAACAATAATTTTGCGTTGAATTCTCTATACGGGGTAACAATAATCTATATGTGTTGTATGGGTGGGTAACTTTGTTATTATAAGTGTTATTGTCGGTTAAACTAGCAAAGTTGGGCAAAATTTCAAGACGATTTTAATGCCTTTCTAACATTTGACCTACACCGTTAACTTTTCTAAATATTTTGACAAAACCAAAAACAGACGATTTTTTTAATGGTAAGTAATTCCATAGCGTTACAATCAAAATGTGAAATAATTCCTGTAGATATTTTTACATAGAATAAGAAAAAAATATGTAAAACGTTATGGCACGCTTGATTTTTGAGATATAAGCCAAACTTGACTTGTTTTAAATGGTAACCATATCTGACGATGGTGTCATTAAAAAGAGGATTTTTTCTCGTTTCATTGATGTATGGGTTGTTGTTGTTAGGTTTATCTTTAAAAGTAAGCAAGTTATAGCAATATTATTGTAATTATTAAGTTTAATTTAAGCTGCCATTAAAAAAAAAAACAGAAGCTAGCTGTACTGAATTAAACACATAAAAAATGGAAAACCTAAATAATTTAAGATAATTTTTACATTTTTTAATTATTTATGATTTTTCACTTAGTATGTATTACTATAAAATCTAAATTAAAATATCTGTTGAAGAGGTACCACTCTCTCTGGGCAATACAAATTTTGAGATCTGCTCCTTGTATGTATTAATGTTTTCCTAAGAATGTTACTTTTTATTTAATGAAATGTCCTTAAGAAAGAGGGCTTCACCTTCAACATATGTTATAAGTTAGATTTTATAGAAATAGTAAGAAAAATCATAAATTATTTTAAAATATTAAAAATATCTTAAATTATTTAAGTTTTCAATTTTTTGTGTTTAATAATGTACAGCTAGTTATGTAATCTTTATTATTTAATGGCCACTTTGATTAAACTTAACAAAAACCATAATATTGTAATACTTTTTTTTAAACCATAAGTACATCAATGAAACGAGAAAAAAATTATTTTCAATGGACCAATATGGTTAGCCAACTATGGTTGCCATAAAAAGATATCCAAGTATATCTTTAAAATCAAGTGTGTCATTACTTTTTAGATATTTTTTACTAATTCTACGTAAAAATATCTACAGGAATCATTTCACATTTTGATTGTAACGCTATGGAATTACTAACCATTAAAAAAATTGTTAGTTTTTAGGTTTTAAAAAGTTGAAGGTGTAGGTCGTGTCAAAATAGCATAAAATTTGTATTGAAACTTTTCCAATTTAACCAAATATGTAATTCTTATAATAACAAAGTTACCAATACAACACAACATGTAGATTATTGTCAACCTGTATAAACAAAAATTTTACAATTTTTATAAACTTTGAGAGAAGCAGAAATTTTTTCACTTTTTAAAAACTTAACCTATTCACTTTGGAAATCTTAAAAATCGAATATACAAAATAATATTGACTATTGATAAAACAATTTAAATAACAAGTTTTGTGTAAAATTCCAAGATGGTTATTCATATTATACATAATTTTTAAATCCCTTTTTAAATTATAACTTACTTAGGAAGTTTTTACTTTTGCCATACAAACAAGTATTGTGAACGCGAAAATTTTGAAAAACGAGATTTCGACGTTTTGAGGTACTCTGAACCCGTTGGGACTTTTCTCGCGATGACGTCCGTGTGTGTGTTTGTATGTGCCAGACATTATTTTTCGATAGAGCCTTTAAAAGTATATTACAAAGTGCGTGCATTTAGTTGTTTTTTTTTAATAATAACTTATATACCGGATGTTTAATTTGTAACGTTAATGCAAATTTACATATAACGATAATAGATAAAAATAATTTATTTATGTAGAATTAAAGTCTATTTTGGGGTCTACAGATATATTCAATAAGCCATTCTTGTTACATTTAAAATTACGATATTACTTTCAAAGTGCAAAATTTTGAAATTTTTGCTGCAAACGACTTCCAATTTTTTTTAATTGCAGTATGTTAAATGATTTATTTTTCTTAATAAAATGCCGTTAGTTTCAACCAGGGTGGATAAAAATCATGATTTTTTTTTTTAAATCAAAAAAATTGATTTATTTGATTTAAATCAGATTTTTTTAATTTAAATCAAATATACCATATTATCGAATTTAGTGACATATTCACATGCTATTTCTGTTTTGTGCTAATATATTTAATAATCAATATATTTAATTCATTGGTGAATTTTGGTCAAAATGAAAAATTAAATATAATGAATAAGGATTTTGAAAAAATCAGTGCTAAATGGTGATGTTTAATTAATTATATACAGGGTGAGTCATTAGTGCGGGATCGGTCGATTGTGGCTAAACGGCTTGAGATATGAAGTTGATTCAAATGCTATTTTATACAGTTTTTTCTAAACACAATAAAAATATTTTCAAATATACAGGGTGAGTCACCTTTCTGGAACTAATAGCAACTTTTATATTTCATATACAACACCCAATTTTTTATTTAATATTTTTGACCGCCTTAATTTTAGCTTTGCGTCAATATAAAATATTACAGGTTTTTATACGGCGTTGTAAAAAAAAAAAAAATTCTAAATTATTCAAGGTTTTAAGTCTTTATTTAAAAAATTCTCCTGAAGTTATTTTGAAATACAGAGTTGTAATTTGGTATGGACATGAAGAAAAAATTTCTCTGTTCGCTCGATATGAAAAAATTTGAATCACATATACAGGGGTGTTTATAAATAGGTGGCAACTTCCATGATTTTCAAAAGCTCCTAACTCGATTTTTTCAAATGCAAACCCCTGTATTTTTTTATGTCATCGAATTCGTCTTTAAAAGAGCTTCATATTTTGTTAAGTATGTCCTATAACCAAAACTCATACTTTTCGAGATATTCGACATTTTTTTTCAAATCGTTATTGAGGCAATAGAGTGCCGTGGAAATTGAAAAATCTGAGTGTTCAGTTGTTCACTACGCTAACGTCAAAAACTTGTCATTTATATTTTGAATTATTGCATTTCCACAATGAATATTACTTTACAAGAGCAAATTGATAAATGGTTTATTCACCATTTCGTGTATTTAATTACTAATAGTAATACAATTTTGTTTTATTATAAATTAATATTATATTGTACTCATATAATCTGTGATTTAAATTGATATTTTTTTTTTAAATCATTTGATTTAAATCAATTATTTTTTTTTTAAATCACTTGATTTAAATCATGATTTAAATCGTGATTTAAATCAATTGATTTAAATCTGCTCAACCCTGGTTTCAACTCTCTGAAATGTTAATAAACAAAGTTTAAACATTTTTAATTGTTTCTTTTACGAACACTTCGATTAGTCATGTCAAAAACACTCACACGCCATATTGACAAACTACATTAAGGCCATGTTGACAGACGTCATTAACAAAGATGAGATTAATTAAAACGCCTGGAGCGGCACTTTATTCTATTTATAATTTTATAACCCCGAATAGACAATCATATACGAAGATACATACAATCAGAGCTGTTTTAAAACCTTAGGTCCTAGGCAATTTTATTTCTTGATGCCTGTGTATCAGATATTTTTACAATTGCTAATTGAAGCATTTTGTAAAATATGTTAATAGTATTAGGTAGAGGAGTTGTGTAATTTTTTGTGTATATTTTGTATAGGTATGTTAAGTTCGTTTTTATTTAGTTACAAAAGCAAATAATATTATTATTTAATGGAGCATGCAGAAAACAAATAAATGAATGTGCTAAATTCATACGGTATTTTTTTTAATGAAATATTGTAGCATGTAGACCTTAAAGCAGGGGTCTTAAATACACGGCCCGCGGGTAGCCTCTCTGCGTACTTCGTGCGGCCCTTCCAGTTATAATAATTACAAATTCAATGCGACCCAATTATATTCGGAGTTTATTAAACAAACTGCGCTGTCATTTGTCAAGTAAATTAATGGCGTTCGTCCTACAGAATACGAAAATAGTCATTAAATTGAAAGGCTTAAAAGTCATGTGAAAAAAGAGAAAAAATCCAAAATTTTAACTTATACTTGTTGAATTTGAGACCCCTGCCCTAAAGGGCTCGTAGGCACTGGGCCTAGTTGGCCTAATGCAGTGTTTCCCAAAGTGTGGTACGCGTACCACTGGGGGTACGGAAAGAGTTTGGTGGGGGACGCGCTACACAGGGTTTTGGCTTCACCTGGTGCAGTATTTGTAGTTTATTATGAATACATTTTATTTTTCGTTTATTATTTTTTAACAAGGGGTACTCAGTGTTACGAAAATTATAGAAGGGGTACACAGATGTCGAAAGTTTGGGAAACACTGGCCTAATGGATAAAGCGGCGCTGTGAACAATACGTGCTAATATAAATTTCCTCCCAATATGTACCTATAAGAAAAATCAAAAAAATTTAATACTCCGGTCAATGTATCTTATTAGATCATCATATATTCGCTTCAAATATTTATTTGTTGCTTCTTAAACCGTTTATGATTTTGAATAACGTTATAGACTTAAATTGGTTATGACGCAGCAGTTTTAAAGAATTCCTATATTTCCTACAAATTTACCTTGGACTGTAATAAAAACACTTTAATTAAATTGTTAATGACACCTTTATATTTATTAAATCTCTAATATGTATAAACAAACATAATATCATTTCCTTGAGGCATTTAATTAGAGGAAGTTACGATTGTAAAATAATTTAAACGGATTTATTTCTTGGTATATGACTTTGGAATTAATCCCAGGTAGTAGTATCACTACGATTAAAAAAGAATTTTTACTAGCAGTCGTTCGACAAGTCACGAGAACAACAAGATTTATATGCGTATTTTATTTACATTAATATTAACATTTAACAGTGTATTTGTTGGAAAATCCGATTTTAAATTTGCAGACGTTCAATGTCATTTGCTCCAAACACACTTTCTATTTGTTTACCCGCAATAAATCACAGACACAGATAACAACAGATTCTCAAAAGAAATTTTTCTGTGTAAATATTTGATTTAAACATTACTCTTCAATACAGACAGATCAATCTGCGGTAAAAGAAAAATAGACTGTGTATACGTTTATAGAATTAAACGTTGATCGTTTGAACAAAATCATTTATTTGATTCTTCATTTCTTTTATAAACCACTCGAAACAAAAATATCAAACAGATATCAAACAAAAACATGAATGAAATAAATAAATTAAACATTAATTTAACTTAATTCGCAATTGAAACAATGCAATTGTTACTTTTATTTAATTTATTATATTTTTTCACAGTTTTGTGTATTACCTGCACATTATTTTAACATTAAGAAGCCTTCTAATTGCATTCGACTACAATAGTGCTTTCTCTTAAAAGAATTTTTCGTAAAACAATTCAATATCGTGTGATGAATTTTCCTTTAAATCATGTATTTCGATGTGCAGGATCTTTGTAAAATAAATTTTAAATACAATATCAAAATCTTAAATCTCTTACACAACGTAAAATCTAATTTAAAAATGATTTGTGGCCTCCAAAGCATTTTATAATAAACTAGCAGTTAGCCCGTCCGAGGACGGGAATATTGTATATCTTAAATTTAAACTATTACTTTTTATAATACCGTGAGCTGCAAGTTAGACACTGTTATGTTACCGGTGAGTAAAAATTTACGGTTCATTAGACACAACTCAGTCGGTCAAATGAACCCGTAGTAGTTTACTGCGTTACTATATTCATGCGTTACAGAGTTACAGACAGAGTCACAGACAGACAGAGTCAGGCTGGACTTTTATATATATTTATTACAAGTAAGGTCTAACCCTTAAAATAAAACCCCTACAGATCAAGGGAATTCTTACTGGGACACACTATACCGGGTGATTCGGTTTGACTGTCACACCCCTATAACTTTTTAATTATTGAAAATAACCACAAAAAACCTCATATTTTTGAGAACGGTGAAAAATTCTGTGCATTTGATAACTCTACGATGACGTATGTCAAATCCCCGATAGGTAACTGTTTTTTTTTTAATTACACAGTTTTTTGTTGATTCGGATAGAGAATTTAATTCTAAATCCGACAATGTATTAAAAAAGTATGCATACATAAGAAAATTTTCGAGAAAAATCTGTTCAAAGTTTATTCAAATTATAGCAAACAGTCTATTTAACGTAACAAAAAACGATCAAACCTTAAAAAATTACACTGTAACTATGAATGGAAATGTATTAAAAATTAATTTTTAATAAAAATAGAAACAAAACATAAACGTCGACATAAAAAATTTGATTTCAATGTAGGTATTCAAGCAGAGGCGGTCACTTTTCATTGATTAATCAGTAAGTAATAAATACAAAAATGCCTTGCTAAAACCAAAAATCTTAAAAACAATCCTATGAATAAATAATTTAAGTGCAGATGATCCGTATTTTCTTATACAGGGTGTGTAAAAATTGGCGGAAGCGCTACACGTGGCGATGTTCTTCGTAAAAGTCGAAAATCTTAATACGAAAATGTTGTACCATGCTTCCTATGGCCTCAGGAACCATTTAAAGAAAAAAAAAATTGCCAACATTGCATACATTGATTTGAGTTTGGACATTCTTTTATCAGCAATTTTTACTTAGGTATTTACAATTTTTGTTCGAACTGAAAGTCTTCAGTTCGTAAACATAGCTGCACACTTTTGGGTATCGTAAAACACAAACTAGAAATAATTACGAGAAAAACAGAGATGACAGCTAATGACAATGTTGCCATATGTATTATTTTCATTCAAATCAGTGATTTACATATTTCAACACCAATTTTTGAAAAGAAGAACACAATATCTAGGAAAAAATATTATTCGAAATTTATTTTTATTCCAAATTGCAGCTTTTTCATTTGCAAGTATTAAATAATAACGCTTATTAAAGGACTAAATGTCAAAACTTTGAGGACCTCTTGCAGACACAGCAAGCATGCTACAACATTTTCGAATTAAGATTTTCGACTTAGAATTTTACGAAGAACATCGCCACGTGTAGCGCTTCCGCCAATTTTTACACACCCTGTATATTTAAACTAATAACTTACCTAAATTGATCTTTTTAAACTTTAAAGGCCACAAATTTCTTTATAGATACATAAAATTTCATAGAGAACAAGTTAACGAAATAAAAAGCATACTAAAACTGATCTTATACTATTCCATTTACTTACAATGAATTAAAAATCAAAAATTATATTTGTTGGTGACCAACACTAACACAACACTACAATAATTGTAAAATTATTAAAACAGTCGTTTTGTAATATACAGTAATACAACGATACTGTATAACGACATACTTTGAAAGAAATTTTGAACGGCTTTAATGCTTATCAAACATACGTTACCTAAAATTCAATAAAAACTATTAAAATGGCGTTCGAAATTTAGCTAAAAAGTGCGCAAAGCAGTTGTGTCTCGAGTTACAAGGCCTTGCTATTAGACAGAGGAGTACTCAGGACTTTTTAATAAACCAGAGTTGTATCGGCATTTTCTGGACCATTCGATCTACATAAACTAAGACATAAGCTTGCTCCTGACGAAGTAACAGCTTAAAATTTAGGGAAAATTTAGCTTTTGTGGCATTTTGATGTGTTAAGACTTCGCCTAAAGTCAAATATTAATATCTAGTGCAAGTACAATGTAAGACTGTAAACATCGAGTAATTTTACTGTACTTTTTGTAATTTTAATGTAATATTTTCTTCGCCCAGTAACATGCATGTAAAGTTTATCAAAACTTTTATTTATGCCATTAAACGAATGAAATAAAGCGTTTACATTGTTTGGGTGGTAATTCTTTTGTAAACCTACATATTGGAAAACGTAAGTTAGGGGTATTTTTACATAGGTCCATTTTTTACTGTGCGTAACCAAAAAAATATAATTTGGAAATTATGTGATAGAAAAATTAAAATATTTTAAGTTAATTATTTTTTTTTCTTTCTTCAGATTCTCAACCACAAGCTGTCGAACTGGAACCCACTGAAAGTTATGAAAGGACTACCACGACGACAACAACAACAACAACAAGACCATTCACAACCAATCGACGCAATCCAGTTTTTACCGCTCCAGTCAGTCAATATGTAACCCCAGAACCATTAAATCAAGAAATGAAAGAAAAATACGAAAAGCTGATTTTCAACCTAACCCAAACGTTATTAGGAATCCAAACGCACTTGGACAGTGTTAGGCAAGACAACGACCTGTTATTAAAAATGCTTGGAAAATGTCCACATTCAAAAATGATTGTATTTACTGGCGTGTCGGCAACAGAAGCAAATCCTACGACAAGTATCAAATTCATTTTACGCGACAAACTTGGAATTACTCCTGAAATATCTACCGTTCGAAGAAACGATGACGGTTCTATATCATTCGAAGTCAACACTGTAGAAGATAAACTGCTTATATTAAAACTAGCGAAAGAAAAACTACAGAATAGTAGACTGAACATTATATACTAACATTAATCCGATTAATAATATGATAAATTATTTCTTTTTATAATAATCAAATGATATGACAATATAATAAATTAATTTGTAGCCTTAAAAATATATTATTTTCTTAAATGTTACAGTTTAATTAGTTAAGTAAATTATCACATATTTGTCGTGTCATTTTGTGTTTGACCAGATCCACAACAAAGAAATGAGCATTGTGTTTTCTTCTTTTGCATGAGATCTTTAGAAAACGATGACAAAAAGCGAAATTATTCGTGTGAAAAGAAATATACACATATGAACGCCTTCCATTAGAAAAAGTAAACTTTGAAGTCTTGCGCGCTGTGCGATTTTATTGCGCGGCAAAAACCGCATCATAAAAGTCTTAAAAGTAAAAATGTATCTTAGTGGGGAAGCCCCCATCATTTTCCCTACCGGCTGCTTGCAAAAGAGGGTGGCTAAGCCGCTACAAATAAGTGGGTTCCAGAAAGGGACCATGAGTTGATCTATGGTGCTTTGGGATTTATTTTACTCGATTTGAAACCAATCTGTTTTAATTGAAATGAGGCAAAAAAAATGTTGACATTGCCCAAACCTTGTCACAGAATCTGTAAATACATATTTGAATAAACCGGAGAAGAGTACTTATTACTCTTATGTTTATTGTTGTTAATTATGGCTCGTGATCGTCTTTGTTTGATGGTTGGACCCTCAAACGTTGTTTTACGTAGTACACAGCTCTAGAGCAATTAGAACATAATAAGAAACAAATAAAACACAACAAACTCATTTATTTTTCGACCGGCTGTACATTTCTCGGTTGTTGATTCTCAACTACCTAAGCGCGACTGTCCCAAGATTTTGGTTCCTGTTGCTAGCCCTTCTTTATCGTAGTTGCATCTTTGTCATTCTTTCCTATAAACACATATTTGTGCGAGTGGTGTGTTCTACTTATGATGTACAACTTTATCAACAAATCATTATTGATTGACGAAACCCAAATGCTGACGTTGTAGGACCCAAGTTATGACCGTAATATTTTAACGTTAATGTGTTTTACTAAAGTTGAAATCTTCATAACTTGGCCCTTTTGAAGTGTTATATACATGTTTTAGTAACTGATGCATCAGCATTTGTTGCAATGTTAATCGTTTAAAAGTAAATGAAATAACATTGAAGTAAAATAAAATAATTGATCTCAGGCAGTCAGTACACTATTATTTCTCTTCCGGTTTCGCCGGAAATGACCCAACTTTGTTATTTTAAATGGATTACCCTGTGTTCATTTACATTGTTAAAAAGAGTAAGCAATAATTTTGAATACAACTGTACTATTTTAATTATTTTTATAATCTCAAAGTATGCCGTGACATGCATAAATTGAATTTTATAAAGTCGACAAGTGTCCAAAAAACGGTTAAAATGACACTAAGGTTACTCTGATTAGCTTTGAAGGTTACAGAATCGGTTTTTTGGCAGAAAGTCAAGTTTTTTAAATGGAATTGTAGTGGCACATGCCTTCCAATACAAATATAAGTTATTGGTATTGTTAAATTCGTCAGAAAATACTCTATTTAAATAACCGCATGTACCAGTACCAATACATTTAAAAAAATTGACTTTCTGTCAAAAAAACCTATTCTTTATACTTCAAAGCCGTTCAAAGTAATCTATATGTCAATTCCAATTAACAAAAACATTTTTTGGACTCTTCTTGACATAATAAAATTTAATTTATGCTGGTCACGGCACCCTTAATGAAAAATAAATTTTTGTCCAAAAATTATTTGACAGCTAATTACTATGTTGCCATATGTATTATTTTCATTCAAATCAGTGATTTACATATTTTCAACACCAATTTTTGAAAGGAAGAACACAATATCTAGAAAAAAATACTATTCGTAATTTATTTTTATTCCAAACTAGCGTAGTGACCCGGCTTCGCTCGGTGATTTTTTTTATCAATCACAGACTACTCGCGCTTCGCGCTCGCGCCCGGTGGACGTTTTTGACCTTTTGAGAATTTTGGATCTTTTGGGAATTTTTGTATCTATTGAGAATTTTTGTATCTATTGATTTTGAAACTTTTGTGATATTTGGATCTTTTGGGAATTTTGGTTCTTTTGGGAATTTTTGGAACTTCTGGGAATTCTTATATAGCCTATCTTCTTCCCATGGTCCTATAGATTGTCTGTGCCAAATTTGGTCAGGATCGGATGAATGGTATAGCAATGCATAAAGGACAAACATCCATAGAAACATACATACATATACATACATACATACATTCATTTTTATATATATAGATTGCAGCTTTTTCATTTGCAAGTATTAAATAATAACGCTTATTAAAGAACTAAATGTCAAAACTTTGAGGACCTCTTGCAGACACAGCAAGCATGGTACAACATTTTCGTATAAAGATTTTTGACTTGCAATTTTACGAAGAACATCGCCGCGTGTAGCGCTTCCGCCAATTTTTACACACCCTGTATTTAAAAATAAAAACCTCCTTTGCATTACTATTAACAACTGCTACTTACCGGTAAGAAAATCCCTGTTGTGTAAATAAAATAAAAAATTTCTGTTATCACTTTAAAAGAATAAAATTAAAGGAATATAATTTTAATATTTGTCATTCAAACGAAAGTACTGCCTAAACATATCCATCTGCATCTTTCCCTCATAAACATATTACACATTACAAAATAAATATTATTTAAAAAAGTGCCATATCATATTTATAGTTCAAAGTGCAGAGCGATTGCAAACCTTTATTTAGTGTACACTTTGCATAACAAAGTTGATAATAGACCCGGTTCACTTTTATCACCACTTAATTATTTACATATTTACTTAGCTTAAAAAAATTGACACAAGATCGGGTACTAAATTAGTAACCATGTTGTCTTTTACCTTATTCGTTGTGCTAGTGAGCGCGGTTTTTATACAAGATGTGTACCTATGTGTCGTGCCTGATCCGACACTAGAATTTCTTAAACCTACAGGATTTCGAGTTTCCATACCAGATAAACCGGGTGTATATTTTTACCAAGTCGCTGGAAACATTACAAAAAAATCAGATGATCTCTCATCAGCATTTGATAGAAGAACCATAGATAAACAAGAAAATAGGTGGATGGTAGATTTTGAAAATAAAATATTCGAAGGAGATATTATTTATTATTGGGTACTCATGACTCAGTATGTGGTCGATCGTAAGGAACTCTGTTGGAAGTACAACATGTTTTACAAAGTTAAAGGTATAAGTAATCTCTTTTAAATAAGAATTGTTTGAAAATTTTGTTCATTGTAGCGTGTAAAAATTAATGATTAATAATTTTTAGTACTTGGTCTTTTTCAAAACGACGTCGTTTTGAAAAAGACCAAGACACAATGGTCGAAACGTCAACTACTTCTAAATATAGAAGACGCGGTTCCAAACCCGGAAACCAAGATTGTATTATGAACCAACAGTGTCTTAATTTGAAAAAATAGGAGAATAAAGTTTTGTGAAATTGTTTAACTACTACAAATAAGCGTCGGGAGTACTAAAGATAAAGATATTATAAAAAAACAACCTGAAATATCATTAGTTGACCGCCAAATGAACCCTGCCTTTGTTGGCCGAAGAGTGCAATATGAATCGTTTGTGCATAGCTTTTTTGTTGTTGCATTGCCAAGAGGAAGGAGATGCATTCTTTTAAATATAATTGCGTTCCAAACACCTGACATATTGTGTTTATCGCAGGCAAATAGTTATTTCAGGCAAAAGCTTTTTCCTGAACAAATACTATATGCCTGGGCAAATATCTTTCTAATACTCATTTAACGTACACAAACGCTATTTTCCTATCCAAGTAGTATTTCACAGAACCATTGTTGGACAAATAGTGTTTAGTTTAATAATTCGTTATTTGAGGTTGGTTAAAACTTTTTTTTATGTAAGAGAGAGGGTCAGGTTAAATGTCGGTTAAAGGATTTTTTAAGAAAGCAAATCTATTGGTTTATTCCATTATTTACTTTAAAGAAAAGCTTTAAATAACCTTTAATCTGACCCTCTATAATTACGGTGACCATATTTGCTTAGAGAAAATAAAGCCTAAAGACGGAAACCTATACTAAACCAAGTTCAATGCCTCAGTTAAAAAAAAAACTAACCATTTCTCAGTGGTCTTATGGACGAAAGGAAAAGTTTAATTTCAAAGTATTTTTTACGTCAGTAACAAAAATAAAATATAATTCTTTTTAAACAAAACTCTAATATAATAAATACTTTGTTTAATAATCAGTAAAAAATATTTTATTTTTAATGATATTTTTGAAAGGTAATTTTTGTGTTTCTTTTTTTTTTAATTATAAAATTCTATACAGTTCATATTATAATAACATTTGGTGTAAATGCAAGCTTTCAGTGTTTCGACTTTCAATTTTTTGTTCAGTGGTACAGGTTTTATTTCCTGTAGAAAATATTCTCTTAGTAGTAGTAGGTATATGAAACATACTCAACAATTAGCGATAGATTTTAAAAAAGTATAAAATTTTCAAAGACATGTTGAAATATTGCAACACATTTTTGTTTAACGGTTATTAAACTTTGCTGCCATTCGTGTGCAATTGGATACTAAGTGTTTGATACAACAAATTTCCTCAAAAAGATTACCTTTTATTTATTATTTTATTTTATTTATAACAAAAAATATTTTTTTTCTACTTGGGACTAATCGGGATGTCATTTAAAAGGATCCGGTTAATTTTAACCAAGTCTTGAAAAGCATTATCCAATTGATTTAACCAGGTAATGAATAAAAGTTTATCAAAATGATTGCACAAGTTTTTTAAATGATTTTGTTTTCTGATGGTGAACTTTTTCCAATCGTGCAATAGTTTTTTTTTACAACGATTGGTAAAAACTTTTGTGTTCAGACAATTGAAGTTAAATTCTTTTACAGCAACGAAAGTTTCGCACATATTCTGAGATACAATTTTCTGAATGGGTTTATGATAAGTTAAAGCTTCACACTGAACAAAAAATAACCGTATTCAGGAAAGGAATCATTAAAATAAGGTTTAGAAAATCGTAGGACATTTCTTCTGCTCTAAAAAATATGTTTTAAGCAGGGATGGAAAACGTAACGTAACGATACCCGATAACGTTATAATAACGATTCAATTATAATTTTTTATACAATAACGTAACGATATTTTAATAACTTTATATAACGTTATAATAACCGATAACGTTTCGTTAAAAGTTATTTGGTATCGTTATTCTCTATAAATTAAATTTTTATATGGCGATCTTTTTATTTTTAGAAGATATAATATTTTGTTTGCATTTTAGAAATTACAATAAAAATAAAATATCTCAACCTTAACGTAATTTTGTAGGTACTATTTTTTAAATTTACATTTACAGATCCCAAAAATAATTTTAGAGTTACAAATAAAAATTATTTTTATACAGCATGTTTCTTAAATAATGCGAAAAAATTCGGGAGGTGATACTTAATCGAAAATTAAGAGGGGTCTTTCAAATATTTTTTTTCTTTAGGGTCTCCTTTCGGAGTTACACCCCCCTAAAGGGGATCGGTAAAATTGGGTTTTTATTTTATTTCCCAAATTTGTATAAATGTGGGAGATTTATACTTATAAAAAGGTTTCCCATAGTAATATTTTTAATCATCTCCCACCTTCACAGGGGGCTGAAAAGTGCGACCTCTGTTGATTTTTTTATCAGGACTTTTTGGTAGTTGAAATCTAGCAATTTTAAATTTTCTTTAAAAACTTGATTTATTTAGAAGTTTTTTTATTCTTTAACTGTTCTCGTTAAACCTACAGTTTTTGAGTAAAAAATTATATGAATGAACATGAACAATCAAATATTCCAATATAAAACGATATTGGATAGAAGTGACGGGTGTAATTCATTTTGACGTTTACGCGGCGACAACTATAAAACGCCCGTCAATTCTACCCAATATGAACATAAACATCATATTCACTCATTTAATTTTTTACTTAAAACTGTAAGATTTACGAGAAAAACTAAAGAATAAAAAAGGTTCTAAATAAATCAAACTAACAAAAAAAAAAATTACAAAATTTCAACTCACCAAAAAGTTATGATTAAAAAACCAACTGGGGTCGCACTTATCAGCCCCCTATGAAGGTGGAAGGATTGAAAATAATACTATTGGAAACCTTTTAATAAGCATAAAACATCTACCAAATATCATTCTCCTACATTTATCTAAATTTGAGAAATAAAATAAAAACCTAATTTTATCGCTCCCCTTTAGGGGGGTGTAACTCCGAAAGGAGACGTCTAACCGTCTAAGACCCCTCTTTATTTTCAATAAGGAATCACCTTCCGAATTTTTTCGCATTATTTAAGAAACACCCTGTATATCATAATTTGTGTAACGTTATATAACGTTATATAACATAACAATTCATTTTTTTAACGTTATTTATAACGTTATGTAACGAAAACAAATAACAAATAACGTTATACAATAACGTAACGATTTAAAACGTTATTCCATCCCTGGTTTTAAGAGGCACAAACAGTTTTAAAGTCGGTAATATAGTCAACCACCCAGCTTTACTGTATTCTAATAGCCTTTGATACTAAACATTTTTCATAAAAAACTTCCTTAAAATTTAACTCGTAGAATAGATAAAAGGATGAATAAATTTTAACTGTTATAACTTCATTATTAACTGTACTGAAAGGCATTTTATACCAACACTAAAACAATTGTTCTATATGTGGCCGGCATAATAAACACCAATTAATTTATTGCCGCATATTTATTTTAAGTTAAGCACAAACTAGAGTTTTTCAAAAATCAATAAATCTAAAGGACATCGCTTTAAAATAAAGGACTGTCCTTTATAATAAAGGACGTATGGCCACCGCATCTATAACTGATGTATACTGAGTATGCTTGGTAATTGGGGACGCAAAAGCGATTAAATAGACATCAACGGTATAACACTATTTTCCTGGTCAAAAGTTATTTGCTCGCGCAAATGCTATTTGCCTGAAATAATTATTTTCCTGCGACATATTTACCATGATTTGAAAGTTCGTGTTGGTTAATAATTTTACATGTCATGAAATATCTTTAAAAACATGAAATTGGTGCGTGCTGGTAATTTGTTCAAAAAATAAAGAAGGATGCAGAAACCTGATTGCTCAAAAACGCCACATAGCCTCGCTAAGTCGCCAGACTGCACCTTACTTTTGTAATATTTTTAACATTAGATATCTTTTTAGCCGAAGATTTAAGCCAACAATCCACATTTTTAACTGAAACAACTTCAACGACACAATCAACCCCTACATCTTCGTCTGCAAATTTGCCTGTAACATCGCCGCCTGAATTTTACCCCTCCACTCCGAACGTAGTTACAGACTGTGATACTTATCAGCAGGTGGTGCTAGAATTGACCAAGGCCTCATTGAAATTGCAAGCAGAAATACAGTCGTTAAGAAACGAAAACGAAATGCTAATAAACATAGCTGAAAATAGACAAAACACAAAAGCTATCACATTAAGCGGTGCAATACCACGAACCGGTAATGCTGGTGAAGTTATATTTGTAATATTACAAGAAATTTTAGGATTCAAGCCTGCGATGGTCTCAGCTGTAAGAAACAGCAATAATTCAATTACTTTTGAGCTCCAGTGCTTTAGCGATAAACTGAAAATTCTTCGAGGAAAAGATTTATTAAATCGTCGTGAAATCATTGTGCAATATTATTAAAACGTTTGAAAGTAATTAATTTTACTAAATAGTTTTGTCATCTAATCAACAGTCTTGAATAGATAATATGTATGATCTCAAATGAAATCAAATATGTAATTTTTTGTGTACTGTTAAACAGTGAAAGTAAAAATGGCTTTGGGTGCCTAATATTTTGTTATTTGTTATCCTATTATAAGTATTAATATGTGTATGTACCATTTTTGTATTTTTAACAAATAATCTTATCTGAATTTTTCTTTTCGAGGTTTAGGAAAATGTTTCTTAAAAATTAAAAAAATAATTGTAACTTAACTTATGAAATTTTCGTATGGTAATAACTTACACAGCTATCACTAATGTCTTTAAAAGTCTTGGATCACACTTAAACACTCTGAACACGCAAGAAAAAAATAAAATATGAATATTTCCTATGCTCTCCATACAAATTATTTAAAATCTGGAGGTCGCAGCCTTTAGGCAAGCGAAACTCGACCGTATATAATATACAATAGAGACTTGTCCAGCGCCTGTTCTTACTCTGTTTATAGAGGTACCCTACTTAATACTATTCTACTGCACAATTTGGAGCCCTAGGCGCGCGCCTACTGCGCCTAGCCTATTGGGTAATCCGTCACTGGGCACGACTCTGCTTTGCACAGATTATTCATTTTTAAATTTTTTATGACAAGTATGTGAAAAATACTTCGTTATAACCTTTTTTATGTTAGTTTTACATGGTCACTAAATTTTAAATACTACCGAATTATTGATCATTGTTCACCAACCTCATCAAAAATATCTACTCGATTGATGAGCATTTGACTTCGTTGCAATGTACTCTGATTGTTATTAGTTTTATACTCAATAAACTAAACTAGAACAGACGTTTACAAATATAATATGAAATCAAATGGGTAAATGAATATACCTACAAACTCGCAAATCCTCCCTTCAAGATAACCAAAATACTTTCAAACTTACAAATAAATAAAGGAATTCGAATTGATTTTGCAATTTAGGATTGTATTCTAACGCTAAACGTTTATCTTGCATATTCGTTCAAAAAAATCCATTTAATCTACGACAAACAAATATAAAACACAATCTTTACTTCCCTAATTCGGGAAAACGTGTATTTTTAATTTTGTTCCGACGTTCTAGCCCCATATCCCTATTTCATTCGGAACATCTTATATATCTCGGGCATCAACTTCGATATTAATAAATACGTCTTTGTAAAGCATTTACGGTCTAGTAGGCGTATCGTCCGAGATTCATGGCGATGTCTAAGCGCCGTTATTGGTTTCTTCCATTGTGTTGTGTTGCTATCATTGGATCCAAGAGCAATGTTTTATTTGGCAAGAGCTTTATTATCAGCCTTCAAGAAACATACATCCGCGTATATTACGCTTAACTTCTACGGCGTATTTTTCGAAAAACAATCCAGTTTTTTTACGATTTAGGAAATTACATTTCGGGACAATCATGAGTTGATTACAAACTTGCAATCAATAACATTGCTTAAAAAAGATTTTAATTATAATTAACTGCAGTCAAAAATATTAATTCCTCACCTTTAAGGTATATAACATATGTTAAAGTTTAACACAATCCTCTCAATGCAGAGATATATTTTAGAAGCGTTTAGTATCCTGTGACCTATGATATTGAATTTAGTATTCTATCAATAAAGTCTAACTAAATACGGAATTAAATAACAAATCATAATTAAAAACGAATTTATAAAGTTGATGAAAATTAAAGCAAATATCTCCAGCATTACAAGATGTGAATTTGTGAAAAATAATGTATTGCGCAGCCAAATACATAACTGTCTTAAAATTAAAACACTACCAATAATAAACAAAACGTAAATTGTACTTTTTTATTTACAAATCAGTCATTTCTAATAAAAAATAAAAATTTAGAAGTCTGCAAAAAACGTCAATTTATAATTTTCTAATATTTCGAAAAAAAATTACATAGCTAGGTAAAGACCTGTAATAAAAAATTGGTAAATTTCTTTTTATTTGTTTACATATTTAATAATAAGACTTAACGCCCCTAATATGTAGTTTTAAATAAAATTGTAAAATTGATTAAATTGAACATATTTCAAAATTCGATACACGTACAACGACTTATTGCGAATCTATGGGGGGGAGGGAGAATCTAACCCCCCTGACCCCCTCCAGCCTGCGCCTCTCTTGACAAGTGATTTATCATTAGAAAGAGAAGAAAAAGGCACGTTTAACTATTGCAAAGCCAACTTGCCTGTTAACATGTTTCATCGCTAACTTGGAATAATATTGGTAAAACACGGTTTTTCTTGAGATTCTGAGTTATTTATAAAAACAGATACAAGAAGTAATATCTCATTAAAAAGAGAAAACAAGCACATGTAACTGTTTCATAGCCAACATCGCGGTCCACAAGAAAAAATTAAGTTAAGGGTAACGTCTCAAAAATAAAAAGTGATAAAAAAATTAATAAAAGCATTTCATTCTACATAAATAAAAGTACCTTCAGAAGGTACAAATGTAATTGATTTAATGATTAAGAGAAAAACATTTTCATATTTTTTGCTATAACATCTGAAGTACGAGGAATTTTGTAGGGGAGACCGGAGATAAAAGTAACACAGGTAGATTGTAATAGTGCCTATAGTTTCTTTAATTTTTGTTATATGTTGCCCTTGGCGCTTGTGCAATGTTCATTTACATCCACCTTTCTAACTACATTGCTAGTTTTCATTTGTCATAGAAGAGAGGTTAAGTTTTTGCCAGCCAGAGTCACTATTTTCCGCCTAAAAGTTAATGCGTTTTATCACCGGTCGAGTAATTTTTAGGTGATCTCTAAAAGAGGAACAAACAAGTATAGATTATTATGTTCTAAATTTTGTTGGCTATTGGTGGATGCAGTACAATTTGACGCTGGAATCGTGGTTAATTGTGGCCCTTCAATTTCTTTTGTGTACACTTGGGGTCAAAAGTAACAGTGTTACAACCAACCCCAATCAATGTTTTTACTTACAAATGCTCACTCTTAACACATGGCTCTCTTCGTAGATGAGAGCATACAAAACTTGTCGGATTAATTTTTCAATTTGTTGTCTATCTTTTTGTGTCACATTTTTAATTTTTTTTTATTTTGCTAATGCGTATTTTGGAATTAAATGTTAATTTTGTTGATGGATACTAATATATTTAACTACTACTTATGAGCTGTGTAAATTATTTTGCCGTTACAACTAACTCCGATCATTGTTACTTTTTTTATAACCTACGTTGAGGTTGGAAGTAATAGCTGTCTTACTACAGGGAAAAAAAATTCTCACATAATGCTTTACGAAACATATGAAATAAATATTTGGAAGGAAGACAAATGTCCAATCTATCATAAAATCAGTTCGGATGTAAAAAGCTTATTATACTCTATGAGAAATTAATTTTTTTTTTAAATTTACCTTCATCCCCGGACTCCCCTACTTTTAAAAATTTATCGTAGCTTCTCTCATACCCAGGAATAATTCATCTAATGTAAACAAACCTGTATCTCCTATTATAAGCAAGATTCTTATGCTGGAAATGTAATCTGGGACACCCTGTATATGTAAGTACATAATATTAAAATCACAATTAAATTTTCTAGTTGAAAAATGTGTTAACATTGGTGATTTAACATTTTTGTCTACATAACTATTCACGTGTACGCGTCTTTACGTTATAAAATATATTATTTCGTTTATAAACGTAATAGGTAGTAAGGAGAAACTATAAATAAATGTGCTTTAACTTAATATGGCTTACTATTTGCTTATAATTAAATTGGGCCACAGTTCCTGTGGTGCATGTTACAGTTGGAAAACTTTTCCAGGCTGCTTTTCCTGATTAGTTAGAGAGGAAATGGATTCGAGATCAGCAAATATACATAGCATGTATTATTAACAAGCATTAGTGAAACGTATTCCTGTAAGCCGCGTCAGTTTCTCAGGTCGTCGAGCCGCGACGTCTTCCGCGCGCCCCGATATACCTCCGGAAGATGAATGGGTGTCAATGGAAAATTGAATTCCGCGGTTCATCGGTTCAATCTCTCGTCTACAGTGCCATTTTTTACAGGAATTTCTCTATAAAAGTAAATGACAGCGAGCCTTGCACACATAACTTCTTATCTGCGCCGCCAGCAGACACCTTTTTTATGTCGAATGGAAATATAATCCGGATGAATCTCGGATTTGTTTAGACAAGCACTTTTAACATCGGAATTTTAGAAGCTTAAACTCCGACAGCAAGCTCGATATTATTAAAAATCGAGAATTATGAAATATGAGTAAGGATTTTTCTTATTTATTGTTCTTCTTTAATTAAAACTCGAAGTTGTATTTTATAATTTCACGAGATATTTGAAAATAAATTCGAGATTTATTTACAACTGTGAATCATTTTTAGGAGGCGGACAGTTCTGCTGCGAATAAAGCGATTGCTGGGTATAACATTTTTCTGAGTTATTGCTTTCTTTGCCCTTTTTTTACAGAATGACGTTAAAATATATGTTACTGAGCACATTTAGGACCTAATTAAGAGTAGTAAAGGACAGCAACTACATACACAAGTATGCTACTTAATTAGGCAAATATAGACGCAAAACAAGATGCCAAAGAACTGGAATACTAGTATAATCATACCACTGCACAAAAAAAGGAGGAAAGGAGAACTGTAAAAAGTATAGACCCATAGCTCTGTTAAATAACGCCTACAAAATCTTAGCGAAGTTGATAAACAAGAGACTAAAGACGCACGCTGAGAAAATACTAGGAGACTACCAAAATGGCAGGAAGAAAAATAGCAGGAAAAACTAAAAGAGTCATGTTGTGTAAAAATAAAGACATACAGAAAAACCTAAAGCAAAATCCAGTAATTCAAAGTATGGAATAAAAAAAATACCGCCGGAAGCATTGACAAAAAGAGTAACGGAATCAAGGAGGTATGGGAAGAGGCGGATAGGAAGACCAACAACCAATATGGAACAAAGAATTGAACAACTAGCCCGCGAACGAGGGAGAACAGTTAAAGAGATGAGGGCGATGACGGCAGTCAGGATGGAATGGAAAGGATGGGTGGAGAACCCTCAAAAGCGGACGCCATAAGGCAAATGGCCTTAGAAAAAGAAGAATACGTTTTAACACTAGTACCATTAGATGCGCAATAGTTTTATCTTTCCATGGGTACAAGGTGGCGCGCGGCAGACGCATGGATTTGAAAATGAAATAAAACACAGACTGTTACAAAATGACCAAATTTTTTATTTTTTCCTGATTCATTAACATGGGAAATTTAAGTTTACATGGTTTTGAACACAGTATAGCCCAAATGGCACCCCTCACACCTCAAACACTAAGTAAGACTTTTTCTGAAGTTTTGGTGCACTCTTTGAAGCATTGCCACAGGAATTTCGGCGATTTGGGCTTGAATGTTGTTTTTGAGGGCTTGCAGGGTCCTGGGACGATCGTTATAAACCAAGGATTTTAGGTATTCCCACAGAATAAAATCACAAGGGGCCAAATCAGGAGAGCGCGCTGGCCAGTTCAAATCGCCTCTTAGGAAGATGTGGCGCCCGGGAATCTGTCTCGCAAAAATTCCATGCACACCCTTGCTGTGGCCCCGTCCTACTGAAACCAGACGTCTTCCAGCTCCATCCCTTCCAATTCAGGCAACAAAAAAAATCCTGGATCAAGCTTAGGTAATGTGCAGAAGTGACTGTAGCCGTTCGATCATTTTCTTCAAAAAAGTAAGGGCCGATGATCCCAATTCTTGAAATTGCACACCATACTGTCACCCTGTCGGAGTGCAGGGGCCTCTGGTGGAGCTCCTTGGAATTCTGATCACTTCAATAGCGCATATTCTGCTTATTGACACATCCATTGGGATGAAAATGTGCCTCGTCAGAGAAGAAATCGTTGCCCTCTCGAGGCAACGCAGCAAGCATGTTTTCACTAGCGAGTTGTCTGGCTTCAAAATCACGTGGCTTTAATTCTTGGACTAACACCGCGTGGAACATAAACTTCCCATCCCCCTCTTTTGCAATAACCCACTTTCAACCATCTACGACCGTTAGGAAGGGAGCAATACCGTCTTCAAATTCATGCGTCTGCCGCGCGCCACCCTGTATACCTTTCCTGTAAGTTAAACTGGCGAGCAGAAATCCATGAAAACATTCAAAACAATGTTAAACTTCTATGGGGATCTCTTAAACGGTAAGAGTTACGACTTCGGTTAAATTAAGGCAAAGTTGTATATTTAGGTGCTTAATAATTTGACGCAAACAGAACTTATCTAGCTCTTTTAGTTTTTGAGATATAGGGAAAAAATGAAAAAAGGGGATTTTTGTTTTAGATAAAATATTTGTTTTCGCCATTTTTAACAACAATTGTTTCAAAAAAGTCCCAAGTGTTATTTATACATTATTGAATTCAGAAAAAAATGCTCTACAAATTGGCGTTAAAATCAGATATAGCGTCCATAAGAAAAAATTGACCTGATGATGGTTTAAAAAAAAACGAAACGTCGCACGAAAAATATAATTGGGGAATTTGATTCCTTGCAAAAAGTGACGATGAAAAAGTTTTAACAGAAATGAAATTCGACATCAAATGAAAAAGTTACGGGCAAAAAACAAAAATCCACTTTTTTACTTTTTTCCCTATATTTCAAAAACTAAAAGAGCTAGATAGGTTCTGTTTGCATCTAATTATTAAGCACCTGAATATACAACTTTGCCCTAATTTAACCGAAGTCGTAACTCTTACCGTTTAAGAGATCCCCATAGTGGCCCTCGAAAAACGAGAACCCTGTATTACGACTTAGATTTTTTAATCCTTTTGTGGATATTCTATAATTGGTAAAAAATTCTTGTATACGCCAACATAAATATTTATCTGTTCATACTTCATTGAGCCGTATAATCCTAGGGATTATGGCTAACGCCGAGGCGTTGTTGTAGATCCATTTAATGAGGTGGATCAGTCCTCTCCTCTAATTTTCAAGCTCATTAGTTCTGGCTGCCTCCGTTATTTTCTTCCATTCTTTCCTGTCTTTGCATTTAAATTTCCATTCCCTTATTCCCAGTGCCTTTGCATCTTCCTCCAGGGCGTCTCTCCATCTTTTCCTTGGTCTACCCTTGTTTCTGGGCCAAATAGGAATCCATTCTGTTACCCTCCTGAGCATTGCGGTTGGTTTCCTTCGCATGATGTGTCCTGCCCATCGTAGTCGCTGTACTTTGATGTGTCGAGTGATGTTTTCTCCTCCGAGTTCCTCCTCTATTTCTTTGTTCCTTCTCAGTCTTACTTCTCCATCTCTTGTTACGTTAGGACCTCGTATTGCTCTCATTATTTTCCTCTCCACTATTTTTAATTCTTCCTCCTCTTTCTTATTTATTGCTACTGTTTCCATGGCATATGTTATGACGGGTTTTATCAGGGTTTTGTAAATTTTTATTTTTGTTGTTTTGCTTATTGTTTTGCTCTTTAGTAGGGTTTTGTTTCTGCCGTATGCTTGATTTCCCTTCAGAATTCTCTCTTTCGCTCTGTTCTTTCCAGCTTGTCCCACTGTCACGCCTAAGTAGTTGAAAGTATTAACTTCAAATGAAAAAGTTACGGGCAAAAAACAAAAATCCACTTTTTTACTTTTTTCCCTATATTTCAAAAACTAAAAGAGCTAGATAGGTTCTGTTTGCATCGAATTATTAAGCACCTGAATATACAACTTTGCCCTAATTTAACCGAAGTCGTAACTCTTACCGTTTAAGAGATCCCCATAGTGGCCCTCGAAAAACGAGAACCCTGTATTACGACTTAGATTTTTTAATCCTTTTGTGGATATTCTATAATTGGTAAAAAATGAATATTTTTCTTGTATACGCCAACATAAACATTTATCTGTTCATACTTACTTTATAAATTTAGTTGCCTGAGGGTTGTTGTTCGGTTTTCTTGCGATCGTTTATATTCAGTTTTTCCTTTAGAATTGGTAAAGCAAGTTGTTCTTTTTAGTTTTTAATATGCTGTATGGACAGCCGGCGGCGACCCCAGATGGTTGCACAGAGACCGAGATATGACTCCGCACGCAGATTTGTTTTCATTTGTATGTTGTGTCACCGCTGAAAAAATATTCCGACGAAAGACTGGCAAAATAGACTCTGGAAATTGAAAATAATAGCTCCGGGCACAACTACAGGGAAATGACAAAATTGAGTTAATACAACGTGAGGGAAATAAGAACGAAGAAATACGTTTGTCGTTCTTTATTCGGTTTTAAATATACGGCGCCTGGAACGTTTTTAACCTGTGACGCTTCAATAAAAAGTACAATTTCTGATTGTGACAGGTTAATAATGCGGCACTTACTCGTGCATTCGTCAGTGCCGGAAATAATTGCACTGCGAGTTCCGGAGACGCCCCAAGACATGTTTACCGTCTCCGTAACTTCGATCTGCGACAGATGGCGGGTTGTACGTTTAATTACTTGCCGTTGGGTCGTGGTAAGTTGCGACGGACGATGACGACGCGGGTCGCTGACGCGCAATTTCTTTCATTTGCGGTTGATGAAGATAGACCGCGTTTGTAATTGCGTTTGGCTCGGGCGCTCCTTCTATAAACGCGGCGCACAATGAATACCGAAGGACATGTTAGAGTGCGAAGAAAATTAATTTCGATTCAACAGCTTTAATTGTCACATTACGTGATGGCACTGTTTAATTCTCTTGTCCTGCCCTCGCGTATTCACGCGCTTCTGCAATCGAACGTTTACGAATTGATTAATGGCGAGATTTGCGATACTTTTACGTCCGAAGCGCTGTGTGCGCTTTGGCATAATCAGTTTTTGTGACATGTTTGTTATTAAATTTCGGTAAAAAGTAATTCGGATGACAGCACCGCTTAATACGTGTCACCATCAATAATTTCCGACGCTAGAGCTGTGTCGAGGTAATATAAATGACTTCAGCAAAGCCGGATGATGTATCGCTAGGATGGGTCGGTGTTGCGCTGATGGACCACGTCTGCATTGTGTGCAGTTTTCACCAGAACCCTTTTGTTTAGTGACGAGATGTGTAAGAAAAGTTCAAAGACGGTTTGGAACGTTCTGTAAAACGATGCCTGGAGCGTCGTGATGTTTCTTTAAAAAGCCCTGTCAGAATGTCTGCTTGAGTCGGTGGTGTCATAAATATGGCTTTTCCATGAACTTAAACGTTTCGCGCAATTCAATCGATACACATACCGTTTGTGCAGATTTATCGTTAAACAAAATTGCATATTTATACCATATACAGGGTGGACCAAATTCGATTTTTTTACGGGATATCTCGGTTACCGTAGCCTTTTTTTTTTGAGAAATGAGCTCATAAGGTACCTACCTGAGCCGAATAAGGCCCACTTTTGAATTTACCTCTTAAAAACGCACTGTACGTCCGGAGTTTGTGTTTAAAAGATGTTTTATGGAAACAAGTTAAAAGGGCCAAGGAGCATTAAAACCGGCAACAACGCGTTTTGTTTAGTGCAAAAAAACTTTGTGACGCAGTGAGTGCATGTGTCGTTTTTATAAAAATCCGCTATAACAAATCCTTAGGTAGTATTTCAAAAAGTTTGTTAATTATACTTTATTTTATGGGTTTATGTAACAGATAATATTATTCAACTTCCTAACTGTAGAAAATTACAAATTTAGATGTGGATCATTTGGAATTTATATATTTTTTTAGGAACGACGCATTCATCAAATAAAGCCCAGGTATATGGATGGTCATTGGGCCTTTTTGTTACAGATGGTATTATGGCCAAAACAACCAACAAGAAAGAAGTAAAAAAAAAGTTATGTGTTGGGCTTACACCAGAGGACAACGATTTTCAATCCTGCTAATTTTTGAGAAGCTAAAGGTGCGCTCAAATGGCAAAAAAATTCAAAAGACGATTACTAAGTTAAAAATAATTGTGATGTTCTAGAGCAGAGTAAACTCTTTTAAGGAATATTATTTTTGTGATAAATAATCATTTAAAACTGATTTAGAAGATAATGTTCGGTTTCTTTGTTATTCCTAATTTATTTTTTACTTTGGGCCTTAAAATATACATACGCATACATATAATATGGCCCAATATGAGAGTTTAGAAAAACTTTTTTTTTTTGTTCTTTAAATATACATATTTTACGTAGAAGGCATATTTTATTTTTGTTACTAATGGAAATAAAGAAATTAATCTCACTGTATTTTAATGGTCCTCCAAATAAAGTTATTAAAAATGAATAATTACTAAGTGGTCCTTATTCAGCTCAGGTACTTATGTAATCAGATTTTTTATATCGCTTTCCATTTTGGCACTACAGACGAAAAATGAAACTTTATCATTTTTGAAAATTTACTTTAACTTCTTTCTTTATTAAAATAGAACAAAATATTATCAAAGTTGTTATACAGATTTTTATGCTTAATTTAAAAACAAAATTAATTTTTTTTTAGCGACCTTGACTTTTGAGATATGAAGTAAACTTATATTTTTTCAAATGGAAACCCTAGTTGACTATGACTTTATATGAAAGAGCATTCTTTTAGCTTTTCAAAAATATACAGGGGTCTTTCATATAACTTTTTTTCCTTAGACGTCTCCTTTCGGAGTTACACCCCCCTAAAGGGGAGCGGTAAAATCCGGTTTTTATTTTATTTCTCAAATTTGGACAAATATAGTAGAATGATATTTGGTAGATGTTTTATACTTATCAAAAGGTTTACCATAGTAATATTCTCAATTATCTCCCCCTTTAGCGTTGTCGCCGCGTAAACGTCGAAATAAATTACACCCGTCAATTCTACCCAATATGAAGATAAACTTAAACAAACCATGGTAACCACCAAAATGAATCGTTTTATATTGGAATAATTATTGATGGTCCATGTTTATTTATTTCGTTTTTTTACTCAAAAACGGTAGATTTTACGAGAAAAGATTAAGAACATTTTTTTTTAAATAAGTCAAGCTTTAAAAAAAAAATTAATTGCAATATTTCAAGCCACCAACAAGTTCTGATAAAATAACCAACAGGGGTCGCACTTGTCAGCCCCTTGTGAAGGTGGGAGATAATTGAAAATAGTACCTACTATGGGAAACCTTTCAATAAGTATAAAACATCAATCGAATATCATTTCGCTATATTTATCCAAATTTGAGAAATAAAATAAAAACCCAATTTTACTGCTCCCCTTTAGGGGTGTAACTCCGAAAGAAAACGTAAGGAACACATTTTATATGAAAGGCCGCCCTTAATTTTTGATAAGGAATCACCTCTCGAATTTTTTCGCAATATTTAAGAAAGACCCTGTATAGTTTCATATACTTGTTGCAAAAAATAACCGAGATATGACTAATGTTGTAAAAGGTTTCTTATTAAAGTTTGCGATGATTTCGTAAACAAAGGATGTTTGCAATTATTAAACAAAATAACTTTCTTTTAAGCCAAAAATAAAAGTAATCGCTGTGTTTAATGTACTAAATTTTCTTGATCTGTCTGTACCACAAAATAATTCTTTGTAATCGTTAGTAGGGGAGACCGGGGATAAAAGTAACATTTTTTTGTTTTTATTTAATTTCTCATAGATTATTACAAATTTTTTACATCCAAATTGGTTTAATGATAGATTGGACATTTGTCTTGCTTCCAAGATATTTATTTCGTGTGTTTCGTAAAGCAACTGTTAGAAAAAAAAATTTTTAGTAAGACAGCTGTTACTTTCAACCTCAGCGTTGGGGCTAAAAGTAACAATGATTGGGGTAAGTTGTAACGGCAAAATAATTTACACAGCTCATAAGTAGTGAGTAAATATATTAGTATTCATCAACAAAATTAATATTTTATTCAAAAATACACATTAGCAAAATGAAAAAATTAAAAAATATATCTTTGGTACAATACAAAATGATAAGTGAACAGTATGACATACCAGGTAAGGGCGGTCCCAAATTATTAAATTTATACTGGATCATAATAACTGTTTGTTTTATTTTTTAAAAATCTAACCGCCCTTAAACTGACCGTCATTCATTAAATCAGTAAAAGAGGGTCAGGTTAAGTTGGGTTGGTTAAAGCTTTGTTTATATTAAGTTATAAATATTAAGGTAATAGAATAAAAACAATGGCGACTGGTAGGAAAACCAAAAGTACCAGATCTTACCAATTTACATAGGTTTTATAATTTAAAATGCTTTTTAAGAAATGATTTAGCTTTACATACATTTCCATCATTAAACCGATATTATATACTGAGTTTTATAATTTAATAATTTGGGACTGCAGTTACCAGAATTGCCAAGATTATAAGTACCTACATATTTAAAAATGTGAATCAAAAAGATACAACAAACTGGAAAATTATTCCGACAACTCTTGGATATTCTCATCTACGAAGAAAGCCACCAATTATGTGCTAAGAGTGAACATTTGCAAGTGAAAACATTAATTGGGGTTGGTTGTAACACTTTGTTACTTTTGACCCCAAGTGTACACAAAAAAAATTTCAGGGAATCCACAATTAACCACGATTCTAACGTCAAATTGTATTGCATCCACCAATAGCCAACTAAATTTAGAACAAAATAATATAGGTACTTTTTTGTTCCTATTTTAGAGATCGGCTAAAAGTTACTCGACGGATGAGACACCGCAGTAACTTTTAGGCGGAAAATAATGACTCTGGCTGGCAAAAAGTTAACCTCTATGACAGATGAAAACTAGCAATGTAGGTAGGGAGCTGGATGTAACTTAACATTGCAAAAGCGTTTAGGGCGATATAAAACAAAAATTAAAGAAACTATAGGCACTGTTACAACCTACCCGTGTTACTTTTATCCCCGGTCTCCCCTACTATGGGAAACCTTTCAATAAATATAAAACATATCATTTTGCTATATTTATCCAAATTTGAGAAATAAAATAAAAACCCAATTTTACTGCTCCCCTTTACGAAAGAAAACGCAAGCAACACATTTTATATGAAAGGCCGCCCTTAATTTCTGATAAGGAATCACCTCTCGAATTTTTCGCAATATTTAAGAAAGACCCTGTATAGTTTTATATACTTGTTGCAAAAAATAACCGAGATATGACTAATGTTGTAAAAGGTTTCTTATTAAAGTTTGCGATGATTTCGTAAACAAAGGATGTTTGCAATAATTATTAAACAAAATAACTTTCTTTTAAGCCAAAAATAAAAGTAATCGCTGTGTTTAATGTACTTAATTTTCTTGATCTGTCTGTACCACAAAATAATTCTTTGTAATCGTTAGTAATTCGCGAAGCGAAATTATTTCTTATTATTTTGTTCAAACGAGGCGAAGAATTTCATAAAAATTTTAATTTAGAAAATAATTACTTTTCTGCAAAACATTTACAGACTCTAACCTCATTTCTTACATTCTTGAAAGCAACGCTTGTGCTTACACAAATAACTCAACTGTTTACTTGAGTAATGAGAGAAATATTTTCTTAAATCCCCAAGCCAAATTTTCTAAATAACTAAATGAAGCATATTAAATTACTAGTATAACAATTACTTCTATAATATTTACAGACATGAAATAATTATGAGTAATACTAAAATACTTTTTTTAACAAAATTAGAATTGATTTTTTTTTTGCTGTCTTACGAAGTTTCTTTAAAGTTAGTCCATTTTAATTCTATAATTATGTAGAGACCAATATTTTAGTGAAAGAATAACGATATAAATTGAATCAGGTTGGTATATGGATCATGTTTTGTTATGATATATTCTAACATTGTTCTTTAATGTAATTTAATAGGTAAGAATAGCAATTTTAATATCATACAGTTTTTATATTTATTATTCCCTACTTTGGATGCTACATACTAACTACTAATATTTTATTATGAACAGGGCTTTCACATAAATATACATGTGTTGCAATAATAATGAAATAAACTGCATGAATAAACCATACAAGTATAAGTTAAATGATTTAAGCTATGGTTTTGGAAAATTAAAAAAAAAAAGCTATGTTGTACCATGCAGATTGATATCCGGTGTATAAAGATAGAAAAAGACAAAGCTTGTGCATGTGAGGGATGTAAGAATGTGGAAATATAGTGTTTTTTCGCCCTCCGTTCGTTCAATATTTAATTATGCATTGCGCTTTTAAGGACTCCGATAGTCTCTTTTAATAGAATCGTGTAAGATTTAGAGGGTATGTCCCAAAGAAACAGATTCGCGGCTTGTATTCAATTTAAGAAGATGCATTGGTACGATTTAAATGTAATTGACAGAACCGAGCCAAATAAATAAATGCTCGAACGGGGAATTTTTAATATGAAATCGTTTCTGGTTCAGAAACGATTGATGAGTTGGCAGGTATTGGCGCTTCTCTGTTCTCATAGATTAGTTACGTGATCAGAAAGCATTAGTTATTATTTATAGGCTTTCCGAAAAAGCTTTGAAGATAATAGGGTTGGCTTTGTAACTGCCTCTTTTAGATTCTTGACTTCTGATGCCAAATAAATTGCCTTCGAGAACGAAATATTTGCAGGCTTCTGTTACAACTTGCCTATTTGTTTTATTTAACAACACCTGAATTTTGTTTCTGTTAGTACAAAATAAAACTTTGACAATATGAGTTACTGCGTATAAAATAATTGAAAAAAGTATCACACAATTAATATACATGTAACAACTGTCAGTTTGTTGTCAAATTTTATTGTTGTTTATCATTAAAAACATTGATAATGTCAGTTAAATTTACAGAATCAAAGTGAATTGAAATCGGACCACAAATAACGGAGATACAGCTTGCGGCGTTTTAAGCACTGTAAAATTAAAACATTCATTTGTTTCAATATTGTTTAAATTCATAGCAGCATAGCTTCGTATGGACTTTTTAAACTAACTACCAAAATAAATACAATAAACCATACATTATTGAAAAGTGGGAAAAAATGCTTTTCATGAAGTCAGGGATATGGTTTCCACTTAAAAAAATGAACGATTGTAATTTATCTCAGAATTAAAATAATATTGAAACAAATTAATTGTTTCATTGTACAGTGCGTATAAAAATCTACAACTTTTTCCCCAAAAATATGTTTGTACCATCAAGTATAACCGAGTTACTAACGATTTAAAAAAAATACCCATTTTGATTTTTGTTTATTATCTAGCGTACCAGGAAACATTTTTAAAACATTAAAGCATCACTAAATAGGTCTCAGAGAGGGGAACAATTTGTATAATTTAAACTTCTTCGTAGCTCTTACCGTTAACGAGATCCCAATAGTGACCCTTCTACGTGGACCACCCTGCGTAATTTTTATCTCTATCAAAAACCAAGCTCACTTTCCGCTAGCGCAAAGACAGGGGTTCTCAGTCGTATGCCCGCAATTTGCCCGCAGGCGCCCACAGCAATTTGTTAAATATCAAAAAAAGTGTTACAGTGTAGATTGCCATTAATATATTTATTTGATTTTAATCATGAAAGCAAATGCAGTCAGATAAAATGATCTAAAAACGGGTAAAAAGGGCTGCAAAACTAGTAAACCGTTGTTGAATTGTTTGTTACATAAAAATTAGCAAAACAGTATTATAATAGGGCACATTGTTTGTTGTTAGTTATAAAATGATAATCGTACATAATCAAACTGCATTAAGGAAACCCGTAGCAAAAATATTATATTTTATTTTTTACTAACAGAACAACTACAAACAAATGTTAAGCAAGATTTTAGAAAATTAAACAGTTTCGTTAAATATATTTCAAAATAGGCGCATGAAAAATTATTTGAGCTTTAAATTTTGTTACTGTGGTAATGCTGATGGATTTGTTGTTTGTGCGGATGTTTCAGGAACAGCTGTTGTTGATTCTGTTAAAGATGTTCCTTGTGTTGTTGTGGGTGGTGCTTCTGTTGTTGTAACTTCTTGTGTTGTAGATGATCCTTCCGTTGTTGTTGTTACTTCTTGTGTTGTAGATGATCCTTCCGTTGTTGTTGTTACTTCTTGTGTTGTAGATGATCCTTCCGTTGTTGTTGTTTCTTCTCCTGTTGGTAATGTTCCTTCTGTTGTTGGTGTCGTTACTTCTGTTGTTGGTGTTGATGTTGTTGGTGTAGTCATTGTTGTTGTAGTCGTTGTAGTCGTTGTACTAGGTGTAGGTTGATAACTGGTGAACTAAACGAAATTCAAAAATATATTAATATAGAGAAGAATGCATGTATAATCCATTATTTTTACAAACCCAGTTATAACAATAACTTCCTCCACAGCTTGTCGTGCAACAATTATCAAAGAGTCGGCAAGGTGATTCGGGACAAGTATGCAAGTTGCAATTTATGCCACTTGGTGTACTTCCAGGACACCCCCAAAAGAAAGCCGACACATAGCGTTGATGGATTACCATCAACGAAACGAATAATATTAATAACAATCGGGACATAATAACAGCTTGTAATGATAAATATTTAGTTCTGAATTGTTAGAAACAGAAATGGTTTATATATACCTGTACGTAACATTTTACACAATTTTTCTAGGAATATTCGCGTTATCATTTAAATTGTTTTCATAAAAACAATATTAAAAAATGCCAAGATAATTATTTTTGTGGAAATTTATGCGTAACTTGATATTTTAATTTACCACAATGTATAGATAACATTTATTTTTATAAGTAATTCCTAACATAAATATAACACGTAAATAATCGATTGTCATAAAATGCAGCAAAAACAGTTGAATTTGTTTCCTTGCTTACGCTATTTTATTTCGTATTTTGAAGTTTTCCCATTTTTAGACACCTTTTCAACAATCGTTGGATTTCTTTTCTTAAAATTAATTTAATGGAATAAAAATGTTTTCATAAATTTAAGGCCAGTAAAAAAATTGAAAAAAAATTGTCATTAGCCTAAAGTTGCTTCTTGTATATTAATACTTCTTCTATTAATATTATGTTTAAAAATTACTACATAAATAGCATATATGATTTTTAATCTTGTTTATCTTATTATAGTATGAATAAAAATTAAATTAACCTAGTCTAATGTAAAATAACCTGTAAAAACAACCACATTTGCAAACAAAATTTGTGATATGCTTGTATGCGGTGAAAAATTGTGGCGGCGAAGAATTGTGTAGGCGAAGAATTTTGTGTGAAAAATTGTGGAGGCGAAGAATTGTGGGCGAAGAATTCTGGGTGAAAAATTGTGGAGGCGAAGAATTGTGGGCGAAGAAGAATTGTGGGTGAAAAATTGTGGAGGCGAAGAATTGTGTAGGCGAAGAATTGTGGGTGAAAAATTGTGGAGGCGAAGAATTGTGTAGGCGAAGAATTGTGGGTGAAAAATTGTGGAGGAGAAGAATTGTGGGCGAAGAATTGTGGGTGAAAAATTGTGGAGGCGAAGAATTGTGTAGGCGAAGAATTGTGGGTGAAAAATTGTGGAGGCGAAGAATTGTGGGCGAAGAATTGTGGGTGAAAAATTGTGGATGAAGAATTGTGGGCGAAGAATTGTGGGCGAAGAATTGTGGGCGAAGAATTGTGGGTGAAGAATTTTGGGCGAAGAATTGTGGGCGAACAATGTTTAGGACACGGTTACCCACTAACGTGAAGTTTACAATAATTGCACGTATGTACGGCAATCTAGGAATGACATGCCAAGAGTGTGTGTTTGTGGCCTTAAGCTGCTCAGTTCTTCCTCAAAATTCAGACGCTCTTGGATTTTGACCGTGTTCAAAAGGTTTGGCGTGCCGCGCCACTGTCGTGCATTATGGCTTCGTTAAAAATAAGGTGACCAGAATTTTAGAATGTGTGAGGACATTTAAAAAAAGAGCGATTATTCAAAAAAAAAATATTTATTTTTTGTCAGCTATCACAGACGTATAGCTATAAACAAATAAAAAGATAAGACATGTTTTTATATAAAACATTTAATCATTTATGTATGACATTTATAAAAAAAAATCACTCTTCAGGCATAAATAATTAAAACAAAAAGTATTGATAACACTTGTACTATGTACAGATAGGTAAGTTGTTCTCAAAGGAGGACAAAGAAGGACATAGTACTAAGGAGGACGAGATTCCCATAAAAAGGACTGCCCTTTCCAAAGAAGGACGTCTGGTTACCTTATTTATGAAAGAGCAAAGAAAAAACATTTCCTATGGCTGCTCTTTACATGGAAATGTGCGGCCTAAAACAAAATGTACAAAAAATTGTCTTAAAACACGCAAAAATTACGCTCATTTAAATCTTCTGAGAGAATTAAGAACTTATGATCCCATTGGCTTTAGACTTCAGGAATTATTTACAAGTGTATTGTAAAACGTTTGATGGAGTATTAATTTTTTTAGCACATTCTTTTTTTCTTGATGTCCCTCGTAAAGCTTAAATTATATATATTATATATAAATTTTGTTCGTAACAGGCTGTCTTTTTATATAAAATGCTATTAGCTCTTCATATCCTCTGTGTTTTCAATTTTATTTGTGTACTGTTTACTTTAAATTATCTATAAACAGGAATGTTTTCTGTACAATTCAATAAACCGGCTGAAACCTCATTGCTCCAATATGTTGTATCGCCCGCGGTTTATCTCGTATCTTTTTACCAACACTCCGCAACACAAACGTTTAGTATGAGGCGTTCTGTCCTGATGTAAAAACTCACACGTCTCTGTGGACGAATTGCCCACTAACAGGCGTGCTAGAGTGCGCTCTTTGAACGTGGCGTTCCAAGAGCGCAAGTCATACTCTCCGTGTGTGGCCAGCATTAATCTTAATCTTATTCGATATAAAGCATTTTATTTATTGCACACACATATCCAATGTACAGCAAAAGTAATAAAATATACAGTTTAAGATAATAATGTCAATTCCTTTTTATACAGTTTGTCATGAGTTTTATTAGGGCCTTATTGTTGTTATTGGGGATGTAGCTGGTGATGTAGTTCGCGATGTAGTTGGTCCTGGTGGTGTAGTTGGTCCTGACGTTGTTGTTGTTGTTGGTCGTCTTGGTTGGTAGCTGCCCCCCTAAACAACAATCATATTAATCTAGTTACAATTGTACACAAGCCATGGTTCTTACTAATAAATTGTAACAAAAACTTCCTCCACAACGCGTTCGACAGCAATTATAGAAAGGACGACAACGTATTTCAGGACACGATACCAAGTTGCAGTCGATTCCAGATGGAAGTCGTCCGGGACAGAATAAAAATGCGGACGCGTATTGTTCCTGGATTACCACGGTCAAAACGACAAACACTATAAACAAACGAGACATTCTGAAAGAAAATAGAACGTACAATATTTTGAAAATAAGGCGGTGGATGTATTTATACCGGACTTCGTGAAAATATTTCGTGGAATTTTAGCGATATATTATATTTTGCATGCAAAAGTTATCTATCACAGACACACGAGGTTTTTCTTACAAAAAAAATGCGATAATTGCCCTTTTAAATGCAGATTAAGGCTATTTTTTCGGAGCCAATCGATAATTTTTCATTTTTAATGAGAACTGTTGCCAATTACCGATAAAAAAAAAACATCCATCAAAGCAGTGTTTGATAAGGGAAAATATTTAAAAGTGAAGTGTCCTTGCAATAAAATCACTCATATGTATTTTCGAAATTACCCCCCACAATTTTTTTTAACTTACCTAGTATTTAAAAAATTCTTGTGTTATGTAACCGATTGACGTAAAAACTTATATTTTATAATATTAGGAAATATTATAATTAAAATCCGTGATATCTTTTTTGATGGATTACTTATAAAAATGCTGGACCAATTTTAAAATACTTGACACTGGTCAATTCTACAAGAGATCTTCGAGAAAATAAAAATTTAATAAACCAGTTGAATAATCCAACAATTTATCAAACAATAAATTCATAATATTTTTGGCATGGAGAAAATTAGACCATCAAATGCATTTTACAGTTTTGCAATTACAGCAAGGATTTTCGAAAAATAAAAACAATCATAGCGAACCGCTTTAAAATCGTTAGTAATGATTTTGTCAACTAGGAAAAGTCATTTCTAGATTCTCAATAATTTAAAGTATCTACAAAGAAACAAACAAAACAATTATAAAAACAAATTGCAATAATGTAAGCGTGTTAAGTGTTTTAGATTTTTCTGATTATAAGAACTTTTAAAAGAGTAGGATATAAACTTATCGATATAGCATGCTAAATTTCTTTATTGCATCAAATAAGCTTCAAGAGCAACAAACAAGTTTCACGTGTTAGTCTATAACACAGATTAATCATAACATTGCCGGTTTGATTGTGTAAATTTTCATCAACATCCAGATCTAAAAGTTGTTGTTTCCGGTGATGTCGTAGTTGTTGGCAGTGGTGTAGTTGTTGGCGGTCGTGGAGATGTTGTTATTTCAGGCGCTGTCGTAGTTGATGGAGATGGGGTTGTTGTCGGTGATGGTGTCAAAGTAGTTAGAGGTTGGATGGTTGTAGTTGTTGGTGGGGGTGGTGGTGTCGTAGTTGATGGAGGTGGGGTGGTTGTTGTTGGTGATGGTGATGGTGTCAAAGTATTTAGAGGTTGGGTGGTTGTAGTTGTTATTGGTGGTGGTGGTGATGGTGTCGTAGTTGATGGAGGTAGGGTAGTTGTTGTTGGTGATGGTGTCAAAGTTATTGGAAGTTGGGTGGTTGTAGTTATTGCAGGTGTCGTAGTTGTTTGAGTTGGGGTAGCTGTTGTTGGTGATGGTGTCAAAGTAATTGGAGGTTGGGTGGTTGAAGTTGTTGGTGGTGGTGTTGGTGCTGTAGTAGTTGATGGAGGTAGGGTTGTTGTTGTTGATGATGGTGTCAAAGTAGTTGGAGGTTGGGTGGTTGTAGCTGTTGGTGGTGTCGTAGTTGTTTGAGGTGGAGTAGTTGTTTGAGGTGGAGTAGTTGTTGTTGGTGATGGTGTCAAAGTAATTGGAGGTTGGGTGGTTGTAGTTGTTGGTGGTGGTGTTGGTGCTGTAGTAGTTGGAGGTGTGGTTGTTGTTGTTGATGATGGTGTCAAAGTAGTTGGAGGTTGGGTGATTGTAGTTGTTGGTGATGGTGTTGGTGCTGTAGTAGTTGATGGAGGTGAGGTAGTTGTTGTTGGTGATGGTGTCAAAGTAGTTGAAGGTTGGGTGGTTATAGTTGTTGGTGGTGTCGTAGTTGTTTGAGGTGGGGTAGTTGTTGTTGGTGATGGTGTCAAAGTAATTGGTGGTTGGGTGGTTGTAGTTGTTGGTGTTGTAGTAGTTGGAGGTGGGGTTGTTGTTGATGATGGTGTCAAAGTAGTTGGAAGTTGGGTAGTTGTAGTTGTTAGTGGTATCGTAGTTAATGAAGCTGGGGTAGTTGTTGTTGATGATGGTGTCAAAGTAGTTGGAGGTTGGGTGGTTGTAGTTGTTGGTGGTGGTGGTGCTGTCGTAGTTGATGGAGGTGGGATAGTTGTTGTTGGTAATGGTGTCAAAGTAGTTGGAAGTTGGGTAGTTGTAGTTGTTGGTGGTATCGTAGTTGATGAAGGTGAGGTAGTTGTTGTTGATGATGGTGTCAAAGTAGTTGGAGATTGGTTGGTTGTAGTTGTTGGTGGTGTCGTAGTGGATGGAGGTGGGGTAGTTCTTGTTGGTGATGGTGTCAAAGTGGTTGGAAGTTGAGTTGTTTTTGTTGTAGGAGGTGGAGGCAATGTTGGTGTTGTCGGCGGTGGTGTTGCAGTTCTTGGTAGGGTTATTGTTTTTGGTGCAGGTTGTGTAGATCTTGGAGGCGAGGTTTTTGTTGTTGACGATGTAGTAATTCTCGGTCGTTTAGGTTGATAACTATCTTTCTAAACAAAAAACAACATGTAAATCTAGCTACTTAAATAGACAATCTATTGTATACCAACCGAGCTGTAGCAATAAGATCCTCCACAACGCGTAGGGCAACAGCGATAGTAAGAATGGCAACGGATCTTAGGACATGACGACAAGTGACATTTTATTCCCCAAGGAAGTCGTTTAGGACAACGTCTTGCTGAGGCGTGTTGGTGGAATACCACCAACAAAACAAAAAACACTAAAAATAATCGAGACATAACGTATTCGAAGGTAGTACAGTGTTCATTATTTTGAAAAGAAGTCAGGGATTGTATTTATACATTGCGCAACATGATGTATTTCGGAAAATATTTGCGATAACTTCACGATTTATTGTACGGAAACTATCTCTTAATATTTAATTGCCATATATTTTAGGAAAGAAAGCGCAATAATTGTACTATTTTAAATAGATTAGGGCTGTTTCTCCAAATCAACGATAATTTTGTGTTTTTATTTTGATCTACGAAACATTACACGTACAAAAGGCTATTATTAATAATTACGGTATATAATAATGATAAAAGCATTTTTAGCCGCTGTCCTTGTGCTGCATTCGCATAAATATTGAAAATTATCAATTTTATTGCTTTATATACGTTCATTAAATATGAACATCAAATAAATTGATAAACATTTTTTTACTAAATGTATAAAGTTTTTACTTTCGCTTTACGTAGTATAAACTCCATTTGACTTTTGCCTATATTCGCGATGGCGTTGTTTGTGTGCGTGCGTGCATTTTGATTGTGTGTATAAAAAGATTAAGATGCTGTTTCAGGCATTCTTATTTTCAAAAAAGGTAAAAATGACGTAAATGCCATACTTTAAAACATCTACAAAATCCTTAAATAATAGAACAGAATTTTTAATAAAATTCTAACATTTTTTTATTAAAACATAGGAGCAAAAAACTACCTGCTATTTTTGTTGTTTATGTTTTCACAAAATTATTTAATTAATATTTAAAAATTATCGGTATAAAGTATTTAAATTTGGCTCATGTAATTCAATATTACTCATTGCAATTGTGATCATATTGGATAATGTTGTTTTGGTTGATCAAACACAAAGTTTATTAAATATTCAAATTATATTTTTTCCATAAAATCAACTTCAAAATATTTCTTTACGATTTGGCTGTTTTCATATTCGGAGATCTTTTGCATATTAAGTATACTGTTTGTTTTAAAACTATAATTGTATAGCAATTGATAGAATGAATTGTTACGGGAAATAAAATCACAAATTAAAAAATTGCCAAGAGCCAAGAAAAGGTGGTAATCACTTGACGAAATGTCAGGAGAATAAGGAGGGTTTGGTAACGTTTCCCAACCAAGTTCAAATTTTTTTTCCGGGTCACTTTTGTGGTATGAGGTCTAGCTCTGTTGTGTAAGAATAGCATTTCTTTCGATTGATCAAAGATGGCTGTTTATGGGTTAGTGGTGTTTGTATTCGCTGCAGTTGTTCACAATCGAATTCTTACACGACAGTGCTAGACCTCATACCGCAAAAGTGACCCGGGAAAAAAATTGAACTTGGTTGGGAAACGTTAGCACACCCTTCTTATTCTCCTGACATTTCGCCAAGTTATTACCATCTTTTCTTTGCTCTTGACAACTGCATGAGGCATAGGCAGATCGAAACTCGAGTTGATGTAATATACCGGGTGTCACACGTTTATGGTACACCCCCTTTTTTTTCTTTAGTTTTGATTTTAAATAAATGAGATTTTAGACATATGATATGTGCAAAAAACCGGGCTTTTTGAGCCGTTGCACATATTTGTTTCACTTCCGGTTTCGCCGGAAATGTTTGTTATTTTAAATTTGTTATTTTAAATGGAGCACCCTGTATATTTTTACATTTTTGTAAAGAGGAAGTGATTTTTAATACAAATGCACTATTTTCGTTAATTTTTATAACCTTAAAATTTTTTTAAAACAAAATTTAATTTTTTATTAAGGGTGCCGTGACCTGCACAAATTGATTTTTATTATGTCAACAATTGTCCAAAAAACGTTTTTGTAAATTTTAAATGACATTTAGGTTACTTTAACCGACTTTGAAAGTTGAGGAATCGGTTTTTTGACAAAAAGTCAATTTTTATAAATGGAACCATGCTGGTACTAGCGGTTATTTAAATGGATCATCTTCTAACGAATCCATCGATACCAATAACTTGTATTTTTATTAAAAATCTACTTCAAAAATTTCAAATTATTGTGAAAATTTATTAAGAGATCCTGTTAATCGCAGTACACTGTGCATAACTACAACAAAACAAATGATCGTTGTTTTATGTTTAACTACTATAGTCATTTAATTAGACAGTCTAAAAATTTTGGTAATCATTTTTATTTAATTAGATTACTACGATTAAGAGGATCTCTTAATAAATTTTCACAATAATTTGAAATTTTTTAAGTAGATTTTTAATAAAAATACAAGTTATTGGTATCGATGGATTCGTTAGAAGATGATCCATTTAAATAACCGCTAGTACCAGCATGGTTCCATTTAAAAAAATTTACTTTTTGTCCAAAAACCGATTCCTCAACTTTCAAAGTCGGTTAAAGTAACCTAAATGTCATTTAAAATTTACAAAAACGTTTTCTAGACAATTGTTGACATAATAAAAATCAATTTGTGCAGGTCACGGCACCCTTAATAAAAAATTAAATTTTGTTTTAAAAAAAATTTGAGGTTATAAAAATTAACGAAAATAATGCATTTGTATCAAAAATCACTTCCTCTTTACAAAAATGTAAAAATATACAGGGTGTTCCATTTAAAATAACAAAGTTAGTGTCATTTCCGGCGAAACCGGAAGTGAAACAAATATGTGCAACAGCTCAAAAAGCCCGGTTTTTTGCACATATCATATGTCTAAAATCTCATTTATTTAAAATCAAAACTAAAGAAAAAAAGGGGGTGTACCATGAACGTGTGACACCCGTATGCACCATCAATTTTTTGATTCAAAATCCGTGAATTTTTACAAAAACGACAAACAAAAATTGGCGTCACGTTGACAAAGGGCCATTGAGTGTGATGGTAATTATTTCGATGAATAATAGTGTTTTATTGCTGTCTAATAAATTTTTATATTTTACCACCAAAAACCGCAAGAACATTTTTGGTTACATTAAACGTTCATTATTTCTGGTTGCTTAATTTCTTTATTGCATAATTTATCATTGATGTACAATAACAAAAGTTTACTACTCTATAATATATATATATATTCGAAAACAAACAGTTTTCGAATATTTTCTGTAATTTTCCATAGATTTATTAGCCTGAATTATTAGTCGTCGTTACCGTTGATCCTGAAACCGTTGGTCCACTTGTCGTTGTTGGTGGTGGTGGTGTTGTCGAGATTGTTGGTGGTAGTGTTGGAGTTGTTGTTGGTAGTGTTGGAGTTGTTGTTGGTAGTGGTGATGTTGTAGTTGTTCTTGGTCGTCTAGGTTGATAGCTACCCCCCCACTAAACAGCAAAAAAAACTTATTAATTTACATACTGCACAATCCATAGTTTACTCAACCCAGCTGTAGCAATAAGATCCTCCACAACGCGTACGGCAACAACGATAGAAATAACGGCACCGGATTTCAGGACATGATCGCACGCGGCAACTTATTCCTCTGGGAACTCGCCTGGGACACCATCTCCTGAAACGCCATCCTGAAGCGAACTGTAGCTGAATTACCACCAACAGAACGAAAATCACTAAACTTAATCGAACCATCACGTATTCAAAGGAAGTACGTTCTTTATTTTGAAAAAAAGTCGGTGGATTTGTTTGTATTTATACATGGAGCCGTTAAACGATTTCGGGGAACATTTGCGATAAAACTCGACGAAAGCCATTATTTTGTTTGAAAAAAAAAACGCTAATGGTATTTTTAAAATATTGATTAGCGCATTTTTCAGTCAACCGATATTTTTTATGTTTTTTTTTGGAATTGTCAACCATTACAGATACGAAAATACATTAATAATTATTGTTGATAAAGATAAATACAATAAATTACAAGTCACGTGACGTGCTACAATCACATAAATATTCAAAATTATCATTTTTTACAATTTTCTAAGCTTACCGTTTAAAATATAATTTGTTTGCCTGTTTATACCGTGGGAAATATCTGTTGAATAATATTTTTGTAAAAACAATAATCAGTTACTCACATAAGACATTTATACAAATCATTGGCGTCTCCGTTGAGTAATTATTTAAGAACGCAATTCAAAAACTTAATTTTAAGTTGTATGTATTCTTAATTTGACACAATATTGTTATGGAAGAAATAAAGATTAATGGAGATTTACTTGGACATAATAGGACAAAAATAATAATGGTAACTTAGGTATTTGTTCATCATATGACTCTATTCTAATTATACAGTGTGAGGCATAAGTCACTTACCCGTAAGATTTACATTATAAAGGTGTTACTGCCTTATTGGCAATACACTGCATATCATAGGTGTCCGCGGGGGGGGGGGCAAAAGGGGCACTTGCCCTTCCCTGGACTCGAGTAAAAAATAGTACTTGTAATAACAATTCATAAAAATTAAAAAATTAAATAAATATTTACAGATATATATTATTATTTGTCTCTATGCTTTGCCCATCACTGGAAAATCTTCTGGGGACGCCCATGCTGCATATAATAATTCTAAAAGGGGGGCAATTTTAATATAATGCATTTTGATTTTTGTGTGTTACAATATAAGGTATTATTTATTGATTGTTAATAATTATTGTGTGTGCATCTGTAAATATCAAGATAACCACAATAAGTCGAGATATACTGATTTTAGACATAATTGACCTTTAATAGATTTTGAAGATAATTACATTATCAATAAGAAAATGTAAAAATATATAGGGTGTTCCCTTTAAAAACTCTGACTTATTCGAGTTTGAAGTTTGACTAAATGGACCGGGCATAAGGAACACCTTGCGTTATATTTGAAAATTTTAACTAGCCAAAAATCACAATGACACTATCGTCCTACAAAGTTTCAAATTACCACAAACAACTTTTGTATCAAACTTTTTTTTCTAAAGTTGTCAAGACGAGATGTTGATCCGTTACGTTACCTTTTTGTACACACTGTATAAGTCGCCTTTTATAATATTTCAAGATGTATTTGCGATAACCAAGCTGATTTCTGTAAAAAAAAAAAACCTACTCGTTATATCAAAGCAATTAGGGCTATTTCGCTGAAATCCCTCAATTATTTGTTATTTACATTGCGAACTGTCAACTAATACAGATACGAATAACAATAAATAACAGTTACTATTGATAAAACTGGGTATTTTTACAAAATTGTTCTATATGTTAGTCGAAGAAGCATTCAAATCAATAACATTTGCATTTTAAATTTTGATAACATTTTTTTGCTACAATGATAATCGTTATAAAAACGTAATAATGCTTATAGGCCGTTTACACACACGGTTTTGCACATGGTTTTTCTGCTTAGGTTTTGCATAATATGTGCAAAACCGTGTGTGTAAACCAGGGCTGTGGAGTCGGAGTCGGTCGGAGTCGGAGTCGGAGTTTAGGAGAAATTTCTGGTCAGTGGAGTCGGAGTCGGAGTCGGAACTTATTCATTTTTTTCTTATATTACACACCATAAAATGTCTTAGTATTTAATTTTGCCGGAGTCGGAGTCGGAGTCGGAGTCGGAGTCGGAGTCGGAGTCGACCTACTAAAATTATCAGGAGTCGGAGTCGGAGTCGGAGTCGACTTTTTTTTCCCCGACTCCGCAGCCCTGGTGTAAACGCTAATTTATTGACCTTGGTTTTGCACAAGTGAATCTAGCGCTGCTAGATTTCTTGGTTTTTAAAACCAAGCCACAAAAACAGTGTGCAAAACCACATGAAAACCATGTGCAAAACCGTGTGTGTAAACGGCCTTTTACTGCAATTGTTCATATCTAGTATTCATCTTTAGAATTTTTTACCCTACCATAAAATATGTTTTAAATTTCTTATTCTTTTTTAGTCATGACTCCTTTTACTGTTGGGTTTAGGTCTGTTGAGTTGTGTTGTGCTGACTTTTTTTCATGTTTTTCTGTTTTGTGCTAGCCTTTTTGTGTCTTTCCATTTGATGTTTCTATCCGCTGCTGCTTTTTTAACTTCGTCTTACCAGGTTTTTCTCGATATACTTTCTGGTTAACCTTTATTCGTTCATCCTATAAATGTGACCCAACTGGATGGTTGCTGCCTTTCTTGTATTTTTGTTTCAACTGATTTTATCTTTAATTGTTCTTTATATGTTTCGTTTCTGATTCTGTCTTTTTTTGTTTTTCCTTGGATTTTTCTTAGAAATCTCATTTCAGCTGCATTCACTCGGCTACTATTTTTATTTGTGAGTGTCCACGTTTCACTTCCGTCTAAAAGTGCCGGAGTTACTACCTTTTTGACCACTTCGAAAGGACAGGAAATGTGGGAAATTGAATAGTTTAAGAAGAACATTTTTTGGAAATAGAGAAGTTCCAAAACGAACAAAAGTGAAAGTGGTCCAAAAGGTAATAACTCCGGCACTTTTATACGGAAGTGAAACGTGTACACTCACAAACAAAAATAGTAGGCGTGTAAATGCAGCAGAAATGAGATATTTAAAACAAATCCAAGGAAAAACCAAAAAAGATAAAATCAGAAAGGAAATATCAAGAAAACTATTTTTAAAAAAATAGTTGAAACGAAAATACAAGAAGGGCAGCTGGGATGGTTGGGTCACATTTATAGGATGAAAGAAGAAAGGCTAACCAGAAAATCCTAGGAAGCAAGGTCACAAGGAAAAACAACACAACTCAATAGTCCTGCACCTAACAGTAGAAGGACTCATGATTAAATAAATAACAAAAGTGATACTAATACTGCTTTAAAAATATCATATTCTACAGTCGTTACTCAAGTTTCATAGTATTTATATTAACTGTAAGTAAATCACAGCATGTAAAATACTGTATTGTATTATTTGTTTATGACCATTTGTATAAAACTTAAAGGTAGTAACAGGGTTGATAAAAATCATGATTTTTTTAAAAAAATCAAAAAAATCGATTTATTTGATTTAAATCAGATTTTTTTGATTTAAATCAAATGTACCATTTTATCGAATTTAGTGACATATTCACATGCTATTTCTGTTTTGTGCTAATATATTTAATAACCAATATATTTAATTCAGTGGTCCACTTTTGTCAAAATGAAAAATTAAATATAATGATTAGGAATTTAAAAAAAATCAGTACTAAATAGTGATGTTTAATTAATTATATATAGGGTGAGTCATTAATGTGGGATCGGTCGATTTTGGCTAAACGGCTTTAGATATAAAGTTGATTAAAACGCTATTTCATACAGTTTTTTTTTCCGAACACGATAAAAATATTTTCAAATATACAGGGTGAGTCATCTCTCTGGAACTAATAGCAACTTTTATATTTGAAATACAACACCCAATTTTTTATTTAATATTTTTGACCGGCTTAATTTTAGCTTTGCATTAATATAAAATACTACAGGTTTTTATAGGGCGTTGTAAAAAAAAAATTAATTTTCTTAATTTTTCCAGGTTTTAAGTCTTTATTTAAAAAATTCTCCTGAAGTTATTTTGATGTACAGAGTTGTAATTTGGTATGGACATGCAAAAAAAATATATGTGTTCGCTAGATATGAAAAAATTTGAATGACACATACAGGGGTGTTTATAAATAGGTGGCAACTTCCATGATTTTCAAAAGCACAACTCAATTTTTTCAAAAGCAAACCCCTGTATTTATTTATGTCATCCAATTCGTCTTCAAGAGAGCTTCATATTTTATTAAGTATGTCCTATACTCAAAACTTGTACTTTTCGAGATATTCGACATTTTTCTTCTAATCGTTATTGAAGCAATTAGAGTATTACTGCATTTCCACAATGAAAATTACTTTACAAGAGCAAATTGATATGGTTTAATCACCATTTCGTGTATTTAATTACTAATAGTAATAAAATTTTGTTTTATTATAAATATTATATTGTAGGCACTCATATAATCTGTGATTTAAATTGATAATTTTTAAAAAAAAAATCATTTGATTTAAATCGATGATTTAAAAAAAAAATCACTTGATTTAAATCGTGATTTAAATCAATTGATTTAAATCTGCTCAACCCTGGGTAGTAAGGTATAGCTAGAAATAAATTGTTAGTTCTACACAACTTGGAAGAGATAACACTGGCTTAAGGATCTAAAATCTTATCACCCTTATACCGTTCTTAGTAGGTTGAAAAGTGTCGTCTTTTAAAATCCTAGGATTCACTTATCTTAATCAAAGACTTAGGGGCCAATTAAGTCATTAGTAATCCCATTGTGTGGTATTCACAATTTTACACCTCTGGTCATTAAATAATCGGTGAACATATTTGCGAAGAAAACAGACCTAAAACCACATCGTTTGCATTTCTGTTTGTTGTTACAAAAGGAATTTGTTATCAAAGACTCCTTGTACGGTTGAATTGGCAGCTTAACAATTGTGTGTGACGCAGGGGATTACACGTCCGTACACAAACGCAGTCGATACTATTTTCGAACAATTTGCCAGGGCTGTATACGGCATTTATAATTATCCTGTTAAATTTCAAAGTGAGTATTTAGCTTAAAGGATCGAAGTGTATTTGGATCCAAATTACCTTCAAATTATACTCGCAAATGAGTTACGACACTCTTTGGAGTTTAAAATTAAGCTAATTTGGTTGGACAAAGGAATATCGGAAAATTTAGTTGTGATAAAAACCTTTTGTAGCCGTCTATCAGTAAATTTACACACATCAGAATACAAAATGAGTATGAAAGTTGTTCCAAACAAAACAAACACGATAAGTTGTAAGAAACTATAAAAATATTTTGTCGAAAATTATTACTTTAACACTGGAAATTTCAAACAAAACCCGATTCTCCTCTACATCTATTCGATCAAAAGGAAATAAGAAAACTGATTACCGAGAAGTAACATGTGCGTGTCACAGATTGCTACCATATTACAGAGGGTCCACCCTATTCCCCATATGTGTAAAAAAATTAATGAAGGCCGGGGTCGAAATTAAGTTATTGTTTCAAAAAGTTCAAATTTATATTTATTTATCTACAGTCATTCAAAAAGTCTGAAACAAATGGAAAAAAAATATTATTGATTTTTCAGATAATTGTGTTCTTGATAAAAGTTGGTGCATCGTCTGAAATTAATTTTAAATAAAATAAAACTTTAATAAAAAGTCATAGGACACTAGATTTTAACCATTTTTGAAATATTCGCAAGAGTAAAGTGCCCTTATTTTAAGAGACACAAAACCATGTTATAAGAAAAAGTTATTCAGAATCTAAAAATAAAGCTAGATTTAAAGGTTGACGGTCAAATTCCAATTTTTATTTTTGAAGAAATTTTAACATTCAAAAAGTCTGCGACAAATTGAACTTTTTTTATTATCGATTTTTCAGAAAACTTCATGTTACACTTATGAGTACATACTTAAATTAAAAATTGTTAACGTAATTTAAAATTGATGTAATAGGCCTCAAGCAAAAACAAAACGAAATTCAAATAGTGGACCTTAAACAAAAACAAAACTGAATTCAATGTGTGTTTAGCTTGTAGAATGTTTTTTTATGTTCTTGAAGTTTGGTAATCTCGGTTTACCTATATTGAGATTTGTTGACTTGTAAATTCTTTTGTGTAGTTTTACAGACACAGACACAATATAGTGGTATATTTTGTATTGTGAAAATTTTTTGTTCATTAAGTCGAGTTCAGCTAAAATTATTTTTGATTTATAAATAGCAAATAGTCAAAAACTTTCATCTTAGCGTTAAAAGTAATTTATTCATATTATTAAAATTTTTATTTATGTAAATATAATTTCTGTTGACGTCAAACAGATTAATTGATAATATTATATGAAACACCCCAAGTGTGGATGACAAGTTTTGCAAAACCCTAAGATGTGTACTTGTAAATTTTTGGAGAAATTGAACATTTCGCCATTACATTACTTAAGTAGCTATTCAACAACAAACTGATCTTTTGTTGCATACCATCAACATCTTCAAGTTCCACTGATAATGCGAAACCAACGACTTCAAAGGTTACCACAACAGAAAAGATAAGTCAACTTTCCAAAGATGCCGCACTGTGGCCAAAAATATTACACCCGAATATGATTCTAGAAATAGCAGAACGTGCTTATTATCAAAACAAAAGAATGTTTATCCGAAAAGTAGTTCTGGACGTAAGTTTTCGAATAAATATTTCTTTAGAAATCCGCCGAGCAAAGAAAAAATAAAGTGTTTTTGGCTGTTGTATTTACCGAAACAAAAAATTCGCTTTACTGCTTCTGCTGCAAAGTTTTTAATGACAGCGATTTGAAATCTGTTCGCCTTAGTGATAAACCTGGTTACAACGACGGGCAGCATTAGAGTGAACATTTAAACATTCATGAAAAGAGCAAGTTACATATCGAAAATGTTCTAAAATTGGTAGATCTGTCCAACCGTTTTAATAAAAATCAAATAATTGTTTATGATATTTAAAATGTAATAAACAGAGAAAGTAAATACTGGCAAGCTGTTGTAGAAAAGATTTTCTACGTGATTCGGTTTTTGGGTGAGCAGAATTTAGCTTTTCGTGGAAGTAGTAACAAAAAATTATTTAAGATCGACCATGGAGCAAAACCAACTAAGTAATCTTGCTATCAATAGAATCCGACCTCTTTCTTAAAGGAATAAGGCACAGAAGATTTAATTAAACAATTTGCAAAAAAACAAAGCACGAAAAGTTCAAATCACTTAGTTCATGTAATAATAGAAGTAATAACTTTAATCTTTATCCTTTATCTTTAAGATTATTTTTACTTGTTAATCAGTTTCGTTGTGTGATGCATGGTATACAAAATCAAGTCTTTTTAATGGTTTTTTTTTTCTGAATGATCTATGTACCCCAAAGAGAAAATACTTATACGGCTTGTACCTGTTCAGTACATATTGTAAAATATAAAAATAAAAAATAATTTATTAATTACTCTTTAAAATTATTTTTCAATGGTGGATAACACCTAACTTTACCTGGACCTTAACCCATCTAACAGTGTTAGGGGCGAAATATATTTAAGTGCACCAAAAGAGCTAGGCGCGGGCCTGGCAACAATACAACCAAGGAATTAAGTATTCCGTAATGTTGCTGACAAAATTAAAATCGCTTAGTGGATAGCCAACATCCGGCAACGGATAGGCACGTTAAGATCTTTTATTTTTTAGTTAAAACAAAACTTTTTTTTTTTTTTTTTTTAATTTAATGCAAATTAACAATCAGAACCTTAATATGTATCCATGTTTTACACAAAAAATAGTCCTACGAGCTAATGTGTTGGCGTATCTTGTCATGAGGGGAAGTCCATCCATCGATGTCATCCCGCTGGAAACTTATTATGGTTTTAGTTCATTTGGCCATATTCTTTTGAGGCGTCCCGATTTTACCACCTGAGTGAGTTCTGAGGCTAGTTCGTTGGGATGGCTTTGTAGTCTGTCGTAGTTTTTCTCGGCTCTTCTTCTACGTTCATCTTCTATGAGTGGTATGTTTAGGTCAGTATGTAGTGTAATGTTTGTTACATACCATGGAGCTCCTGTTATTAATCTCAACGTTTTGGCTTGGAATCTTTGTATGATGTTCACATTCGACTTACTTGAGCATCCCCATAACTCTATCCCGTAAGTCCATACTGGTTTGATTACTGCTTTGTACAGTAGGATTTTGTTTTCCAGTGATAGTGATGATCTTTTTCCAAAGAGCCAATACATTTTCTTTATTTTTAAGTCCATTTCTTTCCTTTTTTTGTTTATGTGTTGTTTCCACGTTAATTTATTATCGAGATAAAGTCCTAAATATCTAACTTCGTTTGCTCTTGGAATTTGTATGTTATTTAGTTGTATTGATGGGCATTCAGAGCGTTTTAAGGTGTGTGTAACATGTGTACTTTTCGTTTCATTGACTTTGATTCTCCATTTACTAAGCCACTTTTGTAATAGGTCGACGTGGATTTGTAATCTTGTAGCGGCTATGTCTGGGTCCTTGTGTCGACTTAAAATCACTGTATCATCGGCAAATGTCCCTAAGTAGGTGTTTTGTGTAGTTGGTATGTCTGAAGTGTATAATGTGTATAGTAAAGGCCCAAGGACACTTCCCTGTGGTACTCCAGATTTGATAGTACAGATTTCGGAGTATTCGTTGCCATACTTAATTTGGAAGTATCGCCCGGAGAGGTAGGACTTTAACAGTAAGTAATATTCACTTGGCATGTGTGTTTTGATTTTGTAAAGAAGACCTTTGTGCCATACTTTGTCAAAAGCCTGTTGGATGTCTAAGTAAACTGCGGGACAGTATTCCTTCGAATCAAATGCTTGATTAATTATTGTAACAATTCGCTGGCATTGTTGGATGGTGGAGTGGTGCCTTCTGAACCCAAACTGGTGATTAGGAAGAATTTCCTCAGGAATATCGTCATTATCCATTCTTTTTAAAATAAGCTTTTCCAAAATTTTTGATATCAGTGGGAGCAAGCTGATTGGTCGGTATGAAGTAACTTCTTGCTGGGGCTTGCCTGGTTTTGGTATCAGTACTATTTGCGCAAACTTTAGTTGGCAAGGCCAGTACTTTGTTCTTATAATGGAGTTGTATAGTATTCTTAAGTACTGGATCCCCGTCGTAGGTAGCTCGGTCAGTATTCTGGCATTTATTAGATCATATCCCGGGGCTTTTATTTTATCAAGGTTTTTAATTTCGGTTTTTACTTCAAAATATGTAAGGTTTTTAATTGGCAGGCTCATTTGCAATGGTATGTCTAGAAAACTGTCTACTTCGGTATCTGGATTGTTTGAGTGAGGAGTGAAAACTTGTTCAAAGTATTGGGCAAATACATCAGCTTTTTCTTGGTCAGTTCTGGCCCATTCGTTGTGGTTTTTCTTTATTGGAGATTTCGTAATTTGTGGCCTTTTAGCTGTTTTAGTTACGTTCCAAATAGTATGATCTAATTTTGATAGATTCCGCAAATAGTACTGATACGTTTCTTCTTTGTTTTGCCTGAGTTTTTTCGTTAAATTATTGGCCAATCTGTTAAAAATGTTTTTATCGGCGGGGTTTCGAGATAGTTGCCATTTTGCCCTTGCTCTTCTTTTTGCTCTTACCATTTCCAATACTTCGTTGGGTATATTGATTTCCTTTCTGACACAAGAATTTTTACAGATGATAGTTGCCTTGAAATTTGGCAGTAAACACTTAAAATTTTATCAACTTTTTTGTGCTACTACTTGATTTGAATACTGTATATTGTTCTTTACGTAAAAGATATAATTCCAATATTACTAGACTCCAACCACGAATTATTCCAGTCCTTTGTCATAACCTCTATGTTTGCTGTAATACGACTTTAATCATAGCTATTATTTACCGACGTTGGTCCTCCAATATCCTACTAAATAATACAGAGTTCGTTGTCGACTACAGCGCTAATCTGCCTGTAGGTGTAATCATGTATTAATTAAACGGACACGCGCCCGAAGCTGTAGGATTACTAGCGTGCTGTACCTGCATAACCTCACACTGATTAGCTTTTAATCAAATCATAGCCTGATTAGCTAGCGACGGCCGAATGCTCGACCTATTTTATTAACACCATTGTTTGTGGCGCTAAAATAAGCCCAAAATGGATTATCAGATCCATTTACACAAACATGAGTCAATTATAATTCTGTTTAAACCGCATTGGAATTACACTTTTTTTCTTACAAGTATTTGATCGGCAATCGATAGGAGGTATCGACAAGAACGATTTAGGCTCGATGCACACGTACGTTTTTCTGCCGGACGGGCGCCCGGACGGGCGAAAATTGTACGTGTTCATCGAGCCTAATCGCCCGTCCGGGCGCTGTGTGGGCGCCCGTCCGGGCCCGGACGGGCGAAAAACGTACGTGTGCATCGAGCCTTAAATTCAAATTGTAAATTGATATCGCAGTGATAGAAAAGAAATATAATTTTATTTCCACGAAATGATGACAAAACATGGTGAAAATATCGCAATCAGAGTCAACATTTCAAGGTGTTTGCGAAAAGGTAGTGAGTGCACAACTTAATACGAAACAAATAAAATTTAACACAGTGGACCCTCGAACTTCGAACGGTTTAATGTTCCGATAACTTGAAACTGGAACGAAAAATTCAAAGGAAATTTGGTTTTGAAAAACGACTAAAAACTTGGAAGTCGAACAAAGAATCTGTATTTTTTAAGCGATTTATTTATTTCTTTGAGAATGTTTCTATACAGGGTGTCCCAGATAACATTTCCAGCATGAGAATCTCGCTTATTATAAGAGTATGTATAAGAAACACAGGATTTACTTAAATGAGATGAATTATTCCCTAGTATAACAGGAGCTACAATCAATTTTTAAAAGTGCAAAATTTCTCGTACTTCATAGGTTATAACAAAAAATATCGAAATGTTACTTTTTTTTTATTAATTGGATCAATTTTATTAGGACTTTCTTAGAATACTTTTTAATGGAGAATGTAACTGTTATTTTAGATCACTTTTGCTTTTAGAGAAATTACCCCTAATTTCATTTGTTTATGGGTCGCGAAGTTGGCTATGAAATAGTAAAATTTGCTTTTTTTTCTCTTTTATATGAAATATTACTGGCTATATCTATTTATAAATAAGTCACAATATCAAGAAAAATCGTATTTTACCCATCAGATATTAAGCTATCTATGCAAATAAAAACAAAAAACAACTAATTAAATGTCAAATGATAGTTACTATATGTCTGCGGTATCATTTATTAGAAGTCTATAGTATTGTTGTGTTATTCGATAGTATTTGTAGCAAATTTGTTGTCATATAATTATGGGCACATTTACAACTAATTAAAAATTTTATAATGGTGAACTGCTACATTCTTTTTGCCTTATTAATAAAAAATGATATAGCAAGTAATATCTAATTTAAAAGAGGGAAAAAAGCACATTTAACATTTAACATCTAAAGTAAGAGGCATTTTGTACATTTAAAAATTAATTGTAGCTCCTCTCATACTTGGGAATAATTCATCTTTTTTAAGCAAACCTGTATCTCTTATAATAAGCGAGATTCCCATACTCCACTGGAAATGTTATCTGGGACACCCTGTATACAGGGTGTTTCTTAAACATTGCGAAAACATTCAGGAGGTAATTCCTTATCGAAAATTTAGGGTTTTTTTTATATAATTTATTTTTCTTAGATGTCTCCTTTCGGAGTTACACCCCCCTAAAAAGGAGCGGTAAAGTTGGGTTTTTATTTTATTTTTCAAATTTGGATAAATGTTGGAAAATTATATTTGGTAAATGTTTTGTACTTATTACCTAAAAGGTATATTTTCAATCATCTCCAACCTTCACAAGGGGCTGAAAAGTGCGACCCCTGTTAGTTTTTTTATCAGAACTTTTTGAAGAATTTTTAATTTTAGTTATTTTAAAAGAATTATTTGAAAGCTTGATTCATTTAGAAACTTTTTTTATTGTGTAACTTTGCCTGCAAAACCTACAGTTTTTAAGTATTTGTTGTTTTTATAAAGTTTTATATGATATTAAAAGTTTTGATTCAATATATAACAAAAGTTAGTTCTTAAAAGGTTTTATTATATAATTTTGAAAGTGTTTTATCACTGCTTGTACAAAGAATAGAAGTAAGGCCAAGAAAATTGAGAGCAGTCTCTGTGGAATAATGCATCAATTTACAGTAACTTAACAAGCAAAGGTATTGTCTGACAAATAACTCGAAAAAAGTTATTTATCCAAAAGTGGTTTGTGTCTCAATTTACTTGTAAAGTTGATGTTATACATCTTCCTTACTTTTTTGACAGCAAAAATATTCATAAAATAGCTGTACCTGAAAGCAATCTGTAACTACTAATATATTTTCTTAAAATTAAATTATCTAAATATTTATTGTATATTTTCCCTTCGAAACAACATAATATGTTGCCTTTCTACCCTAAGGTGTAAGCTATAAGGTACCTATTGTAATAGTACTGATTGATTGCCTTAGGTGTACGAATTTTGTCCATTCCTTGATGTTCTTCGTCATTCTTGTTGCCTCTGTCCAGTTCTTGTTTCGTTTCTTTAAAATTAATGCCACTTCATCATTCCATGTTTTCTTCGGTCTCCCCTTTCCTCTTTTATTCTGTACTTTTGCCTCCCATATCTGTTTTACTTGTCTTTTTTGCTGCATTCGGTTGATGTGTCCAAACCGTTTCAGCTTGTTTCTCTCGATTACACTATGTACTGAATCTGTCTATGGTTCTTCTGCTCTGTTCATTTCTTATTATGTCTCTACGTGTGGCGCCCTTTGCTGCTGTTAAGTATTTCATCTGCATAGCTTGTAATCTGCTTCTCTGTGACTGGTTTAATACCCAACTCTCACTTCCATACACCAGGGTTGGTATGAATACTGTCTTGTAAATAGTCATTTTTGTTTTTCTGCTTAATTCTCTTTTTCTTATTACCGATCTATTCATACTGTGATATACTTTCGCTGCACTATTTATTCTTTTTTTTATCTCATTTTCTATGTTGCGTTCTCTCTCTATCCAAATTCGCAGATGTTTATACTCTTCCACCTTTCCTGGTTCGGTTCTAGATATGTTAAGTTGCTTTTGTTCTTTACCTATCATCATAACCTTTGTTTTGTTCGTGTTAATCTTTAAGTTCCTTTTCTTTAATTATTTTTCTTACGCCAATAAGTTTTCTTGTAGGGCCTTTTCCGTTGGAGGACAGTTCATCATATCATCAGCAAAGGCACATTTTGACAAGTACAATGGCATAAGCTTATTGAAACCTAGATGTATCTTTCTAGTTTTGTTTTCTACAGATTTGAACGTCATCCATGACTAATATGAAGAGTGTCCGGCTCAGTACGCCTCCTTGCCTTAACCCATCGTTTATGTCAAAAGTCTGATTGCAGATTACTTTTTCTTACATAATTTTTGTTATTAATATGCAGGCTTTGTATACTCTTTAATAGTTTGTGGCTAATATTTCTACGTTTTCATCCTTCCCAAATTGTTTTTTTGCGTCACTCTCACTAAATATATTGTACTTGGTCCATTTTGAATTCTTAAAACTGCAAGTAGAATTTAAATTTCATGCATTTTAGTTAAGTATTATCAATAAATATTAGTTTTTCTTGCGTTTAGACCCTTTATTATTTGCACATAGACAGAAAGAAGTACTCGAAAACTGTTTTATTTTGCTGATTTTTAAAGTTACTTTACCCTGTTACATTTCAAATGAAGTAAGTTAGTAAATAAGGCTGGTTTATTTTAAAACAAATTGCTTACGATTTAGTTCATTAAATTTTATTAATGCAATAGTAGGCGTTAATGTAGCGTGCAAGGTTGAAATGCCTTAAAGTAGGAATTGTATTTATGATTAAACGCAATAAACAATTGTATTTCCCTGCTCGCTATAAGTACGGGCGGTTTCAGAACAAGATAAAATGAAATGTGTTTAAGTCAACGTTGACAAAGCATTGTTTGTAGAGAGAATGTAAAATGAAGATCGTGCTCCTGCACAAAAGCAGTGTTTTTATAATGAGCAATTTGTAGTTGTCGGAATATTTGAAATTAGAAGACGGGATGGCCCGGCCGGCAGTCGTCTTAGTGCATTTTTAAGATACAGGACGAACTATATTAAACTGAACCCTTTGGATCAATAAACAGCAACTAATTAGTAACACAATAAATTTGGCAATGTCTTTACCAGTAATTTCATGATCAAAACACATTACTCTATAAGAGCCAACAGCTCCAATTTTTATTTAATGACGCCACATTTATTTGCTGCTTAGCTTCTCACCCGCGACTTCGTTCGCGCGAGTGGCGGTTTTATAAAGTGCAACACCTCTCTTTGCTGTTTTTACTACACTAACGTATTTGGTCGTTAATAATAGTATTCAGGTGTATTCGGAGATCTTCAGGCGTCAAATACCATGATTGTGGATGAAATCTCGAATGCGCTCCGTATAAAAGGCTTATCTTAACCCGAATAATTTTTCAACCGCTTAAAATACTGACTTGAAATTTTTAGGATATGTTTACAATGCTTATCTAGAACGAAAAAATAATTTAGGATACGATCCAATATTTTGTTTGTAAGAAACTTCAACAATTAACTCAACAAAGCAAAATTTCCTTATTGTTAACCTCCTTTCGAGACACAAATTCCTGAATAATTTTTCAACCGCTTAAGATATTGACTTGAAATTTTCAGGATATGTTTATAATACTTATCTACAACGAATAAATAATTTAGGATACGATCCAATATTTTGTTTGTAAGAAACTTCAACAATTAACTAAACAAAGCCTAGTTTCCTTATTATTAACCTCCTTTCGACACACACATTCCCGAATAAGTTTTCAACCGCTTAAGATATTGACTTGAAATTTTCAGGATATGTTTACAATGCTTATCTAGAACAAAAAAATAATTTAGGATACGATCCAATATTTTGTTTGTAAAAAACTTCAACAATTAACTCAACCAAGCTAAATTTCCTTACTGTTAACCTTCTTTCCAGACACATATTCCTGAATAATTTTTCAATCGCTTAAGATATTGACTTGAACTTTTCAGGATATGTTTACAATGCTTATCTAGAACGAAAAAATAATTTAGGATACGATCCAATATTTTGTTTGTAAGAAACTTCAACAATTAACTCAACAAAGCAAAATTTCCTTACTGTTAACCCTCTTTCGAGACACATATTCCTGAATAATTTTTCAACCGCTTGAGATATTGACTTGAACTTTTTAGGATATGTTTACAATGCTTATCTAGAACGAAAAAATAATTTAGGATACGATCCAATATTTTGTTTGTAAGAAACTTCAACAATTAACTCAACAAAGCAAAATTTCCTTTATATTAACCTCCTTTCGACACACATATTCCTGAATAATTTTTCAACCGCTTGAGATATTGACTTGAAATTTTCAGGATATGTTTACAATGCTTATCTACAACGAATAAATAATTTAGGATACGATCCAATATTTTGTTTGTAAGAAACTTCAACAATTAACTAAACAAAGCAAAATTTCCTTACTTTTAACCTCCTTTCGACACACACATTCCCGAATAATTTTTCAACCGCTTAAGATATTGACTTGAAATTTTCAGGATATGTTTACAATGCTTATCTAGAACGAATAAATAATTTAGGATGCGATCCAATATTTTGTTTGTAAGAAACTTCAACAATTAACTAAACAAAGCAAAATTTCCTTACTATTAACCTCCTTTCGACACACACATTCCCGAATAAGTTTTCAACCGCTTAAGATATTGACTTGAAATTTTCAGGATATGTTTACAATGCTTATCTACAACGAATAAATAATTTAGGATACGATCCAATATTTTGTTTGTAAGAAACTTCAACAATTAACTAAACAAAGCAAAATTTCCTTACTTTTAACCTCCTTTCGACACACACATTCCCGAATAATTATTCAACCGCTTAAGATATTGACTTGAAATTTTCAGGATATGTTTACAATGCTTATCTAGAACGAATAAATAATTTAGGATGCGATCCAATATTTTGTTTGTAAGAAACTTCAACAATTAACTAAACAAAGCAAAATTTCCTTACTATTAACCTCCTTTCGACACACACATTCCCGAATAAGTTTTCAACCGCTTAAGATATTGACTTGAAATTTTAAGGATATGTTTACAATGCTTATCTACAACGAATAAATAATTTAGGATACGATCCAATATTTTGTTTGTAAGAAACTTCAACAATTAACTAAACAAAGCAAAATTTCCTTACTTTTAACCTCCTTTCGACACACACATTCCCGAATAATTTTTCAACCGCTTAAGATATTGACTTGAAATTTTCAGGATATGTTTACAATGCTTATCTAGAACGAATAAATAATTTAGGATGCGATCCAATATTTTGTTTGTAAGAAACTTCAACAATTAACTAAACAAAGCAAAATTTCCTTACTATTAACCTCCTTTCGACACACACATTCCCGAATAAGTTTTCAACCGCTTAAGATATTGACTTGAAATTTTCAGGATATGTTTACAATGCTTATCTACAACGAATAAATAATTTAGGATACGATCCAATATTTTGTTTGTAAGAAACTTCAACAATTAACTCAACAAAGCTAAATTTCCTTACTATTAACCTCCTTTCGACACACACATTCCCGAATAATTTTTCAACCGCTTAAGATATTGACTTGAAATTTTAAGGATATGTTTACAATGCTTATCTACAACGAATAAATAATTTAGGATACGATCCAATATTTTGTTTGTAAGAAACTTCAACAATTAACTCAACAAAGCTAAATTTCCTTACTATTAACCTCCTTTCGACACACACATTCCCGAATAAGTTTTCAACCGCTTAAGATATTGACTTGAAATTTTCAGGATATGTTTACAATGCTTATCTACAACGAATAAATAATTTAGGATACAATCCAATATTTTGTTTGTAAGAAACTTCAACAATTAACTAAACAAAGCAAAATTTCCTTACTGTTAACCCTCTTTCGAGACACATATTCCTGAATAATTTTTCAACCGCTTGAGATATTGACTTGAAATTTTCAGGATATGTTTACAATGCTTATCTACAACGAATAAATAATTTAGGATACGATCCAATATTTTGTTTGTAAAAAACTTCAACAATTAACTAAACAAAGCAAAATTTCCTTACTATTAACCTCCTTTCGACACACACATTCCCGAATAAGTTTTCAACCGCTTAAGATATTGACTTGAAATTTTCAGGATATGTTTACAATGCTTATCTACAACGAATAAATAATTTAGGATACGATCCAATATTTTGTTTGTAAGAAACTTTAACAATTAACTAAACAAAGCAAAATTTCCTTACTATTAACCTCCTTTCGACACACACATTCCCGAATAAGTTTTCAACCGCTTAAGATATTGACTTGAACTTTTCAGGATATGTTTACAATGCTTATCTACAACGAATAAATAATTTAGGATTTGATCCAATATTTTGTTTGTAAAAAACTTCAACAAATAACTAAACAAAGCAAAATTTCCTTACTATTAACCTCCTTTCGACACACACATTCCCGAATAATTTTTCAACCGCTTGAGATATTGACTTGAAATTTTCAGAATATGTTTACAATGCTTATCTAGAACGAAAAAATAATTTAGAATACGATCCAATATTTTGTTTGTAAGAAACTTCAACAATTAACTAAAAAAAGCAAAATTTCCTTACTATTAACCTCCTTTCGACACACATATTCCCGAATAATTTTTCAACCGCTTAAGATATTGACTTGAAATTTTCAGGATATGTTTATAATGCTTATCTACAACGAAAAAATAATTTAGGATACGATCCAATATTTTGTTTGTAAGAAACTTTAACAATTAACTAAACAAAGCAAAATTTCCTTACTATTAACCTCCTTTCGACACACACATTCCCGAATACTTTTTCAACCGCTTGAGATATTGACTTGAAATTTTCAGGATATGTTTACAATGCTTATCTACAACGAATAAATAATTTAGAATACGATCCAATATTTAGTTTGTAAGAAACTTCAACAATTAACTAAACAAAGCAAAATTTCCTTACTATAAACCTCCTTTCGACACACACATTCCCGAATAATTTTTCAACCGCTTGAGATATTGACTTGAAATTTTCAGAATATGTTTACAATGCTTATCTAGAACGAAAAAATAATTTAGGATACGATCCAATATTTTGTTTGTAAGAAACTTCAACAATTAACTAAACAAAGCAAAATTTCCTTACTGTTAACCTCCTTTCGAGACACATATTCCCGAATAATTTTTTAAGCGCTTGAGATATTGACTTGAAATTTTCAGGATAGGTTTATAATGCTTATCTACAACGAAAAAATAATTTGAAAAAATGTGTCGTGTTCCAAAGTTGTCACCGATGAAGTAAGTTTGAGAAGTCCTGAGCTAGAATACTGCTGCCACCTACCAAAACGTTATAAGCTCACGGAAAATGGTCCACCCTTTGCAATATGCCCATTATAATAGCTCCGTAAGATTTTTAATCAATTACCTTCCCATTCTTTTAAACAGTGTTTAAAATTCTAATATTAATGAGTGGAAATTTACATAATATCCCCTGTACCGTAGCAAATTTAATAATCAGGACACGTAAACTTTACATTCTATGTAAAATATCAAAGGCAATATAAGCTCCCTCTTCCAGTCAGCGTTGTTTTGCAAACCAGGCGCTAATTTGGACCCTCTCATTTATTTCATTAGTTTAATGAAACTTCTTTGATGATAGCTCGTTTACTTCCTTCGTTGAATTGTCTAGCGTCTAGCGAATATTAGCCCGAATATTGAAAAGCTAATTACACATGAATTGATTAAAATTCTTGCTTTATTTTGCTGTTTTAATTAATACGTCGTCGTTATTAAATTTATCGAGGTACGTTATGTACGACCCTGCAATTTGAATTTCGTATTCAGTTGTTATAATTAATTTTTAACGACTGCGAAATGAAATTATTAGAACGTTTACGTAACTCATAAAAGATGTAAATAATTTACCTACATAAACTGTAACATACGAAATTAGCAAAAAACGTTTGTTATACAAACACATATTTATATATTACCAGTTTTAAAAACATTAATTTTATTTTCAGCGGAGTAATATAATTTTTTCATACACAATAAAACTGATGATCATTAAGCTAAAATACCGCCAATTAAGAACGAGGATGAAAGCTGAGCCAGAAGTAATGAACAAAAAGCTCAACGATTTTCCGAACACCTACAAAACATCTTTCAACCACATAGTATACAAGAAGAGCAAATATTTAATGATAGCGCCATACAAGATAATAAAAAAATTACACATGTCTCTCCTAAGGAGGTTATAAATGAAATCGAAAACATTAATCCGAAAAAAAACTCCTGGCTTTGAACTGATAACAGGAGAAGTGTTAAAGCAGCTCCCAAGATAAGCCCTAGTCAAGCTTAGCAACCTCATCAATGCTTCATTTAGACTAAGATACGTACCTAAACTGTGGAAAGTGGCGGAGATAGTTATGATACCGAAACCAGGTGAATCCCCACACGAAGCCACATCCTATAGACCAATTTCACTGTTAGGTACCTATCATGTCTAAACTTTTCGAGAAACTGCTTCTCAAGAGAATGCGACCCTACATTTAAAGAAACAATCTTATCACAAATCACCAATTTGGATTCAGACATAAACACTCCACAGTTGACCAAGTCCATAGAATAACTAATATCATTGAAATTAGAAAAGATAAAAGTTTGTTCCGCAGTATTTATGGATTTGGCGCAAGCATTTGATAGGGTTTGGCACGAATGACTGCATTATCAATTAAAACATATCCTTCCCAAACAATACACAAAAATTCTAATCTCTTATTTATCAGAGAGATAATTTAGGATCAAGCAGGAAAATGCCTACTTTAATCTCAAAGAAATTAAAGCCGGAGTGCCACAGAGTAGTGTCTTGGGTCCAGTCCTTTACCTACTGTTTACTTTTGATCTTCCAGTACTAGAAAACAACACAATAGCTACTTTTGCTGACGATACTGCCATCCTAGCTGTCGGCAAAAGCAACGAAGAAACAGCAAACAAGCTGCAAACAGCCATCAATCAATTTTAAAGCTGGTCAAAAAGGTGGAGGATAAAACTTAACGAAACCAAGTCAGTCCATATTGATTTCACCAACAAACTAATAAAACACACTCCGATAACCATAAAAAGTCAGATAATACCATACGCCAACACAGCCAAATACCTTGGCTTAACACGACTCTAAACTCCGGTAGAAAGGTCAAGTCAGAAAGAAAAGAAAGGAATTGGGTATTAGATATCAAAAAATGTACTGGCTCTTAGGAAGAAAACCACTCTGTCAGTACATAATAAGCTTCTACTATACAAGCAGATTCTAAAACCAGTGTGGACGTTCGGTATACAGCTCTGAGATTGTACCAAAAAAAGCAACATCAAAGTAATACAAACTTTTCAAAATAAAGTACTAAGGAACATTGTAGATGCACCCTGGTGCATTAGAAACGATGATCTTCATAGAGACCTTGGAGTAGAGTTTGTAAACAGTGAAGTTTTCGAGAAGTCGCGAATAAAAAAAGACTACTGCAGCACGTGAATATCGAGGTTTATTCAGCTTCTCGATAACACAAATATAGTCAGGAGACTCAAACAAAAACCCTTTGAACTAGTATAATGTGACACGACACTATTAGTGCTTAAAAACAAAAGTGTTAACAAGTGTTTAAAATAAAAGCAGTGTTTGTGTTAGTGCATAGTGCATAATGCAGTGCATAGCCAAATGCTAGAACAGGTAAGAGACGCCATTGGGTGACTCTTAAGGTGGGTACACACGCTAGAGAAAAGTCTCGCAACTCGGGTCTATAGACAGGGTGTTGCTGTGTGAACAGCTCGATAGATCGGTGCCGCTAGATCGACCCTCGGCAAGTTTTGGTCTAGTTAGAGGGTCGTGTGAATACCTCAAATATTTGTCTCGTCACTCGCTCTAAACAGATCCAAACGTTTGGAAATTTATGCTAGACTGCCTATGCGTCCCTTCGTCACGATTTAAAAATCAACTACAGTACTTATAGAAAATTTATACTGATATTGTGCGACGTTTTTCACAAATAACTTTCTATTTTAATTTGAAAAAAGGCAATAAATCAACACTAAAATTTTTAATCGAATAGTAAAAAAACGTAACATTGTCAAATGACAACTTCTAAAATTTTAGTATACCTACATCATTTTAAAATTGTAGCTTGTTCAAAATAATTGTTCAAATCGAATCGGATCGATATTATTTATGACAAGTAATTTGGTATTTCCAAGCACGCATTGTTGTAAAATTCAAATTTTAGAAACTTATTTTATTTAAAATGATTCAGTTAACAGTAATAAATGCTATTTCCTTTACTATTGAATTGAGCTATAAGCTATAAACAAACAAAGATATATTTAAATGAGGTTCAACCCATTCGTACTGAATGAATATAGTTTCTGTATTCTAGGAAGTCGAATCCTATTGTTTATCACGGATTTTCCGAACATGTGTTTCAGGTACAAAACCCTTTCTATAATACTTTGACCAATCAGAGCTTTATGATAACATTCGTGTAATTATTTGAAATTTAAGATGAACAAAAATTTTAAACAGTGTTTAGATAAATTTTAAAGACAGCAGACTGAGAGTGCGGCATATTTTAGTTTTATGTGACAAAAAAATTGCATCTTTTTTAAAGTGTATCATAAAATAAATTATTGCTAAGGAGTTCAATTGCCAAATAGGTTTAAGTTTTCCATACCGATTTTAATATTTTTATAGTAGGGTCCGACCTTTCTCAATAATAACATTCCATTTGAACTTGAACTAGCGCAATACATAATGATGAACTTTTTAAATAAATAGTTAAAAAAAACTTTGAGTTGTAATTCTGTGGTATACAATAATTTAATATTATAGTTTGCATAAACCCTATTATAATAAAATCGTTTAATTCCCTATAATTTTAAATTCAAAATAATACACGGCACATTTCTCGAACTGGCATTTCGATAATGAATTGAACAGAGAGCAAATACCGAAGAGAGAGCAAACAGCGCAACACTCGTGTGAACACCCTGGCAAGTAGTTGCAGCTAGGGCTGAGGTGAGGAGTGTCCCGACGTCACGGTCGAAACAAAAATTGCATTACGTGTGAACACGCGCTAGTTCAGTTTAGAGACTTGTGTCGCAACTTTACTCTAGCGTGTGTACTTACCTTTAGATCTTAACTTTTTTCCCATTTCATTCTTGGTCAACCTCTATTTCTTTTTTCCTCCATCTTCATTTTCCATCCTATTTTCGCGTATCTACTTTCTAGCATACGTAGTTGATGTCCAAGCTATCTTAATTGATTCATCTCCATCTTTTTTTAATATCTGTTACCCCTAGGTTATCTCGATTTTTTTTGATACTGATTTTATCGATCAGTCTACATCCCTCTATTCTTCTCAGAAATCTCATTTCCTGCTTCTGTATTCTTTGTTTTGTTCTTCTGCAACCCTTAAGTAAACCAATTAATTTTTATTTAAAGCACATAGCTATCAAATGCCACGTATTTATCAAAATTTTTTTCAATAGTTTTCTATCCATATTACATATTGATTATCTTTATTAATGGTACTTACTAAGTACTTCGATCTGATACATTATCAACATTAATGTCTTTTTTTTTTAGCCCAACGATACATTCCTAGAAGATACTTTTTTATTACTGTTATAATATATTGTTTAACGATCCTATCAGCATAAAAGTGTTTAAATATAAGTCGATTGTAATCATAAAAACTTTTTCATACCCTGTTCTGTAAAGTGTTATAATTTTGGTTATGAAATTGGGCGTAGAATGTATTCATTTAAAAAAATTACCATAGCGTGATATACGTTATTGAAAGACACCGCATGATATTTAAAAATGTAGCATTACTACAGTTTTTTTTTTTTTGTTGTAAATTTCTCCTGTTTAACACCGAAGATATATTTATTAGCAAAAGTTCTTCGCTAAATTATGTTGACTAATCTCTTGTTGATGATATTTTAACAGCTGAACTTATACCATGTTTTTTAGAATGCCTAAAGAATCTGCTAACAAGTTATACTGCCTATCAACAAGCAATTTGAGTGTCAAAAGTTATTATTACCCGCCACAACAGTTTTAGCTAAAGTTTGTTACACAAAATTTGTTGCTGGCATTATTTTATTTCTTAGGGTCTTAACTTTTGAAATGTTCTTGATTTACGCTTGCAGCAAAATTCTTGACATACTACACAAATTTTCTTGCAAACTTTTTTATATTTAAATGAAAATCAAGCTATAATTTCGAATCTAAAATGTTTCATTAGTTGAAACAGTCATTTTTTATGTTTAATACCTCATCACGTTTTATTTATTAATAAAAGGGTATCATTTACAATAAAAATCGATGTCTTTGCCGTAAAACTATTGTTTTCAGTTTTCGTGACATTCCTTATAAGTTTGACGGTTTTACTAACATTGTTAATCCATATCAGGGTTGATAAAAATCATGATTTTTTTTTAAAAATCAAAAAAATCGATTTATTTGATTTAAATCAGATTTTTTTGATTTAAATCAGATTTTTTAAAAATTAAATCAAATGTTCATATTTGCATGATATTTCTGTTTTATGCTAATATATTTAATAACCAATATATTTAATTCATTGGAGAATTTTTGTTAAAATAAAAAATCAGTGCTAAATAGTGATGTTATATATAATTAAGTCTTTGTCTTAACAAGCAATAAACAGTATGATTATATTTATATTTCAAAGTGTAGTATATGATCTACAAAACCATGCTTGCTATTCATCATCAACTATATGTGACCTGTGATCGAATTCTATGCCTGAAAATACTTGTCTAAACATGCAAATGCAGTTTTGTATTGTAAGGGTATCCCAGATTCTGTTATTCAGTTCATTTTAGCAAACGTGTACACATCACATAAATAAACGCAACATAATGTCAGGAAGGAAAAGGGATAGTGTTTGGCAACATTTTATAGAAAAATCAAACAAATTGAAAGGGAAAGCTGGGAGCAGAGCAGTTTGTAAATATTGCAAAGAAGAAATACAAGGTCTGGTACAAAGATTAAAAGCACACCGTGAAAAATGTCAGAAGAAACAAATGCATATGAATGAAGTTACTGAATGTAATACAGAAGATACTGACACAGATTCTAATCCTACCACCGTAGAAACAAGTCAACCGAAAGAGTTTTTTGATCCACAACCTAGTACGTCTAGAATGGATACAAATATAAATATAAGCTCACCACCTGCTAAAAAAAAAAAGAAATGACTGAAAATTTATTAATGAAATCATTTGTAGTGCGTACTTCTAACGAGTTAAAGAAAAATCTTGATAGACAAATCGCAAAAGCTATTTATGCGACAAATAGTAGTTTCAGATGTATCGAACAACCAGAAGTGATAAAAGCAATCGAAATGTTACGGCCAGGTTATTCACCACCTTCTAGGTTCGCTGTATCTTCAACATTATTAAATGAAGTGTTCATGGAAGAAAAAGAAAAATGTCTTGCAAAATTAACAAATAGTTCGGTTTGCCTTTCCTTAGATGGTTGGTCAAATGTACATAACGAACCGATAATTTGCGCTACTGTAACAACAGATTATGGATCAACCTTCCTCCTTGAAAGTATAGATACATCAGGGCATGCACATACAGCCGATTATTTAACAAGTATAGCAATCAGTTTAATAAATAAGTGCAAAACTCAATATAATTGTGCAGTTTCAAGTTTCGTTACAGATAATGCAGCTAATATGAGCAAAATGAGAGAAAACATTAAAAATGAAGTAACCGATGTAAATGTGATAACCTATGGATGTTCAGCACACATTCTAAATTTACTTTCCAAGGACTTGCAGATACGCGATATTAAAGAAAATGTTGTGCATGTTGTTAAGTATTTCCGTAATAATCATTTGGCAAGTGCTAAATATAAAGCTGCCGGAGGTGGCGTTAATATTGCCTCAAGACGTAAGATGGAATACTCTTGCAGATTGCTTGGAAATATTTACACAAGAATGGCAGAAATTGTTACAAATTTGTGAAGAGAACAAAGACCAAATTGATTCTTTAATATTCCAAAAGGTGTCTAACATTAAACTGAAACGATCGGCAGAAGATTTTTTAAAAATAATAAAACCAATTTCCGTAACTTTAGACAAATTACAAAGAACATGCATTTTTAGCTGATGCTGTAGAAGCATGGAAAGAACTTGAGGCTGTTTTTGATGATACTATTACATTAAATATTAAACAAATGGCTGCATTTCAAAATTAATTTGTGCAATTTATTTCGAGAGTAGATCGATATTAAACAAATATTTAAGAGTCGACGATGAGGCAAATGCAAATTTAATTTAAATGTATATCAAATACATCGAATACTTGGCACCAAACTGATTCGCGGCAGTTCAACTGGCATTTTTCCACTCGGTTGTGATTTCAAGCCGGATATTATTAGCATGGGGACGCAATTATTTTAAAATTACAAACGTTATTAACAGAAACAAATGGGAGCTCTCATCGCAAATGGAATGTACAAAACGAACGGATAAAGCACATCCTGTAAAAACAGGATGAGCTTGTATGTATTATACTATAACCGACTTGGGTGAAGCCCCCGCTGAGAGAGCTTTTAAAGAATGGATTCCCTACATTGTTCTGGAGGAAACGATGGATACAGATGATTAAATCTGCGGCACTCGTTGAAGCCTGTCTCGTGTCATCGCGTTAATTGCTTACATTACCGAAACTATTACTGAAATCTAATTACTGCAATATGCCAGGAATTCTGAGACGACAATTATACTAATTTGCACCTATTATATCCCGTCTTAACTATAGTTTGCCACGATTTGATGTCAAGATAGAGCTAATTGTCGAGACATTTTAGTTCGCTTCATACTCACACGAAATTTGCTTTTTATCTCGCTCTCTATCAGAAACGATAAAAGACCAAGTAAACAACCTGCACGGTTTCAACGTTGCCGAATCTTTAAATAAACTTATTTCATAACCAATTACGCTAAACAAACTCTAGACAGCTCACGCGATCGAAATATTTAGAATATATTAACAGCCTTCACCAAAATATCATAAAAACCCGATTGTTAACTAGCACAGGTGGTTTACGTTCTGCTAACCCTAAATCACATAACCCCCATGTTCGTAACACATTAATTTTGGTTTTAGAAATACATGTAATAATTAAAAATTTATAAAAACTAAGCAATTTTACTGAAACTTTGTTTCCTTCCTAATTAAAATACAAAATTTAAACGAAAGCTTAATGGTATAATTATGTCTTTATCTTTTAACTGTAAAAAAGATCTTGTTAGTTTAAAAAAAAAAATGGTGGTGTCAGTTGAAGCCCAAGATCTATTATACAGGGTCCAGATGGGTGGCGGAAAATTGCTCGAAAACAATTGCTCGAAAGAAAATTGCTCGAAAAATGGTTCTTGGGAAGCCTAGTTGCTCGAATAACAATTTCTCGAAAACTAAATTGCTGGAAATAATGTAATAAGTTACTTAAAGAAAATTTATTAAATTTATATAAATACAACATAATTAAATGTACTAGAAATATTTACACTTAACCCTTAACGAGTACAAATAAATATCTATTATTTTCAAATAACCTTCCTTGCTAATGGTGTTAGGGAGTCCTTAGAATATGGTATAGAAATGCAGAAAAACAGAACAATTTTTGTCTGGCGTTGAACCTCCAATGGGTGGCCGTAAATATCGCGATTGTGCGGGAAGAATACTGCGCATACTGCAGAATTTTGAGTACAACAGTACAAGGTAGATATTACAGGATATCCTCGCAGTCTTGCTGACAACATTGGTTATTAAGTGTACAGGGTGGCCTATTTTCGATGCCCATACAGGGTATCTCGGTTATAATCACAGATAGAAAAAAACTAAGTACGTAGTCTTAATTTCTTTTTTCGAGAGAAATTCATAGCCGTAAACAGATTTTTGATCTGTTTTAATTTTCGAAATATAGCCAAAAATCGTTTTTTGGCACTTCTCAAAAATGTTAAATATCTCGCTTAAACGAACAGATAGAAAAAAACTTCATTTTTTGGCATGGTTTTTTGTCCCTAATAAGATAGTGATGTTCAATTGTTTTTTACTCATATCAATACCGATATATTACACCTAACTTTCTTATTTTAAATGGCAACTATAAGCAAATTATATATTTTTGAAAAGCGCAAATAATAAGCTTTCGATTCATGTCAAAGCTAACTATTGTTGCCATTTACAATAAGAAAGTTAGGTGTAATATATCAATATTCGTAGGAGTAAAAAAAAATTGAATATCGCTATTTTATTAAGGACAAAAAACCTGACCAAATATGTTTTTAAAGTTTTTCTCTATCTTTTCGTTTAAGCGAGATATTGAACATTTTTGAAAAGTGCCAAAAATCGTGGTGGCTATATCTCTTGTAATAAGCGAGATCCCCATGCTGTTAATACCATCTGGGACACCCTGTATAATAAAGTGAGCTTTCCGAATACGTATATTAAAAAATTGACAAATCAGTTAGTTTACCTGTTTTTATTTGTGTAGATGTGTTTGTTTCATTATAATTAAGTTTGTATGAAAAGTTTAATTTCACAAAAAAAGTGACCCAAACATTGTTTACGGGCGGTTAAATTAACAGCGTATTAATTTTCACCTATGAAATACTGTACTTCGATTTTTACAGCTTTGACAAGTGATAGAACATCTATAACCAAAAGTTCACAAGCATAAAGTACTAAATATTGTTTTTGTTACTTACTATCATTTAAAACCACTACTAAAAAATTTAAATACCCTGAAAATAAATTTATTTTGTATTATTTATTACCGTTTATATTTATTTAAGATGTTGGTAAAACGCTTTAAAGTTGGTGAATGTATGCAATAAGGTTAATTATGAACTTGTGCTATGAATAGTATTAGGTATTACTTCAACTTCATTCGTCAAAAGTTTTCGCCTATAATTTTTGCAGTATTACATAAATGTATAAAATCTCATCGATTTATTATTTGTAGAGCAAAGAACTTAATTAAAACTATTAAAAAGTTTTTAAATAGTTCAAATTATTATAAATGCAAACTGTTTCTGAAATATTTAAGACAGCAATAAATCAATATTTCAGGCAGTATTTTTTTTGATTTATAAATGTTTTTAACCTTACCAAATTTAAATACGCAAAGCTTTTGCTCCGACTGTAATACTGTGCCTTTTATTTTGTACAATATTATAAAATTTTCATTTATGAATATAAAACAAGTCAGTATGTTACGAGAAATAAAACACAGTCGGTAAAAATTGCGTTACATAACAATTTATATACTCTACAGCTTCAGCCATATCTTTCAAGCGCAAGCTTTGAACTTCGACTCATAAAACCAAGTCCCTTGTACCGCGTCCGTTACACTCTTGCCTTGAAATAATATATTGGAGTATTATTTATAAGGAAACCATATTTCTTCCACAGGCAGTACTTGTTCAATGAAATAATACAGAAGTAGCGTCGTAACACATTGGAATATGCAATTACCGAATTGATTTGTACGATCGTAAGACGTTGATTGGAGGCCTGCTTGTGGAGCAGTCTAATGGAACTTTGGCTGGGGCTGGGGCTCACAAAATTTTGTTAATTCTTGGTAATCGTATGTTTTAACTATTCTATTACAGATATTTACGTTTATATAATTCGTATTGCTACAAATAAAATGGCAGAATAGCTAATTGATGGAGGGTTTTATTTTATACAACAGCATCCCAATGCCGAAGCTTTTTTTGTTTTGGGTTTTGGTAGTGTATTACCAAATTTACACAATTACCATTAGGCGACTCTAGGCAATTGCCCGAAGTATGGGGGCGCCTGTCTTACTCATACAAAATACGAAATGATGAATTTGAAAAAAAGTTAACAGATGCGGAAAAATCGCTAAAAATAATGGCTAATTTTAAACAAAAAAAAGTTCAACTTAAACTTTTAAGGGTCTACATAGAAGGATCTCGTTAACGGTAAGAGCTACAAAGAAGTTTAAATTAGACAAATTGTTCAATTTTCTGACTCCTATTTAGTAATGCTTTAATGTTTTAGAAAAAATCCGTAGCACGCTAGAAAACAAACAAAAATCAAAATGGGCATTTTTTTAAATCCGTAATAACTCAGTTATACTTGATGGTACAAAAATATTTTTGGAGAAAAAGTTGTAGATTTTTTTACGAACTGTAAGATGAAAACGTTGTTTTCTTTACAATGGTGTTTCTAATGTGTTCCAATTTTTATTTGGTGGTTCATTCGCGTTTAAGTTTGTTTACTTGCTGCTCGACGTTTGGGTTAATCCCCAAAACTTATTACACGATAATGTATAGGGGCGCCTAATTGGAAAAAATTGCAGGACAAGCCCATTCATTCTAAGGCTATCCTGTCAATGGTCTTTAAAGAAAAGACAGAAAAAATGCTCAGGATGAGCAGAGCAGACATCAGGGGCGCTATTCGCAACTCGCTCGCTTTGAACAGCAGTGCTCATGAAAGCGAGCGTCGTCAATGCGAGTGGAGTGGTCGCTTCTGTATTCTCATCTACCCCTGCCTTTGCAATTCTTCGACGCGAGTGGGTAGATGTTGCAACATTGGAATTTTGCATGGTCTGTCACTTTGCCGCCAGTTTTTGAATGTTCTGTGGTTTTTGTTTTGATTGATTATGGGGAAATTAACGGAGCAGCAGAAACCAGCATTAGTAGAAATTCTTGAGAGAATAGTTAATTATTGTGGCAAATTTTCACAAAATTTTACATATAACGATGCCCAAAAGCAATGGAGTGTAATTGCTACAAATTTAAATAGTATGTAAAATGTATTGGAATGAGTATCCCTCGACAGTCTACATTTTTTTCGAAATTCATCGACATTTAATTGTGTAAATGTAGGGTTGCCAGATATCCTGAATGTGTAAAAAGAACAATACAAATCAAAAAAGAGAACATTGCGGAATTAACTGAAAAACACATTTATTAAGAAAAAATTTGCACAATTGTAGCAAAAATAGATTATTCTTATATATTATTTCTAATTACACATATATCAGTAAAATTATTTACATATATTCATAAATATAATATAAATCATTGAAAATTCGTTTCTTTGGTTGGAGAAATCACGTCCTAATAAACTAACATACCTAGTATAAAGCAGCCTTCTCCCCAATAAAATCGGTTATTTAGATTCCTTTCCATATTATTAATAAGAAAAAAATATTTATTCATTAAATACCTAAATTTTTTAGAATCGATAAAGTTGGTTTCTCCTGTTGTTTGATTATAGGTTAAATAAACGAAAAGTTGCTGGTTTTCAAACAGGTTTATTCGTTGCAAATTTTAAAAAAGATCCGACATATTTCGCCGATGTTATTTTATCGGCATGCTCAGGGATGTTTTTTTAAAAAGTTGAAAAATGTTGAATTATGTTAAAATTGTTGAACATTTGTGTTGTTTTAAAATCAACAGATAATTCAATTTTTTCACAAATGTTCAACAATTTTAACATAATTCAACATTTTTCAACTTTTTAAAAAAACATCCCTGACGATGCCGATAAAATAACATCGGCGAAACATGTCGGATCTTTTTTAAAATTTGCAACGAATAAACCTGTTTGAAAACCAGCCACTTTTCGTTTATTTAATTTATTAGAATCTTTTGGTTCTTTAAGAAACATTTTTTTCATACATTTATTCCTTTTTAATTAAATTTAATTTTTGAAGTAATAGATGTTAGAATGTTTTTCTGTATTATTTTTAAACTCATCATAAAAATAATTACAAGAAATATTCTTGTAATTGTATGCATTAAGTTTAAGTTCGAATATTAAATGAACTTCACTAAACATTCTCATTTCAAAAAAGGGTAACCGAAAAAGAGAACAAAAGTGAACATTTTTACATGAAAAAAGAAAAAGAAATATCAGAATTAAAAAAGAGAAAATGTTTCTTTAAAGTGATATTCTGGCAACCCTTTGTAAATGAATTTAATAATATTAAATTATAAGGTTCGGCCACATCATTTTAAGCCTGTTCTAAGTCCTCAATTAAATTGATAAATTTAATATCATCCATAATAAAAGAAAACAACAACTCACAACACACACAAAGGTTACGATTTGAGTGCAAAGCGAGCGGTATTTGCCAAGAGGAGTGGGTCTACCCACTCGCGTAGAACGCGAATGGAGCGCCTGCGAGAGCAGACGTTGGGAATACGATTGTCAGTGGTTTGTGCACCCCTAGCGTTCAACGGTAGCGATATCGCTGAACAGGAGGAGTTGAGAATACCAGCCCAGAGCAACCACAGGACTCGTCACAGGACACTGTGGGCTAAACAAACACTTCTACATAATAGGACTCTCCGAGACCGACATATGCAGAGGATGTGGTGAAGAGGAAGAAACTCCTCTTCACGTAATATGCTAGTGTGAAGGATTCACACCCTATCGGCGTAGACTTCTAGGGATGGAAAAAGCCAACCAAGAAGAGTTAAGAAAAACACCCTTAAAGATCCTGGAGTTTTTCAAACACAGGACTTCTTTAAGGGGCTATCACCAGAGTGTATAATAGACCACTAGGTCGCAGTACAAGAACCCGAAAGGACCTCCGCGGAAATAATAAATAACAAATAGGGGTGCCTAAATTTTCTTTGCCTAGGGGCGTCAGATCCTCTTGCGCTGGCCCTGCGTTAACACCTTGATTATTTAGTTGTCAATCATGCGCTTTATCGTCTAAAGCTAAACAAATGTATATCAGTGACATAACAAGCCTATTTTATAAATAAATCACCAAAAATTGCTAATTAAAACATTCATAACATTAGAAAAATTCTTGATCAAAAAAAAATCCCTTGTTAGTTTATTACATTCGTCGTGCAATAATTTAAATATTACATTTCTATGACATTCAAAATTAAATTACGTTAAGTGTATGTAAAAACGTCATATCATTCTTCCAAGTTTCCATAGCCTTCTTTCTGTATGAGTTTCATTGCAGTAGACTTTCACAAATTTTTATTAAATTTTTGTTTGACTGACAAGGTCCTGTTCTATGTTGCTCAGAAATCTTTCAGCTTTTAGATTCTAATTTTATATTCTTTGTATGAGGCGAGGATTGAAAAGCACAATTATAAGTCAAAAAAATAATGTTAGGATTTAATAATAAACGTAATTTCTTTGCTTGTAAACTATAGGAAGCGGATATTAGATATTATGACTTATTAGCTCCAAAATAAATTTGAGGTTACATTCATTAGAATATAATTACTTCTTGCTGCAAATGTATTTTGCAGTCATTTATTTTGAGTAATATAAATTTTCACATTAAGTTTCGTTTTAGCTGCATAACTGTATTAATCTAAAATTCGCAATGTAAAAATTGCAGCAGTATTAAACAACATCGCAGGTACAGAAACGCCGTAATCGTGTGTAGAAAACTCTTGAAAAAATATTTTCCCTATCCTTAGCAATTTGACGGGAATAAAAAGGATGCCATACAACGAATACTCAAATGGGCCTTTAACTCAGGTATAATAAAGCGTATTAAAACTTGTACACAGATGATAAAGGCAATTTAAAATACAACTTCTAAGTTATAAGAGAGCCCTTGAATGTGAATGTCAAGATATTTATGTTTAACTGAAAATCTTCCGATTTTAATATGAAATTCTGCTTTAGAAAAATATTTCAACTTAAACATTATTTTAGAGGAAAATTTAATTTTTCATACAATTTGTTTTGAACCTAAATATCAAACTAAAAAATAAACCTTATTTTATTGAAAATAGGGCCTAACACAGGTCCATGTCCTCGGCCCCCCCACATTTGAAATGTAACTTTTTTTTAAATGTAGAAGGTTGTGCTAGCCTTGTGCTGGCGTGCTTTGTTAAAATTTTTGATTGTGCTGGTTTCGTTAGGCTACAAATTCAATTTTAATTTGGGGGGGCTGTGGACATGATAGCCCCTCCACCACGTAATTTAAACATGTTTTTTAGACAGAAATGTTGTGCTAGCCTTGTGCTGGCGTGCTTTGTTAAAATTTTTGATTGTGCTGGTTCCATTACACTACAATTTTGATTTTAAATTGGAGGGGCTGTAGACATGATAGCCCCCCCACCAAGTAATTTAAACATTTGTTTTAGACAGATGTGTTGTGCTGGCGTGTGCTGTTAAAATTTTTGATTGTGTTGTTTCGTTACGCTACGATTTTGGTTTAAAAGCTGAGGGGCTCTAGACAACATGATTAGATTTGCTTTTGTATACATTGAACCATTATTGTTATCTCTGAAAAGGGTGACTTCTAAAAAATTTATTGAATAATCTTTTTCTGTCTCACAGGAACATTAAATTTTTGGATGGTAACTGTTGAATAAGTTTAAAATGTTATTGACTTTGGATTTTGGAACTCCTAAAATTAAATCGTCTACATATTTCTTTAAAAAAGGGATGTTATCAGATATTTTTGGCATTATTGTTTTTAATACATCATCTAATATTATTTCTGCAATAATAGGGGGGGCATTCGTAAGAAATATTTTAAAGTGCTGTGTTGTAACAATATTTGTCCTATAATTTTCGTCTATGTAAAACAATTTTATGTATTTTAAATGTATCTATGGCATCTAATAAAATTTATAACAGTTTCAATTAAAATTATTAATGACATAAATCAAAATACAGCTACATATTCCACTCATTAATTATATAATACTGCAAAGTACAAGCACGTGTTTTTTTCAATTTTATTATAAGGACTTTTTGCTGATTTTTCATCACAGATGTACAATTTTAAATTTTAACTATACTTACTTTTACGTATTAAAGAATGTTCTTTGACTATGTTACAATATACACTATACAGGGTAATTGATTGAGACCGGTACTTAAAAATATATGAAGAATAAAAAAGGGTATGGATCTGAAATTTTGGTTATGACCAAAATGGCATCTGGTCTGTTTATTGAAAATATTTTCAATATGGCGACACTTCCGGAAAAACCAGAAGTGTTTCTTATTTCAAATGCAATGTACTATTTTTTATTGCGTATTTGGATGTAAAACGTTATTTTAGAGGGACTTTTATTAGCATTCCCTATACCTAAGTGCAGTAATTTTTAAAATTTTTGGACTTTTTTGAAAATTCTTAGATTTTCATCGTGATGCTTAATATTATCTAATCCCGTCATTTTTGAAGAAAAAACGCTTAAATTTAGACCATGCCTAGAAGAAACCTTGGAGTACATCCTGAAATTCTTGCAATCGATGCATTACTTACAGGGTGCCTAAAACTTAATTTTCTTTTAATCATCTGTGATGAAAAATCAGCAAAAAGTCCTTATAATAAAATTGAAAAAAACACGTGCTTGTACTTTGCAGTATTATATAATTGATGAGTGGAATATGTAGCTTTATTTTGATTTATGTAATTAATAATTTTAATTGAAACTGTTATAAATTTTATTAGATGCCATAGATACATTTAAAATACATAAAATTGTTTTACATAGACGAAAATTATAGGACAAATATTGTTACAACACAGCACTTTAAAATATTTCTTACGAATGCCCCCCCTATTATTGCAGAAATAATATTAGATGATGTATTAAAAACAATAATGCCTAAAATATCTGATAACATCCCTTTTTTAAAGAAATATGTAGACGATTTAATTTTAGGATTTTTTTAGGATAACTTTTACTATTGTACGTAAAATTTTTAAAGTGTTGCTTTGTGTCTGTCTTTTTTAAAATTTTATGTTATCCGTTTTAATTTACATTTTTACACATAAAATCCTTTTAATGAAAAGACTGTTTACATTTTACAATAAATTAGTGCGACTGTATCACTGTTATTTTTGACTTTCGAATTGTTCTACACATTCAAAAAACTAATGGTTATGTGCACCATGTTAGCCTTGTCAATTATCAATGAATATTGTTAAAATTCCCTTGAAGAAGCCTTAAAAACATTAAGTGCGAAACGTCGGATTTTTAACCAAAATCAATAAAACCGTCCTGTAAATCCAGAGTTTTTAATTTCTAATGTAAACAATATTGAAACAAATGAACGTTTTCATTTTACAGCGGGTAAAATAATCTACAACTTTCTCTCCAAAAACATTATTGTCCATCAAGTACCTATAACCGATTTTGAACGATTTAAAAAAATGCCCATTTTGATTTTTGTTCATTATCTAGCGTGCCATGAAGCTTTTTTAAAAGCTTTCAGAAAGAAAAACAATTTGTCCAATTTAAACTTCTTTGTAGCTCTTCCGTTTACGAGATCCCAACAGTGGTCCTTCTAGGTGGACCATCCTGTATAATTATTTGAAATTAGTTGCGCAACCATGAAAATGGGTTGCGACGCACTCTACTAGCTGCTTTTGTTTTTCAGTAATTTGTTTCATAATTGCGCGCTAAGAGTTTTCCTCTCAAGTCGTGGTGGATTTTTTCAGCGTTTCACTTCCCACACCGTTCTCTCGCCCATTCGACGCTTGTTATTATACACGCTGAGCAGCAAATGTGCTGAAGTATCACTCGTGCACTTGACACCCGAGTAGTTTTAGCTTGTGCAATATTGCAGCAGACATTAAGTATCATTGTTATCCATTTTTAGAACGGGGTTACAATTCCGCAACCTCATTTAAAAACACGTCACGCTTTGCTGTAATGCAAATTGGAAATATCAAACTAGATGCAAGCTTTACCCAATAGATATCGTATCATTTCTGTCATTTGCACAGCTGTGGTCAGTCGAACCGCATTTGGATGCGCGACAACCACGTTGCACTGCCTGCCATGTCCATGGTTATATATGCAAATGTTAAATTTATGTGAAAGAATATGCAAATGAAACAGTTCGCACTGGAACGCCATGCTGGCCTAATTTAGACATCGATATATTGTTAACAGAAGTAGAAATGTTTCGAATAATACGGCTCTAAATTTTTAATTTGGTCATTTGAAGTCTAAACAGACCAGAGCCCAGGTCCATTTAATTTTTTTTTTAGAACCCTTTTAATATATTATTTTTTTAATAAAAGTTTCCAGACCATCCGAGATGTATACATGTATTTCATAATATTTTATTTAAGTGTTAGGAAAATACAATTTTTTTAAATTCAAAGTAACTCTTAAAATTATCCTTTGAGAAACTACATCTAATAACTTGCTTTCGAAAGACAACAACTGAACTAAAGACAATTTTTACGTATGTTTATCGCTTGTCGCTTTAAAAAATAAGATTGTTCATTAATTTAATATTCCTATTATACACTTTAGGCAGATAATTGCCATTATTTACATAAAAACTGGTAATTTTAGTAAAACTACTGCAAAACAATTTGAAAATTGGTCATAGTTTGGGAAGATCTTGCTTTCATATGGCAATGTTTGTTAAGTGAAGAGCCGAGATATTGTTATTATCTACTCAAGTATTTATTATACCTACTATTGTATACAAAATTCTTAGATTTATCCCCAAGCGCATAAATCGAATATGACGTTCATAAGAAATAACAAATTTCATGATAGAAACGTCAAATTCAAAATGTAATTTTTAGCGTATAGAGAATTAAAATAGCTTAACAAAAATATTTTTATTATTTTTATATCCCTTAAAATATATTAAATTAAACAATAAACTAAAAATAGTTTTGAAGATTTTACTAAATAATTTCTGAACTTAAATGCAATTTTTTTTTTCAGATGTAATTTAGCACCAAAATCGCAACTTTGCACCAATTTAACTGACACTTTAGCTTTTTAATAAGCGTTAAACCATCAAATGAACACAAAAGTAAAGACCACAAGATATAAAAGTCTCATCTGATCAGTTTAAGCCTACGCTGTGAAAGCTCGATATAATAATAATAATAATAATAATAATAATAATAATAGGCTTTATTTAGTTATAAAAGAAACTATTTATACATCAATCTTTACAACTAGTACTTCAAATTAAAATTGCAGTTTTACATGGGTCTTACAACCTTCTTTAAACGCATGCAGATTAACAGAATATTTTAATTCGTTTGGTAATTGATTAAATAATTTTAGCCCTTTGTATATGACACAACAAATAAAATAATTGCTGGAGACGACTGAGGAGAAAACACAAAAAATCAGCAAATATAGCGAGAAGAGATACAAAATTAAATCATCAAATTAGAGCTGAATGTGAAATATGTACAACCAATAACTGAGTGGGTAAAAACGATAAAAAGAAAACGGGGCACTCACGTTAGTCGAATGAAAAGAGATAGAATAGTAAGAGTAGGTACCAAGAGACTAAAGACAAATCACCCTGCGGCAGACGAAGTGCAGGCAGACAACATAAAAGATTAAAAAGCGTCCTGTAACAGAACATATACTCTGACCAGGCTCTAAACAGAGTACAGAAGGAAAAATAGAAGAAGAAAGCGAGATACCCATGTTTTCTTTGAATTTGGGACTCCTTGTATTTTTATACATTAAAATTCCCAAGCAAATTCTAAATACAAATTGTGGAAAAACTGCCATACAACAATTATTGAAAATAGCAATTTGGAAAAAATGGCACAAAGCAATTATAGAAATTCTAAAAGACTTTTACATTCCTGTATAATCAGCACTTTCATATTATCTTATAAAGAGCAGTTCCAATAGTGGCTTTAGGCAACAATATCTCTTTAAATTACTTAGTTTTTGAAAAGCAGTACCCACCTACTTAAATATTTTACCCAAAATTATAAAGTTGATGTTAAAAGTTCGAATTTTGGTAATACTTTTTGTTGTACCTACTTATTTGCCATTTTAAAAGTTCCACCAATAAATTGTTTATCAGATTCAATAGTAAAAAAGATTAGAATTTGTGACTATGCGGTGAACGCGAGCTATGTCGGTGTTGTTGGCTAATGGGAACATAAAATTTTAATCATTGACGTCATGTCGTTACGCTTGTAAAACTTTTTAAACTTCTATTTGTATTTCATGCATTTCTATGGATCGTAGTAGAACAATTTAAACAAAGGCGTGCTAAAAACTGTTAAAGTCGTTGTAATGACACGAAACAATAGGAAATACTCCATAGCGATCGGGGCTCTGAATGGTCTCAATTTGCTTAATAGTCTAACTTTGATAATTGTTTAAATTTAAGTTTATCAATCGATAAAAATTTATGGATCGAAGTTGTGTGAAAAAGTAGAATGTACCTAATTGCAGACATTGTATTTTTTTTTATCGAAATGTCTACAATGTTATAGTTCTAATACTGTTATAAAGGTTCTTGCAAAAGTGGCCATCTCCACCTTAAGCGTTCTTTATTTTATTCTCGTATTATTTCATCAAATGGAAAGACATGAAAAGGCTAGCGCAAGACAGAAAAACATGGAAAAAAGTCAGCACAACACAACTCAACAGTCCTACACCTAACAGTGGAAGGACTCATGACTAAATAATTTTAAAAAAAAATTATTTTATCAAAAGGATGTTTTCACATTTTTAGTACCTTCTGAACTATAAGAGCCATGGGCACAATCAAAGAAAGTTGCAAGGGTGCATTTGCACCCCCAAACAACAAGGGAAATAGAACATGCCTAAAATATCAGAGTAGGAAAAATAAATAAATGAAGTAGTTATTGATATCGATGTGACATTGTCATCTGTGTATGTTCTGTGTTGTCATCTATGTACTCGTGAACTCCTTTAAACAGCCATGTAGCGCTAAAGAGCCGGATGTTCCCTGAAGTTGGAAACAATCGGAATGGAGTATGTCCTTTGCACTATCTCAAAGTAAATTTCTGGTTACGCTACCGATAAGGGCCATGACCAATTTTATTTCAAATTAAAATTCAGCAATAAATTAACTGCCCCAACTGAACTGATTTCGCAGTTTTTAAGATAAGCGAATTGGGTACGCCCTGTAAATATCACACAGAAATAATAATTTTACTGTAACCTGTAACTCAAACATGTTACTTCTATTTTCACCCGGTATACAATATGTAAGTTGTAACACATATTTTTTTTATAAAGACTAAGGAAACTACACCATATAAAATTACAGAGTAATTTATTGTTTTCCTCTAGCCTGTGTTTGACATGTATCCTGTTTCCAAAAAAGAGATTGAGATTTGCCTGAAAAGGTTGTCCTTAGCATTTTATACAAATAAAAAAACAATTTTGCGATAGAGAAACGGTCTGAAATACGACGTGTGGTAAGAGATATTCCTCACAATAACTGTACGTTGTGTCATGTAGTCTATATTGTATGCTGGCACGTTTATGGCCGCAGTCTCATTTCCGAGGAACTCGGGTTATTCATGCTTTTAGTGAAGCGTTATCTGTTAAATATTACATTTCACAGAAAATATCGCACGTATTACTAAAGCACGGGAATAGGTAATGCTTAAAAATGTAAAAACAAGTCGAGCCGGCTTAGTATGCGGGCCGTGTGTTTCTCTAATGATAGTATCACAAAGTATGTCATTTATAATACATCAGAGCTGCGTGCGGCCTTTGAAGTTCGCTGCTCACTTCACAATGCTAATTACTGCTGTAGGTGTGCGTGCGTCTGCTCGCAGGATTACGGAGACTTAGCTTTCACCTTGATGAATATTCAACCACTTATATTTCAGAGACTTATATGTTCTAATTATTACCGTATTATGTTAAGCAAAGAGCCACTCGGCGTACCTTCAAAGATAATGAGTCGTAAAGGCGTCGAGGTATCAAAACGTAGAGCTCGGCATTTACGGATGCTTTAAAACTAAAAAGCTCTCGACTGCATATCATTTTCTGGTATTTTAACTTACATTCGGAGGAGCTTTACCGTAAATTCACCACCTACATATTTATGAAACAAGATGTATATAGTAACTAAGAATGTCAATCATTATAGCACTTTCAAATCGATGATACACGTGTGTTAATCTCTCAAAAGCTTTTAATAGTGTTGGCTGCGAGATACTGCTAACGAAATTAAAACACTATGGTAGGTATACGAGGGACCGCCCATAACCTTATAAAATCTTATCTCTCGGAAATATGTTGCCGAAAACGACTCGTCAGGTAAACTTCTTAACTCCAACAAAAAGATAATCAAAAAAGGAGTCCCGCAAGGATCAATCTTATACAAACTACACTAATGATCTTCCAGATTTTGCCAAAACTTCCCTTATACAATTTGCCGATGACACATCTGCTATTATTAGTGACTCGATTCCAAAAATTCTGAACAAAAACTCTTTGACTGTTTAGGCCAACTCCAACATTGGTTCACATTAAACAATTTAACCTTAAACGTCAATAAAACTCAAGTAATAAAATTTTCACAAAGTAAAATAACCTCCGACTTAAAACTTCAAAATAATTCTACAACTATAAATGTTGTTAATAAAATATAATTTCTTGGTTTATGTATTGACTCTATACTGAATTGGTCATATCGCATCGAACGCCTGTCACAAAGCCTGTCACGGTACCCTTTCGCACTAAAAAACTTAAAAAAAATTGGTCAATACAAACGCGGCCAAAACTGCATATAATGCATATGTTGAATCTAGGTTACGCTATGCTGTAATGTTTTGGGGCAACGCTGGTGACTCTGAACGCCTCTTTATTATACAAAAGCGATGTATAAGAAATAATTTTGTTCCAAACTACCGAGATCACTGTAAAGACACTTTTCATGACAAAGAAATATTAACCTTTTACGGCCTATTCATTCTCGGAGTCATCCTTTTCGTAAAAAATAATGTTGATCTGTTCGAAGAGAATATAAGAAATTATACAGCCAATACCCCACATTAAAAAAATCTAAAGGCTAAATTTAAGTTTTGACGGTCGAAATCAAATTTTTATTTTTTAAGAAACTTCAACATTCAAAAAATCTGCAACAAATGAAAAAGTTTTTTATTACCTATTTTCAGAAAATTTTATTCTTGATAAAATTTAGTGCATGGTCTAAAACTAATTTTAAGATAAAAAAAAGTTTAAGAAAAAGTCATAAGACACTAGATTTTAGCGATTTTTGAAATTTTCGCTATAGTAAAGTGCTTAAAATTTCTTAATAAACAAAAATTGGAATTTAACCGTCAAAATTTAAATTTTACCTTATTTTTAGATTCAAAATAACTCTTTCCCATATTTTTTTGTATATCTTAAAATAAGGGCACTTTACTCTGGTGAATATATCGCTAAAATCTAGTGCCCTATGACTTTATATTGAACTTTTTATCTTAATATTAGTTGTAGACCCTGCACCAACTTTTATTTATAAAATTTTTTTGTGAGGAGACTTTTTGAATGACGCTGTATAGGTTAATTTATGTATTTTCAATAATACGCAAGTTACAAAGGCTTTTTAATTTTTTTAAATATGAAAAACAAATAATAGACTGTGAAAACAAAAACAAGACAAGAAAAACTGGAGAAGATAGAATATATTTAAGAACTGTTCTGAGTCTGTCCCAAAAAAGTGCACATTTTTGGTAACTTAACCGTTCCTCTATCTTTACTATTAAGTGAGATACCCATGTAATCCCATCGAATTTGGACCACCCTGTACATTGGTACCCCACTATCAATAATTGTAAAAAAATATTCAAAATAATATTTGTTTCTTAAACCTCTACTCATAATAAATTTCAATTTAGCAATTACAAGTTTTAAAAAATAATTTCGTAGAAAATGAATGAATGAATAAATCGCACCAATTATAAATTTTAAGAGGAAACTATACTTAAAATTTTATTGAAAAAGACATTGTTTCCATAGCTTCTTAGTAAAATAACTCTTTTCGTGGATTTTTATACACCTCTCAAATTCCTAGTAATATTTTTTTATACTTCCCGTTTCTTAAAACTTGTATATAGGTATGTCTTTAAAAATTAGGTAGCAGTCCAACTAAAATAGCAAACAGTCTAAATAAGCGTATGATATAAAAACTTGGTTAAATGAATTGAAATGTCTAAAATTAAAATTACATCAAGATTATTTTTTTAACGATAAGATTAAGTTTTAACGAAATGTTGCTAATACTTCTACTTACATTTTGCATATTTAAATCATTTTAGGTATTCAGTCGTTACACATGAATTAATATAATGCAGGTAGGCTCAAAATTTCTTTTAACGTAATCAGTCTAATCTTAAAGTGATTTATCTTAGATAATAAATCAACTTGAATGCTATTTAATTATGAATACAAATTTATGTAAATCGCTGATGTAAAGAAAAAATAATAATTTAATCGCAAATATGAAAAGGATTTCGGAGCAGTCGCTTTTGTGAGCGTTTACTTTGTGCGAAAACACAGCTAATGCCTGATATTCGTTTTATGAAATAGCTTCACATTGAAATTCACAGTCGAGCTGAATCTGATCTATGCTTACTCAAATATTTAAAAAGTTCGAGGTTTATTGATAAAGGAGTGTTGAGATGAACCGTCAAACATTTATATATTTTCTAGTCCGATGCCGTTGCAGTACCGTGCCACGCATACCTAACACACAAGAAGCTAATACAATACAAAAGTTAAATCTCCCGTGTATTCCAAATTAAATTTGGAGTCTTACATAAAACAACACAGGGTGCATTAGAAAACGGGGATCAAAGAGTGCCTCGAGTCGGACGATGTTGTCTTTCCAATCCATCTGGCGCGGCGGACAAACAAATCGAATTACAGTTCGGTTCCGGAATGGACAACCAAAAGCCCCTGCCAAATGTTAGCAATGCTTGTAGAGCGAGCGTTACCTGCGTATATAATGGGATAGCGAGAAATGCCCGTTCCGCCGGCAACTCCTCGCGAGAACGTTCCGCGCACGGTCGGCGAGCTAACACAATTTGTCCATCAGATGTCCGTGTTCCTCCGGGCGCTTTCAGATTTCCGGGTCGAGATCAGCGATGGCTTTGGAATGCATTTAAGCTGTGCCATGATGGATTACTCGACAAACAATAGCGGGAGATGATCTTCAACAGCCAAATACTTCTTAGAGAAAACTCACGAAACCGATCGTTTATAACTTATTTTTCTTGAAATAAACGGAAATGGACGGTTGTAGATAGTTTGGATTTTAATTTGTTTGTTTACGTTATACCGGAAAAAATAATTGATGAGATACTGGTTTAAATGGTCGAACGTGAAAAATAATTTAAAGGAAATTAAGCAAACTGATTTCCTGCTACGCATAAAACATTAAATAATTTAACATATTAAGTAAATACAATTGTTATACACGTTTTCATTTTAATGTAGCAAACAACTAAATTAAAAAAGCTCACTTGATAATTTTTAAAAACACATTAAGCATTCGGTTTGACAAAATGAAGGTGTAACAGACTTGCACAACGTGAAGGGTATAGTTACACTGCCGGTCAAAAGTTTAAGACCAGCTCGGTTTTTCTAGAAAAGCGGAGTTAAACACAGAAAATATTTTTCAGATATAAAAGAAATGTTTACTGAATAACATAAATACATATCGTCCCCTTAATATTATAACTGGGTAACTCGAATTTTGGGTATTTTGAGATATGTACATGTACCTCTCCAGTTATTTACTTTCTTTTTAATGGTATGTCTCATGGTCTGTCTAAAGCACAAAAACCCAGTAAAAACAAATAGATAAGTCCCAAATCCTACAAAATTGATATGCTATAAGTAAACAAAATGAGATATCTACTTGTGCAAGTGGGTAACTTGACTTAGCAACTACCACTTCCTCATTTTGCTTGAGGTATCTAGTTGTGCAATATTAATATTGGTTGGAAAAGTCATGTTCGACGAAACATGATTGTTAGAAAGGCGGATGAAAACCGTGAGCTCGCAAGTTGGCAAAACTTTTGCTGGTTAAATTTTTCAAAATCTCGACCTTATATCATTAGATTCAAAGAGAAATTTGACGAAGGATTTAGGGTTCTCAATTGCAAAAAGGAAATAAGATCTCCTTTATCTGATGCAGGTTTTACGAGAACAACTAAAAAACAAAAAAGTTATTAAATAAATCAATCAAAAAAAAAAATTTATTGCAAAATTTTAACCCACCAAAAAGTTCTGATAAAAAAACAACAGGGGACGCACTTATCAGCCCCCCGTGAAGGTGGTAGATGATTGAAAATATGACTATGAGAAACCTTTTAATAAGCATAAAACATCTTCCAAATACCATTCTTCTACATTTATCTAAATTTGAGAAATAAAATAAAAACCTAATTTTACGCTCCCCTTTAGGGGAGTGTAACTCAGAAAGCAGACGTCTAAGAATTTTTTTAAATATATAAGTTCCCCCTTAATTTTCGATAAGGAATCACCACCTGATTTTTTTCTCAATATTTATGAAACACCCTGTATTTGTATATGTGATTGAAAAGATAACGAGCACAAGTTATAAGATAAATAAAGATGGGTTTAGTGGTCTGTATTGAAGGCTTCAGCCGGGCATTAAGAAAACACTTTATTGATAACCAATATTTCGAATTTATTTTAATCCTTCCTGAGGGTTCCTAAGGTACAAAACAAGACATTTAAACAAAAATCTGAATAAAAAATAATGAATAAAAACACTGATTGTTTTTATTCTTACAAATGTATACTTATTCAAAGTGAGAATGTATCAGAAAGCTGAACTACTTGGTTCGCCAGAGTAGAAATTTATTTTGCAAATGTATTAAATAGTTAAAGGTTGAATGAATGTTTTAAAATTTTCCTTTTGATTTAAAAAATTTAAATGTTTAAATAAGCCAACTCACATCGTCGAAAATTCAGTATTAATATTTAATCTTCATGTAAGCTTTCTTGTAGCCCATATTATCCTCTTCTAGAAGTTCTTTGATTGCTTCGGCCATACTTTTCACAGATCGGCTTTGCTTTGGCCTTTCTCTTGAACCTTTTTTTCATCTGTAAAAAAAAGAAGTAAAGCGTGGGGTAAAACCGGATACTATTCGATATTTCCCCATACATGGGTTTCCGGTTTAACCCGAAACAAAGTCCATGTAAGAAACATGCCGTAACTCGATTCCATTGTGATGGAAAAATTGTACTTAACAGTCAAAATAATCTTAAAAAGATGAAGAATGAAACCTTGTACATACCGAAATTTGTTCTCCAATTGCTCTTTGTAAAAACGGTTCGACATCCAACACAAATTAATCACAGTTGTAAAAAAAATGACAGTTTTGTTTAAATAGGATCTTCAGTTTAATTTTGTTTTCGATTTAATAAAATTCTAATTTAATAAAAAGTAAATAATGTGAGTTTACATTTTAAATTAAAACCTAAAATAGCGAAGTCTACGTTTCGTTTCAATTTAATATTTATGGAATTCGTACATTTCTTACATCGACGTCGCGTCGGTCCTGGATGTATTATTTAAGCGAAATAGCTTGCGAAATTCCTTAAATTACGTTTAAAAAAGAGTTATAAAAATTCCAAAGATTACAGTCGAGAATATCCAACAACTGCCAGCGTATCACTTACGAAAGCTTCTAATTTATATTTTCATTTGTGTCAGTTTTTTATTTCGTTATGTTTCGGGGGCGTAAAAAAATGGATAAAACTTCTAAGAATTTATCACGGCCCAGTCATAAAGACAAGTTTAAAAGTTCTTTGTCGAAGTTAATTAGTGCATTATATTATTAACAGGGTTTTGGTGTGGTTATGAAAGATTTAAAATACGACTGCAGACACGGAGATCTGCCCAGAGCTGGGACTAACTTAACTAGGGAAATCTAACTGTTCGAAAGGGAGATTGCTAATGAATAAATCACTACCCTTGATTACACTGCGCTGGGTTTGCACCATTTTGTCTTTTATTTAAACCCCTATATGGTTAAGTACACCATGGATGACGTAATTCTTTTCATGAGATTTTGATTCTGTTGAAAATATATGTGAACAATATATATCCATCCCCACTTGTTGCAGAGTTATTTGCGTTATATAATAAAATCTTTATTTATAACTAAATCTGTGCACAACCTAAGGCAAAATATAAACTGATATTAAAGCTTCACAAATATGGTTGAATAAGTAAGTACATATAATACACATTACTTAAAGAGGAAATTGTCGCTTTTGTTTTAAAGAAATTTTTAACTTAACTTTTCAACCATTCGCAATATTTTAAGTTTTGAAACTATAAAGTCTAATAATAATTTAAGAAGGCAAAGCAAAATTGAACATTGCGCAATAAAAGCATTGCGCTATGATCTTCAGAAATTCGACGATCTGTATATCCATTGAACGTAAATGAAATAAATAATTTGATATTGTACGGCTCAATTTTTTTTACTTTTTTAGTTTTAGTTTTAAGTAATGATAATTATTGCATAATAAGTTGTATAGTAAAGGTAACTGTAAACGAGATATAAAAATGCATGTTGCAATAACTTTTTGCGAATCATTCTGCGGCCAATCGTCTTTGGCGAATTTTTACGGCAATGCGCCTTTGACGGCAAAATGTTTTCAATTAAAAACGTTTAATTGAATTAAATTAAGCCTAAGTGGATTAATTTGTGAGTGATGCTAGGTAGGGTAAATAAACAAACTACAAATAAGATAGGAATTTTTATGCAGTAGAGTCAGTGGCGCCTCGTAAGAATTTGCCATGGAGGGGCTGTAGCGATACACACGGCCAAAATTTTAACTACGGGCGGTTTCAAAAATTCACATTAATATAAGCTGCGGGTCAAAAGTTTAAGACCACCTCAGCTTTTACAGAAAAGTGAAGTTAAATTTTTAGATATAAAAGAAATTTTTACTGAATCTAATAATCTTGGACTGTTTTTCTGGCTATGGAGTACGCATTGGAGGAATACTAAAAAAAGATCAGTATAAAGGAACTTTAGAAGTCTACTATACATCAACCAATCAAAAACCAAATATATGATGATGAGACCTAAAGGTAATGGCAAAGAAAGGAAAGAACATCTATCAGTCAAAATCTAACAGAGCAAGGAGAGATGCGTCACCAACATTATTAATTCGTGTTTTATTGACCAACAATTTCCATCCTCCTGGAAAAATGCTCTTGTTATACCCTTACCAAAAATCAGCAATCCTTTAGAATACAAAGATCTGAGACCCATAAGTTTACTATCAACTCTATCTAAGGTCTTAGAAAAACTTATGCATAAACAAATAAAAACACATCTTGAACAACATAGTATTTTACCAGTTTTTCAATCCGGCTTCAGAAATAAATACAGTTGCACTACTGCTCTGTTAAACCTTACCGATGACCTTATAAGAGCCGCAGATGAAGGAAAGCTGACTTTGGTTGTTTCTGGATTTTAGCAAGGCATTCGATTCGATACGATCAAGCATTCAGTATTGTATTCTTTGTTACACTTTATTGGTTTCGATAATCCAGCCATTCAATTAATAAAAAGTTATTTATCATTTCGTAGTCAGCAGGTTGTATATGATGGCAAAATATCAGATGTAAAATTTACTAACTGTGGCGTCCCACAAGGGTCCATTCTGGGACCCCTGTTGTTCATTATTTACACCTGTCAATTGCCACTATGCTTGAACTTCACCAAATATGTGATGTATGCTGATGACACTCATATTTACATCAGTTTTAAAAAAGAATTTTTAGTTGATGCTGTTTATAAAGTAAACAAAGACCTTCAATCAATTTATGAATATTCGCAGGAACACCACCTTTTTCTTAATGCCGCTAAGTCTGCGTGGATGCTGTTTCGTAATCAGAAAGTTGTTTCGGAAATAAACAACGCGATAGCTATTAAAGTTAATGGTGTCAATGTACCATTTGTCGAATCTTTCAAAACTCTGGGGCTCACCTTGGATAATTCTTTTAGATACAGAAATCATGTATCAAAATGCATACAAAAAGCATACCTAAATTTAAAACTTTTATATCCTCACCGAAGCTATCTTAATACTTACGTAAAAAAAAATGTTATGCGACGCAATGGTACTCTCACATTTCAATTACGCGGCACCAGCTTATGGCCACTGCTTAGATTACGATACTAAATGTAAAATTCAAAGGGTTCAAAACAGTTCTTTTAGATTTGTTTATGGCATAAGAAAATTTCAAAAAATTTCCCTTAAATTTAAGTTAATGGGATGGGTCAATATGCAAAATAAACGTATCCTACAAAGCGTCACTCTGTACCATAATTTATTTCTGTCTAAAGCTCCTAAATATTTACTAAACAAAATTACCTTCAGAACTGATGTCCACAACTTGAACGTCAGGAATAGGGGTCGTATCAGTCCACCACAACACAAAACTAAGTTCTTTGAACGATCATTTTCTTTTAATATTTACAAATTATACAACTCTATTCCGGACAGTTTGAAAATCTGTGACTCAAAGTCATTTAAGAGAAAGGTTTTACCGTATTGTGGCTGAGGGCAGGCTATTATTGTAGTAATTTTTTTTTTTTTAAATCAGATTTTGTTGAATCAGATTTGCAAGTTTTGGCAGTTAACATGTGAACAGGTTGTTTTTGGAAATATTATTTTGTCTTCTACATTATAAATGTTGCCTCATATTTATATTCATATTTTTATTATTTTTATTATTATAAGTTTTATTTTGAATGTACCTTCAAACAAGGTTGAGTGGAAGAGCAATCCATTGTTCTAGACAATGGATTGAACTACGCCTTGCGGTTGCCATATAACATATATGTAATAATATTGTTGTACTGTTTGTTTGTTTCTTATGGCAATAAAGACATTATTATTATTATTATTATTATTATTATTATTATACTTTGAGAAAGCAAGAAATTTCATTTATCTGGGTGCTCAAATTACCTACTTTTAACTGCGACAACGGGTAAGAAATTAGAGCGAGACTTTTAAAAGGTAACAAATGCGCGGGATCTCTTGCAACAATCACTAGATCAAAAATTATCCCAAGAAAGACCAAAGTAGGATTAAACAAGACAGTATTAAGACCCACTTACGCTTCTTGTAAAACCTGGATAATCAACAAAAAAGAAAAAGGAGATCTCGAAAGGTGGGAAAGGAAAAAATTGCGAAGGATTTACACGGGGGTAAAAATTAATACCGGAGAATATTGGTTTTTTGTAGCTTCCTTAAAACATTTACAAGAATTTAAAGTGAAATTTGAGTACAGAATATACTCGCGACTTTAAGACAGCTTTGATTTCCAATTTCTTGGCCTTCGAAAAACACAAAATCATTGGATTGGTGTCAAATTTTGACACATTTTCCCATAAATTAAATTCACTTAATACATTTCAAATGTGACATCCATTAACAGGCGGGGATTATGAAATTACAATACGCCCAATTGCGTACAGGCTTAGCTGTTCAGACTGTGAAAACACAAATCACTCATTGTTGCTTTGTAACTGATTTCAGGGTAAAAGCTGTTTCACGTCTAATACGATTTATTAAATTATAGAATGTCACCGGCGCCTACACGCTTAAAAAAGCGACCCCACAACGTAAATTACACCGTATTTTCCATTAACAGCGCCGGTCTGAAGTACCAACCGCGACAAGCGCTGGAAAATGGATCATATTTGACGTTATTTCAGATTTTTTGCGTCGAGATGTATTATATACAACCCTCTACACCACATTTCAATGGGAAGCTCCGTCACAATTGGCTGTACGAAAAATTTCATTAGCGACAAATTAATTTTGCCTCTCAATACCTTAAAAAAGCTCATTACGGCATTTTTTTGTATGAGGAATTTCTATAAGAAGATTCAATTAAGGCTATGCTAAAGTTAGACTGGAGAAAGCCTCTACCGTCTATTTACCATTTCAAAAATTCGTAATTAAATATTTATTAAAGTATGCCACGAAGAGAGCGTTCGTATAATAATTCTTGAACGAAAAAATAACCTAAATATTTGAGATATAACTTTAACTATATTATCAACATCTAGGAATACAAAAATTATTAATTAAATATTTGCGTCGGCTTCAAACTGTAAACCAAAACAAACCGCAAAACTACGAAGAATTATTTGTGTGGTGCGTAATTTATTGGACTTTTCTGCGTCAAAGCCCACAACAATCAAAGTTTATTTATACAACAATAAAACCTGTTTAATTCTGAATTTAGAATACCTCAGACAAATAATTACATCAGACCTTAACATAAATAAATATTTTCTGTTTGTTCTTTTTTTGCAGCATCGAGACGGTAGAATTAGTTATCGCCCCAATAAACAAATTTGTTGAAGCATATTTATGTATAAGCCGACAAGAAAAACCCGGTAAAATTACTAAACAGGTTCTTCATAAAGAAATTTTGGGTATAGCGCACACCTCAGTACTTTTATTATTAAATAGCTAATCTGTTTGCTCAGATATGCATTAATTATATTGCTAATACCGTACTTGCAATTTGGTGTAACATAAATGACGGTATAAATATATATACTTTCAATCTAATATGTCCATTGGGCCACAGACAAATAATATAGATAGGATTGACCAACGTAAAATACCAGTGAAAGTCCCGCAATTTTTGACAATTAAAAAATGTGATGCTAATGATCTTCGATAAATACAAACTACAATCAATATATAAAATTCAGTTCTAAGGTTTTAACGTTGGTACATCCAAGCTTCATCTGACGAAAATCATTTACCTCATTTACCTTAACAATGAGAGAGAAATATATTTTTATCGACCTTCTTCGACTACAATCATCATTGTACAAATACACATATTAATTTTGCTGTTGTTTCTGTTTTGATACTTTGAAACTATCTAAAGTATGACGAATTTTGTACTTTTAAAAATTGATTGTAGTTCCTCTCATACTTAGGAATAATTCATCTAATTTAAGCAAACCTGTATCTCTTATAATAAGCTGAAAATGTTATTTGAGACACCCTTTATAGTAAATATAACAGTGGTCCCAATATGCTGTCCTGTAGCACACCTGACTTTACTGGGCACAACGATGAGTATTCTTTCTCTATTCTCTTTGTGTTTTATCTGAAAATATCTATTTCCCAGGTACGATTTTAGGATAATGTATATAGGTATGTTATCTGGGAATATTTTTCAAGTTTTGTACAGCAATCCTACATGCCAGAAGTAACAAATAAAATATGATTGTTATTTTAACAGAATTTTTTAAAATAAAATTTTATTAAGAGAGTAAGAAGTTTCCTAAAAAGTAAGGTTGGCCTGATTTAAATCACAATTTAAATCAAGATTTAAATGATGATTTAAATCAGCTGATTTTTTAAAATTAAAGTCATGATTAAATAAAACTTTTTTTTTTCACGATTTAAAGTCACACGTCACATATAAATTAAATGCACGTTTTACTTCCACCCGCTTAAACAACCGCTAGTAAAATACGCTGGCAATATTGCCTATTCGCTTCTTACAAATCGGGGAGAAATAAAGTCTCTTCAGAAATTTTCTTGTTAGAGACGCATTCCGATAGATTTACTTTGTAAATTTTCACAATAATTATTAATTTTAGAGTCAAAAGATTTACATACAGCCTTATTCAAAAAGTTTTTTATTATAGATTTCTCAAAAAAATTTATTTTTGATAAAAGTTTATGCATGACCTAAGACTAATTTTAAAGATGAAAAAAAAACTATATGGCACTAGATTTTAACGATTTTAAAAATATTCGCAAAAGTAAAGTGCCCCTATTTTAAGACTAACAAAATAAAACGTGCAAAAAAATTGTTCAGAAATCAAAAATATGACAAGAAATTTGACGTTAAAATTTCATTTTTGAATTTTATAGTAGGTATCTAGTGTCGATATTCAAAAAGGTTGCAACTAGTGGAAAAGTCTTATTATCGATTTCGCGGAAAATTTTATTCTTGAGAAAAATTGGTATATGGTCTAAAACTAATTTCAAGTTAAAAAAAGCTTTACAAACATTCATACGACTCTAGCTTTTAGCGATTTTAAAAATATCTGCAAGATTAAGTTTTTAAATTCTAAAAATTTTTTAACGTTTTAAAATTCTTAAAATAAGGCACTTTTTGAAAGTTAAAGTTACTTCAAACATAAAAATTTAAATTTTAACATCATATTTCACTTTTGGTTGTATTTTTGAATTCTAAATCTTTTCCTATGAAGTTTTTTTGTTACTCTTATAACAAGGCCCCTTTACTCTTGTGAATATTTCTGAAATCGCTTAAATCTGGTATCGTATACATATTAGTGAAATTTTTTTCATCTTTTAATTTGGTTGAGGTCATCCATCAACTTTTATCAGGAATAAAAGTTTCTGAGAAACTTTTAGTAAAACACTTTTTCACTTGTTGATACTTTTTGAATGACGCTATATAGAAGATATAAATGTAGCTTTTAAAAGGATTAACACTCAAGTTTCTTAAAAAAATTAATTCTTAAATTTAAATCAATGATTTTTGATTTTTTTAATAAAAATTGATTTTTGCCCAACCCTGCTAAAAAGTACCATAAAAAATAATAATCTTAATTTTAAAACGCTTTAGCAAAAAAAGGGGGAGAAAAAGACTCGATTTGGTTGCTTGGCGACGTTATTCTACTGTTAATACTGTATTTTTTCTACCAAGTGAATCCAAAGAGTAAACACATAAAGAATAAATCTTTTGCACAATGTCAGATAAAAACATTATGTTATTTTTATTCACAATTATGGCGCAAAGTGAATGGACATGCACGTATATATCCACCCTCAACACGAAACATTTGATGTTTCGTATTTTTTATCGTTTTCCGGAATGCTTGTTAACGCTACATCGACTTTCCACAATGTTTTTTACATGTTTGTGTTCACCCAATAATTCAATTACGACTACACGTACCTTAACAAAGGGCCTACGACTTGATTTAAAACAATCTTGACAGCTTTGTTTCTGCAGGTTTTACGGTTGTTTACCGCATGTGTTGTACACAAAGTTTTAATCAAAATTACCAGGTCCAGCAACTGCGTCACATAATCCATGGAAAGTGCAAGTTACCGGTTAATTTGTTTCTAAACGAGCGCCGAGGGAGCTTTAAGCAGTTTTCCAACAACAGCACTGTTGGAATGGTTTCATAATACGATCGACGTTGTCCATGTGTTATGGTTAGTGCCTGCTGGTTTCTTGCTACCATGATACAAATATATTTGGATTTTATATAACGTAGCAATATACGAGGTAAGCGCCAAAATTTCCCGGCCTGGCAGATCCAAGTGTCACAGGCGGGTCAAATTTTTTAACATATTGCTTCAAGTCACATTAACCTTTGAAAAAACAAATATGGATTTTATATCAATTAGTTTTCTTATAACTCGTTCATCACGATGTCAGAAGTCACGAGAATTGAGTATCGAGCTGTTATAAAATTGTTTACTCGCGAAGGTTTTTCTCCTCAAAACATCAAGTTCGACTGAATGGGGGACAATTCCTTGTCTTATTCTGTGGTAAAAGATTGGTCAAAACGGTTTCAAATGGGGCAAGGATCCTTGGAAGATGATGCAAGAACAGGAAGGACTGTGGAAGTGGTGACGGACGACAAGATTGCCCTTGTTAAGGAACTCGTATTAGGCGATCGACGCTTGAAGGTGAAAGAACTATCAAAACTGTCGGAAGTTTCAGATACAACCATTCGCCGAATTCTTCACGATCGGTTAGGCATGAGTAAAGTTAGTGCAAGGTGGGTCTTCAAACATCTCTCAGCAGTTCAGAGCCAGCGTCGTGTTGAATGTGCTCGATCCTTTTTGGAGCTCTGTGGAGAAAATCCTGTGGACGCATTGACGACAATTGCTACCGGGGATGAAACCATGGTTCTCTACTATGATCCTTTGTCCAAAAGAGAGTCGATGGAATGGAGACGAAAAGCAGAAGCACCGCCAAGAAAGTTCAGGGTCTGTCAGTCGACAAAAAAGGTGATGGCTTCGATCTTTTGGGATTGTGAAGGCTTTCTTCTCATAGATTTTAAAGAACGCAACACCACAGTCAACGGAGAATATTATGCAGTACTCCTGCACAAATTACGACAACATATTTGAGAGAAAAGACGTGGGAAACTGACCAGAGGCGTGCGTTTACTGCACGACAATGCCCCCGTGCACACTGCTGGAATTGCTCAAGCCGCAATTCGTGACTCCGGTTTTGAACAAATCGATCACCTTCCGTATAGTCCAGAATTGGCTCCCAGTGACTATTACCTGTTTGGAAATTTAAAAAAGGACCTTTACGGGTGCCATTTCAGTAACGACCAAGAGGTGAAGGCTGCAGTTTGGGCACATTTTGCAGACAAATAGAAGGCATATTTTTTTAGAGGTATCGAATTGTTGCTAAAACGATGTAATAAGTGCATTGATGTGAGGGGGATTATATTGAAAAATAAAATTTAATTTTGAGCCTACACCGTTTCTTTCATAGTCAGGCCGGGAAATGTTGGCGCTCGCCTCGTAAGTAATCGAAAAATATTTTTAAACGATTCGAAATTTATTTAGTTTGGCTAATGAACTGTGACATTGGTAGAGAAAATAATCTTAAGTGATTGAATGTATACTGATAAACACTAACAATTAAAATGATTTATTTTAAAATAAAAATGTAAAAAAAGTAAAACTTGGAATGTCCAATTATAATGCAGGAATGACAAGATGTGACACATTTTTTATCCACATTTTCTGTTTATAACCATTTAATTTATTCGCTAAAGCTTTATCTATGCAATTACTATATAAATTTATGCAAATAATTCAAACATCTTAAAAGATTATTGTTTTGAGACCACGCTGTAAATTTATGAATGTATATACTGTATTGATCGATGCTTGTTTTTTAATATCAAGTTTTTTAATAAAGAAATAAATCTGCTTGGGCAAATATTTTCTTGAAACATTTTATATTCACAAAAATACGAAAATTAAATTTTTTAAATATTTTTTAAGATAATCGCTGGCTTTAATCTTAATTCGAAAGTATGACATGCAGAATGATTATATTTGTTGATTTCTAAAAAATATTGTATAAATCACGAAAAGGTTATAATTTAGACGAACAAGATTGGCGCAAATAATATTTCTCTCCGCCATTTCGCAAATATCTTACGATAAGCGCCGCTGCATTCGAGACTTAAAATTAAATTCCCTCGCTTAATGCAATTTTAATAATCCGGTTATTGTATTGGTTTCAAGAAAACGAAGGAAATTGTAGAAACCGTATACCCTGGTCTATCAGATTTCTTTGTTAGATATTTTGAATTAGGGCGATTAAAGAATGTCGCATAATTTTTATTTGAATTCTAAAATTAACCAGAAAATTCAATATTTTTCTATAAACGTAAAAGAATTTTCAGGACTAAATTTAATTTGATTAATTCTACTTAGTTGTCAGCTAAGGAAAATATATTTGAGACACAATCCACATTGTAATTTTTACCAATTTTTTTAATTTTTAAGTATTCCCATCGTAGGGGTTTCAGGTGGTTTCCCTTACCTACTATAGGCAAATGCTGTGACAGTACTTCCACCTACCCTTACCTTACCCACACTTTTCTTCTCCCCCCCCCTCCTACCGGACGCTAGTGAGCTCAGATGTCGAAGCGTCCTAAAACCCTCAATTAAAAAAAAAAAACAGTATCGTGCATTTATAACAATCATTTATTGATTGTCAAAATTAGTACATTTTAAAGCCTGTATAGACATCTGGGAAACAGCTATGGGGATGCACCAAATAGACTAATATTCAGATCATCCAGATTACTAAAAAGTAAAATGCTCACAAAGAGATCTAAAATAAACATTTACAATACAACAAATCGGCCTATATTACTATACGCTGCTGGAATAATGGCCCATGACAAAAAAGGAAGAGAATGGTTTAAGGATGTTCGAAAGGAAAATCGTGATGGCAAACTTGGAGCAGTAACGGATACGAAATGCAGAATTAAAACAAATGCAGAAATTACGCAAGAATTGAAGGAAAGAGACATAAAAGCAAAAATAAGACAGCTCAGGGCGAGATAGTTGGGACATGGTTTTAGAGCAGACGAGAGCACCCAAATCAAGTCAGCGTTACAATGGGATCCCGGAGGAAACAGGAGACCTAGGTCAAAATGGATGCAGAAAGTGATAGTTGATCTAAACAGGGCGGTGGTTAGAAAATCGAAAGAAAAAGCAAAACAAAGGAGAGAATGGAGAAAAGTTGTTTTTAGTATATGCTAATAGACTGGGACTGATCTCCCCAAAATAAAGGATCTAGAAAACTTAAAAGCGGCTCAGCCTCACTGGGGGTGTAGCCATCATATACCGGGTGTTAACCACCAGCCGTGAACATAGGGAATTAACATTGGTTTTAACTTTTTTTCGGTTTCCTGCTCCCCAATTGAATTTATATTAAAATTAATGGTAACAATACAAAGATAAAATTATTACGCATCATTTGAGACCATTCATAAGCTTAAATGTTTAATATTTAGTTTATAATTAATATTTTAAAGTTGGATTAATTTTACAAATATAAGTAGCCATGACTGTCAATCTGACATTTGTTTTCATTAATTTTTGTCTGTCAATTTTTAAATCAGCGAGTTATTTCTATAACGATTTTGATTAAAATGAAAAAAAAAAACTGTAATAGAGGAAGAGTTTTAATGGTGAACACTTTTTACAGCATTATAGTGGCGCATCTTCGTGGAGATTAATTACAAGAGTCGACACTATTATTACTTAAATTTCAACTTAAAATTAAAAACAATAACAAAAAATATAAAAGAATAAATTTTACAATAAATACTCAAAAAGCCCCCATTCCTACATAAACAATACCCCCCCAATCTATTATAAAAACCGTTTCTCACAGAGGTTAGCTGTCTTTTATTAATTAAAGCACATTCTGCTACTATTGCATTCCTCAAAGAATTAATATTTGAGTGGCGTTTTTTATAAATTTTACTTTTAAGGTGGCCCCACAGAAAGAAGTCACAAGGTGCTAAATCAGGAGATCTGGCTGGCCACTTTATTGTTCCACCTCTACCAATCCAGCGATTGGGAAAACAATCGTTTAAAAAGTTTCTAACATCTAAACTGTAATGAGCTGGACAGCCGTCATGTTGGAACCAGATCTCCTGATTTTCTCTTGCAACTTCTTCCAGCGCAGGACCTACCTTGGTTATTAATAGGTCTAAATGTTTTTCTGAATTTAAATTTCCCTCAATTTCAAAAGGACCAACAATTTGGTTATTAAAAATGCCAGCCCAAATATCAATTTTTCGAGGATATGTAGCATTTGGTTCATTGTTCCAAATAAACGTAGATTCGCCGGTAAAACAAATTGATGAAAGAAAACTGCGATCGTTGTAGGCGCGTTCTTGCATTATCTCACAAAAAAAAATTCTACAGTCTTGATCCGCAGGAAGAATTTCCTGGTGACACTGCGATTTGTAGGGTTGATAACGGTGTTTTTTTTTTATTTTAAATACCTCGCTGATTTAAAAATTGACAGATAACAAAAATTAATGAAAACAAATGTCAGATTGACAGTCATGGCTACTTATATTTGAAAAATTAATCCAATTTTAAAATATTAATTATAAACTAAATATTAAACATTTAAGCTTATGAATGGTCTCAAATGATGCGTAATAATTTTATCTTTCTATTGTTACCATTAATTTTAATATAAATTCAATTGGGGAGCAGGAATCCGAAAAAAAGTTAAAACCAATGTTAATTCCCTATGTTCACGGCTGGTGGTTAACACCCGGTATATGATTTTTGATCTACTGACGCCAGTGTTGTTTTGTTTCAAAAAAAAATGTTTACGCAAGCATTTTTTTTTTAACTACCACAATTACAAAAAGTAATGAGTATTTTTTGTTGTACAATAAAGATGTTTTCTAGAAGTGTAATCCCCTAATATACCCATCGGTATTAAAGTAAGTGTGAGATGTAAATACTTTCAATGGAGCAATAGATCTTTGTTAGACGTATCAAAATGCCCAATTAAACTGTCTGGAAACTTTACTTAAAATTTGTTATAAAACCGCATAACCGAACTTTTTAACGACGTCGCTGTGTTCGACTGTAAAACTTTCTTACATTTTTTATGGTTTCAATTTCCTTTTTCACACACAATTGAATATTTCCAACACAAAAACCTTATTATAAGATTAATTTATGCATTACGGCTAAATATCAGGACGTAGATAAATTTACACTAATCTGCTTTCACAACGTGGATCATTTTTTATCGTTCAAGGCTTTCTTATCCTTTATAAAAACATAAATTATGTGCGCTGTTCGTATAACATAAATTATCAAATTGTAAAGTAACTTTTAAGGTAACGTTTAAAATGCATTTTCGTAACAAGGCAAATAATTAGACCAGTGGCGTTAATAGGGTTATGCAAGGAATATAGTCGAGTAGTGGCCCGAAGCCCTAGCGGGCCCTTAGACGTCCTGCTGATCTGGATTTATGTTTTTAAACTTTAAATTAATTAAAATAATAATAAATCAGGATTTTTTTATGATGATTTTCGGTTTTCAGTTTTACTAACCATATTAGTTAACTAAAGCTTTATCAGAATTATCCAAACATAGGAGAAGATAAAAACAAATCTAGATATGAATTATCCAGTATTAGAATATGTTTTTTTCTACTACCACTAATGTAAATTACTCTTACCGTACAGTCTGCATGCATAGTAAGTGAGTCCTAACGCACGGTAAGCAAAACGCACACTTGTCTAGAAAGATCGAAGTTGCCTTACGTCAAACACTGCCTGCATGCATAGTAACTGAATTATAACGCACGGTAAGCAAAACGCACACTTGTCTAGAAATGTCAAAGTAGGCTTACCTCAAAATTGACAAGACAATGTAATTACATGTGTATATTAGCCAAAAAGCCGTTAAAATCGTATGTATTTTGTGATCGTAGAAAAAGTAAGCGACATAACACGAGTTGTAAAGCATTTACGCACTCGTAGAAATACGCACTCGCCGCTACGCGGCTCCGAGCGTGACTTTTTCACTCGTGCGTGTTATGCTTCTTACAACTCGTGTTATGTAATATACTATTATTATACATACATTATTTTATTTATTTAGTCATGAGTCCTTCTACTGTTAGGTGTAGGACTGTTGAGTTGTGTTGTGCTGATTTTTTTCCATGTTTTTCTGTCTTGTGCTAGCCTTTTTATGTCTTTCCATTTAATGTTTCTATCCGCTGCTGCTTTTTTAACTTCGTCGTGCCAGGTTTTTCTTGGTCTACCTCGTTTGTTTTTTCCCTGTGTTCTTGCTTCATATGCTCTTCTGGTTAACCTTTCTTCTTTCATCCTATAAATGTGACCCAACCATCCCAGCTGCCTTTCCTGTATTTTTGTTTCAACTGATTTTATCTTTAATTGTTCTCTATATGTTTCGTTTCTGATTCTGTCTTTTTTTGTTTTTCCTTGGATTTTTCTTAGAAATCTCATTTCTGCTGCATTCACTCGGCTACTATTTTTATTTGTTAGTGCCCATGTTTCACTTCCGTATAAAAGTGCCGGAGTTACTACCTTTTTGACCACTTCTACTTTTGTTGTTTTTGGGACTTCTCTATTTCCAAACAATTTTGTTCTTAAACTGTTAAATATTCTTCCCACATTTCCTGTCCTTTCGCTTATTTCCTTGTCCATTTCTCCATTATTCTCTATGATCACTCCTAAATATTTAAAGCTTTCTACCTGTTCTAACCTAAGCCCATTTAAAGTGATGCTATGCCCTTTGTTTTCTGTTGTAACGATCATAGTTTTTCGGTATTTATTTTCATATTAATTTTTTCCAATTCCAGGTTTAGAGTTTCTAAATTATGTTGCAGGTTTTTTTCTGTTTCCGCGACTAAGACCATGTCGTCTGCGAACATTAGCTCCGTTATGTTAATTTTTTCCATTTTCCAGTTGCCTAGGTGAAACGGATTATACATACTTACTATATTATATTTTTCATCTTACGGGAAGAGCTCATATTTATTTTTTTATAAATTATTTTATAATTCAGATCTGTACGCTGAGTAAATCAGTAATTTTTTTGCAGGTCCACCTACGGGCGTGTCTGTCCTTCTTCCTTCAGTCTGTAATTTATGCAGTTATTTATTCATTTGTCCATCAATACATATCGCGGCAACAGAAACATCTCATACACGATTGATCCCAAAAAGCAGAGCCAGATTATCACTCCAAAATGACTGCACATGCAGCCACTTTCCAGGAAGCTGTTAGGACCATCTGATGCTCTAAGCACAGGTCGGACCGAGACCCCAAAACCCCAAATTTCACCTCTTCTTAAACTTTGTCGACCTTAAAAAAGGCCGGTTTTCGACCAAAAAATTCTGTAGGGGACATTTTGCCTTGGTGTCCTAAACATGTGCTTATATTACAAAATAGTTGCTTCAGTGCTACCAAAAACCATCATCATTCAAAAAATTGGGTCTTAGGACCCTTGAATTTTTTGCTTTTAACTTTTTTCTTGAAACATCGTAAACCAAGGAGCCCATCAAATTTTTCTTCTAGTGTAACAGTGGCGTAGCTAGGGGGTGGGGGAGGCGCGGTCCGCCCATGACGGCACTTTTTTTGGGGCGGCACTTTTAGTCTACCCAAATACCCACATGGGGTAAAAATTAAAATCTTGAAGTAGTGAAGGAACAGTAGATATAATAATTAGTGCTGGTGGGCTGGCACTAGCGCTAGACCCAATGAAAAATTCGCATTAAGAAAGAATTTTTATGGAAGTTGAAGAGTAAAACGGGCTAGTCTACACCGAAAACCGCCCCCTTGTAACGACAGAAATTCCAAGTTATAAAATTTATGATAGGGTACCAAAGGTCCATGTCCATTTGAAATGTAACTTTTTTTTTCAACGTAGAATGTTGTGCTATATATCCTTGTGCTGGCGTGTGCTGTTAAACATTTTTATCTGCTGGTTTCGTTAGGCTACAAATTCAATTTTACATTGTTTTCTAATTAATATTTCTAATTGATATTGTACTTATTGCATCATAAAATTAACTTTTACCGTGAAACATGTTTGCATTGTAGGATTTAGACGACCTCATTATTTTTTTTCAATAATCCAAATCAATGACTCTTTTTTTTAAATTAACTTTAACTGAATGAACAAGTTATACCAACAATTTACTAAATCTTTTGTCAAAAATGATATTTCTGTCGTAATTAACCATTATTAATTTAGCTGGGTTTGATGTTGACGATAAAACTTTAATAAGAAATATAAAATTTGTAACTGCGATTGAACAAAGAAGCCATTACCATTAGAGTTATAAAATTTGGTCGTAATACGTAACACTTGCGACACACAGCTGCCACCTATTGGAATTCCAAAACTAAACTTTGTTCCATTACTTGTTTAATAACGTACGATATCTCCTGCTAATTTGTTCACTACACAGCGGCCGTCGAAAAGCAAACGCTAGAGAGAAACACGACTAACCCAATGCTAAAAAATCAACGGAGATAAAAGGTAATAACACGGATTTTGCAGTAAAACACAATAACGTTTTTATTTTCCATGCACGTTACAAAAAAAAGTAATTTAAAAAAGTTAAATATTAACAACGTTTTTGAGTCATAAATCCTCCTATATAGACTGTCATGTTTCCACAATCTCTCTACAAATACCAGTAAATACTAACACAATAAAAAATATAATTATCTCCGGTTATGAGTTTTGCTATGCTTTTGTTAGCGGCCCCGAACATACATCACGGTTTGAATAGAGCGCTAAGCCGGTGTTCAGTTTGTTTTCAGTTTTAAATACTAATTTAAACTCTCCTTCTCGGTCTAATCTCCCGCTGTCTCCTTCTGACGCGCTCCGGCAGGCTTAGGACCCTTGAATGCAGGGGAATGATAATTTCAGAACGACCGTCCTGGCGCACCAGATAGGAAATATTTATTATTATTACTCGAATGCCATATTGTCATAGATTCGATTTCCAGCTTCCTGCAAATATATTGGCAGTGCAGAGTTGTGAAATATGAATTTCTGGAAGATACTGCGAATTTGAAATTGTTCGGAAAATTTAATACTCGAATTTCAGCCATGTGTGGGATTAATATGTTTTATATGAAGACACGCTTAAAAGACGGCTGTTATTACTGAGTTTTATATTGAACAGAGCTCAGCTTGAAACATGGGTTCAGCTGGAACTTAATTTAACGTCAAAGCTCGACAGAATTAAGAGCTAGATATGAATTTTTGAAACAGATTGCTTAATGTATTTCTTATTTTATATTTTATGCATTTTTACACAAATTTTTAAGCAGAGACGGCTTAAGAAACAATAGAGTTTTAAATCAACATAAAATTAAATCAGATGTCTTAAACGAGATACGCATTATAGTTCACAATTAATACAGTAAAACGATACCAAAAGAAACTTTTTTTATTATGAATTGTATAAAACAAAATAATTGACTTCAAACTCAAACATATTTGAATTGTTTTTTTTTCAGTATTCTAGTAAATATGATATAATTTTTAAATAATCGTTAATTTAATGTATTTGGTAACATGCGGTGCTAAATGAAAAAAAATGATTTGTATTTGCATTTTAAATATTGTAGTAAAATGTTGAGTGCGATTTCTAGCAGGAAAGTCAGAACTATTAAGAAATTGAAGATTAGTAATATTTATAAGAAACTTCAACAATTAACTCGACAAAGCAAAATTTCTTCGTTAATAATGTCTTTTCGAATCACATATTCCCGAATAATTTTTCAACTGTTTAAGATAGAGACTTGCAATTTTCAGGATATATTTTAATTTTGATTGGTTCCTTGGTGAAACGATGAAGCGTCAGATTTGAATCCCAGCAGGAAACTAAAGAAAAACTATCTAAACCAAAACTATTTTGGTTGATTTAAGGTCTAAAAGTCAAATTTGTGGTATTTGCAGTTCTGTTAAAGAACTAATTGTTCATGTCTAAATTTTACTTAAATTACTATTTGATTTATAATCTAAAAATACAGAATATACAAGGTTTCGTTTAGAGGTGCAAAGTAACATACCGGTGCGTAAAAACAAAACACTATTTACAGGTACAAATAGTTTTAGGTTATAAAGTTAACGGCCACAACACTTTTATAAAATAGATTCCTTTAATTCATCATTAATAACACAGTAATTTAATAATTTTTCTTGACTTTAGTAAACAGGATGTATACTAATACTAATGTGAATATATGTTACTGTAAAAGCTAGGACGGTAAATTCTAGCATTTACCGTAGTGAGAGGGGGTAGAAGTTCGAAATTTGCTTCATTTTCATTATTTATTTTTGAACTAAGCTTTGATCAACGTTTAACCTGACCCTCTATTGTTGACCGAATAAACGAGGGTTAGGCTGAAGGTTACTTAAAGCTTTTTTTTTACGAAAACAAACGTAATAGCCCGAAATGAAAGCGTTTACAAGCTTAGCTTCATGTTAAATATTTATTTTGGAAAAAGCCTTAACCAACTTTTGCCTTATTCTCGATTACTGACCAAACGAACTAGAATCAGTTTAAAGACTAGTTTGAGCTTTTTTAAGTTGAAAACAAAAGCCTAAATTGAAAGGATATACAAGCTTTTTTCGTACTTTCAACACTTCACTTTGAAAAATGCTAGGATTTACTGAAACCAGGATTTACCGAATTTCGGGCTTTTACAGTAACATATATACCTTCACTCATTTATCGGTCTATATAAAAAACAAGTCTAGATTCCAAAAGTTGTTTAAGATCGATAATTGTGTATTCCAAACTTATTTTCAACTATATCAAGTGTAATATTTCTTCTTTGATTACGTGACGTTTCGACCATGCTGTCTAAAGTGTCGTGGTCTTTATTAAACGCGTTTGATAAAGACTAAATACGAAAACCTATAATTGGTTTAATATATTTACCAAAGGTTTGCAATAAGAGAAAATAAGTTATATTTGATTAGGCATTAGGCATTAGGCAATTACCTACTGTATCGAAATAAGAGAACTTTACTTAATGTTTGCATCCTGTATGTAATCTGAATGCATTTTAATTTAATTTAGTGCAAATCGCTAAAGGTTTTGTTTCAGATGTCGCCAGCTATCGGATGGATGGTCATTAAGTATCAATTTCGTAAATTTTTGGCCAAATTCCGAACAAACCATATGGTCCAAAGTTCAAGTAGGAAACCACGAAGTTCGGAATAAAATGGAAAACAATTCGTAACTCCGTTATTAGCGACCCGAAAATGTTGATTCGGTGTTCAAAATGTAGCTAAAAAACTGTCGCATCCAACGATGTAAAGAAAGTGCAAATAAAACACTTTTTGATATCATCCACGGCCGTCTGAAAAAGGTCCGGCAATATGCCGAGAGTTCGCTCGCAAAAATAGAAACATCTCGGTCTACAAAAAAAATCGTAACTCCGTTATTAGCCGGCCGAAAATTTTGATTCGGTGTTCAAAATGTAGCTAAACGACTGGCGCATCCAACGATGTAAAGAAAGTGCAAATAAAACACTTTTTGATATCATCCACGGCCGTCTGAAAAAGGTCCGGCAATATGCCAAGAGTTCACTCGCAAAAATAGAAACATCTCGGTCTACAAAAAAATTCGTAACTCCGTTATTAGCGGGCCGAAAATTTTGATTCGGTGTTCAAAATGTAGCTAAAAGACTGGCGCATCCAACGATGTAAAGAAAGTGCAAATAAAATACTTTTTGATATCATCCACGGCCGTCTGAAAAAGGTCCGGCAATATGCCGAGAGTTCGCTCGCAAAAATAGAAACATCTCGGTCTACAAAAAAATTCGTAACTTCGTTATTAGCCGGCCGAAAATTTTGATTCGGTGTTCAAAATGTAGCTAAAAGACTGGCGCATCCAACGATGTAAAGAAAGTGCAAATAAAACACTTTTTGATATCATCCACGGCCGTCTGAAAAAGGTCCGGCAATATGCCGAGAGTTCGCTCGCAAAAATAGAAACATCTCGGTCTACAAAAAATTCGTAACTCCGTTATTAGCCGGCCGAAAATTTTGATTCGGTGTTCAAAATGTAGCTAAAAGACTGGCGCATCCAACGATGTAAAGAAAGTGCAAATAAAACACTTTTTGATATCATCCACGGCCGTCTGAAAAAGGTCCGGCAATATGCCGAGAGTTCGCTCGCAAAAATAGAAACATCTCGATCTACAAAAAAATTCGTAACTCCGTTATTAGCGGGCCGAAAATTTTGATTCGGTGTTCAAAATGTAGCTAAAAGACTGGCGCATCCAACGATGTAAAGAAAGTGCAAATAAAACACTTTTTGATATCATCCACGGCCGTCTGAAAAAGGTCCGGCAATATGCCGAGAGTTCGCTCGCAAAAATAGAAACATCTCAGTCTACAAAAAAATTCGTAACTCCGTTATTAGCCGGCCGAAAATTTTGATTCGGTGTTCAAAATGTAGCTAAAAAACTGTCGCATCCAACGATGTAAAGAAAGTGCAAATAAAACACTTTTTGATATCATCCACGGCCGTCTGAAAAAGGTCCGGCAATACGCCGAGAGTTCGCTCGCAAAAATAAAAACATCTCGGTCTACGAAAAAATTCGTAACTCCGTTATTAGCCACCCGAAAATGTTGATTCGGTGTTCAAAATGTAGCTAAAAGACTGGCGCATCCAACGATGTAAAGAAAGTGCAAATAAAATACTTTTTGATATCATCCACGGCCGTCTGAAAAAGGTCCGGCAATATGCCGAGAGTTCGCTCGCAAAAATAGAAACATCTCGGTCTACAAAAAAATTCGTAACTCCGTTATTAGCCGGCCGAAAATTTTGATTCGGTGTTCAAAATGTAGCTAAAAGACTGGCGCATCCAACGATGTAAAGAAAGTGCAAATAAAACACTTTTTGATATCATCCACGGCCGTCTGAAAAAGGTCCGGCAATATGCCGAGAGTTCGCTCGCAAAAATAGAAACATCTCAGTCTACAAAAAAATTCGTAACTCCGTTATTAGCCGGCCGAAAATTTTGATTCGGTGTTCAAAATGTAGCTAAAAGACTGGCGCATCCAACGATGTAAAGAAAGTGCAAATAAAACACTTTTTGATATCATCCACGGCCGTCTGAAAAAGGTCCGGCAATACGCCGAGAGTTCGCTCGCAAAAATAAAAACATCTCGGTCTACGAAAAAATTCGTAACTCCGTTATTAGCCACCCGAAAATGTTGATTCGGTGTTCAAAATGTAGCTAAAAGACTGGCGCATCCAACGATGTAAAGAAAGTGCAAATAAAATACTTTTTGATATCATCCACGGCCGTCTGAAAAAGGTCCGGCAATATGCCGAGAGTTCGCTCGCAAAAATAGAAACATCTCAGTCTACAAAAAAATTCGTAACTCCGTTATTAGCCGGCCGAAAATTTTGATTCGGTGTTCAAAATGTAGCTAAAAGACTGGCGCATCCAACGATGTAAAGAAAGTGCAAATAAAATACTTTTTGATATCATCCACGGCCGTCTGAAAAAGGTCCGGCAATATGCCGAGAGTTCGCTCGCAAAAATAGAAACATCTCGGTCTACAAAAAAATTCGTAACTCCGTTATTAGCCGGCCGAAAATTTTGATTCGGTGTTCAAAATGTAGCTAAAAGACTGGCGCATCCAACGATGTAAAGAAAGTGCAAATAAAACACTTTTTGATATCATCCACGGCCGTCTGAAAAAGGTCCGGCAATATGCCGAGAGTTCGCTCGCAAAAATAGAAACATCTCAGTCTACAAAAAAATTCGTAACTCCGTTATTAGCCGGCCGAAAATTTTGATTCGGTGTTCAAAATGTAGCTAAAAGACTGGCGCATCCAACGATGTAAAGAAAGTGCAAATAAAACACTTTTTGATATCATCCACGGCCGTCTGAAAAAGGTCCGGCAATACGCCGAGAGTTCGCTCGCAAAAATAAAAACATCTCGGTCTACGAAAAAATTCGTAACTCCGTTATTAGCCACCCGAAAATGTTGATTCGGTGTTCAAAATGTAGCTAAAAGACTGGCGCATCCAACGATGTAAAGAAAGTGCAAATAAAATACTTTTTGATATCATCCACGGCCGTCTGAAAAAGGTCCGGCAATATGCCGAGAGTTCGCTCGCAAAAATAGAAACATCTCAGTCTACAAAAAAATTCGTAACTCCGTTATTAGCCGGCCGAAAATTTTGATTCGGTGTTCAAAATGTAGCTAAAAAACTGTCGCATCCAACGATGTAAAGAAAGTGCAAATAAAACACTTTTTGATATCATCCACGGCCGTCTGAAAAAGGTCCGGCAATACGCCGAGAGTTCGCTCGCAAAAATAAAAACATCTCGGTCTACGAAAAAATTCGTAACTCCGTTATTAGCGACCCGAAAATGTTGATTCGGTGTTCAAAATGTAGCTAAAAGACTGGCGCATCCAACGATGTAAAGAAAGTGCAAATAAAACACTTTTTGATATCATCCACGGCCGTCTGAAAAAGGTCCGGCAATATGCCGAGAGTTCGCTCGCAAAAATAGAAACATCTCGGTCTACAAAAAAATTCGTAACTTCGTTATTAGCCGGCCGAAAATTTTGATTCGGTGTTCAAAATGTAGCTAAAAGACTGGCGCATCCAACGATGTAAAGAAAGTACAATTACTGTATCGAAATAAGAGAGCTATACTTAATGTTCGCATCCTGTATGTAATCTAAATGCATTTTAATTTAATTTAGTGCAAATCGCTAAAAATTTTGTCCCAGATGTCGCCAGCTATCGGATGGATGGTCATTAAGTATCGATTTCGTAAATTTTTGGCCAAATTCCGAACGATGGTCCAAAGTCCAAGTAGGAAACCACGAAGTTCGGAATAAAATGGAAAACAGTTTTGATTCAAGATTTCTGAAACATTTTGCATTTTGTTTCGTATTAAAATAAACGATATTAATTATGAAAAGTAACAAAAACAATTAATTACACTAAAATACTAGTGTAGGAGAGAAAAGTAACTGTGTTTAAACGAAATTTAAGATTGTTTCGCTTCGGTTCAAAATACTGTAGCCAAAATTTTCTTCCACTTACCGACTAGGCCAAATTTTTTGCTTGATAAGTATTTAAGCGCCAATCCCACCCAAAAATTTGCGAAAATATACTCAATTGACTGTTGACCCGATAGCTGGCGACATCTTTAGCGAAATATTTCGAAATTTGCATTAAGAGCCAGCGCCTGAGTTTTATTTCATTTCAAGCAATTATAATAGCATACGTGGGCCAGTCTTGAAGTAAAACGTTGGCGCATTATCATGGATATCGCAAATTAAATTCCTGTTAAAGGAAATATATTAATGTTAATTAATAAAACTATATTTAAATCAGAACGTTATAGTTTTTAAAAATATAAATATGTTTTCGGAAATTTACCCGTTAAAATTTGTTTATTTGCTGCTGGACGTTTGGCAAATCCCCAAAACAATATTACATCATAATGTATAGGAGTGCCTACATTTTCTTTGCCTAGGGGCGTCAAATACTCTTACGCCGGCCCTGACTGAAACACACACTTTTTTTAAATTTGCTTCTAAACATTGTAATTGACTTTAAGCACGTTTTTTGTCAAAATAATAATATCCAGTTAATTCTTTGTCAATGCCAATAAATAGGTACACGTGCACTCATAAAATTAAATTAGAAGACTTTGAAAAGTTTTTAATTATTTTTTAGCCTGCCAATAGTTTTTCATGATCTATTTTAGGCCATGTACTTTCACTAATAATCTAACATTTAAAAAAATTGTTTTTTTTCTTAAATTCATCGTATTATCGCTTACCTAATCTTTAAAAAAAAATTGTATGTTTTTCAATAAATATGTGTTAAAAACGATAAAATAACGTAAATATGATCATGGAATGTGGACACAGTATATTATTGAGCTATCTGACATCACTTGATATGCAAAATCTAGCATGTTTTAATTTTTATGCTAATTGCCCATACATATTTATTTAATTAATAGTAAATATAAGTACAATATTTTGAGTTGAAAACATGTCGTTTATTTTCGATCTTATGTCAAACGTTAGATCTGAGATTTTGCTCGACGCTTTTCCGGAACTTTGCACCTGTCAATATAGTTCTGAAGTGGTCATATGAACATTTGAAAAATGCGTTGAGAGAGTAGCAGACAAATTGAACATCTTACCTGTTACTTCATGCCAGCTGAGTGAAATCTGAAAGGTTCTGAGAAGATATAACGAAAGTTTTTGAAGCGAGTGTCTTCCGCGAGTACTTTTAAGTTACGGCTTAATCTTAGATCTCATAAATCCAGTTGCTAAATTGTATTGGTAGAAGCTTTATTTTAACCCTATAATTTTGGAGCGATGTCATTGAATCTAAGAACTTTTAATTGTACATTTAATATTCAAATAATGAAGTTTTTTGTTAGAAGTAAATTAAAGTTGCGATTAAATCATTCAGTCAAACAGGGTGTTTCAGGAGGAATAGTAAAAACAGGGTGTGTAAAAATTGGCGGAAGCGGTACACGTGGCGATGTTCTTCGTAAAATCCCAAGTCGAAAATCTTAACACAAAAATGTTGTACCACGCTTGCTGTGTCTGCAAGAGGTCCTCAAAGTTTTGACAATCAGTCCTTTAATAAGCGTTATTATTTAATATTTGTTAATGAAAAAGCTGCGATTTGGAATAGAAATAAATTTCAAATAATATTTTTTCCTAGATATTGTGTTTTTCCTTTCAAAAATTGGTGTTGAAGATATGTTAATAACTGATTTGAATGAAAATAATACATGTGGCAACATTATTTTTCAAATAGCACTAGAAAAACTGGAGCGAGTAATACAGATGGACCTAAAAGTATGCAGCTATGTTTACGAACTGAAGTTTTCAGTTCGAACAAATATTATAAATACCTAAGTAAAAATTGCTGATAAACAAATGTCCAAACGCAAATCAATGGATGCAATGTTGCCAAACTTTTGTTTTTTTTATGGTTCCTGAGGCCATAGCAAGTATGGTACAATGTTTCTGTATGAAGATTTTTGACTTAGAATTTTACAAAGGACATCGCCACGTGTAGCGTCGAATTTTACTCTTTCAAACTTAAACGAGCGGAACAGTTACTTCCGTACAATTTGAGTACACTTGCATGAATTTCAGAAGAATTCACTCCTTCTGCAGTTAAAAATTCGATCACAGAACGTTGGTGCAATTTTGAAGTGACGCCAACTGAGAAATAAATTTTGCTTTTGTTTCCAGACCCATAATAATCATTTTTCTACGACCACTAATATAAATGAGTCTTACCGTACAGCCTGCATGCATAGTAAGTGGGTCCTTACGCACGGTAAGCAAAAAGCACAGTTTTTTAAAGAAATGATTAAAGTAGACTCACGCCAAACACTTCCTGCATGCATAGTAAGTGAGTTATAACGCATGTTAAGCAAAACGAACACTTGTCTAGAAATGTCAAGGTAGGCTTACTTCAACATTGAAAAGCCAACGTAATTACATGTGTATATTAGCAAACCGTTAAAATTGTAGATATTATGTGATCGTAGAAAAAGTAAGCGAGATAGCACGAGTCTTAAAGCAATTACGCACTCGTGGAAATATCCACTAGCCGCTACGAGGCTCTGTGCGTAATATGCTTCTTACAACTTTTGTTAGGTAATATACTATTATGTTCTCCCTAAATGTTTGAACAAAGTCAATATTTTCATTATGAGCAACAGAAAATGTATTTTACTTGTTTTAAGGCGCAATCCGGCTTTTATCTGGAACACTTCGTACATATACAGGGTGTCCCAATTATACACCGCCAAAAAGGTGTTTCCCATTGACTTTGTGGAATAATTAGAAAGAAAACACGTAATTGGAAGTATGATTTATAGTCAGGTCATCCGCTTAATTATGAACAAGCCTTAAGTCAAGCATGACATTAGCCAACCAAGTTTAGTAAAAAAATATTTGAGGTGTATAAACCATTGAATAAAAAGATAAAGGAAGGAGCTTTAATTATTATACTGCAGCGTTTGTCGACGACGGAAATGACGACATAAATGGCCTCTGATGGCGGCCGGTTTTGACTGGTCAAACAGTCATGAAATTTAGAGTTTTGTGTGCTACAACGGTTAGCTGCAGATCTTGCAGTCTTACTAGGTCCAAAAATGTTGAAGATTAATAGATTACGTTTCATAGGTAAGTAGACATTAATATTTTGTAGTGTAATCATGTATTGAAAATTTGATGTGGTCTGTCAAAATAGTATGTCATATCAGTGGCGTGCATTTTTGTACAGCTTTTTTTTTAACTCTCATAATAAACAATGCAAATATTGATGTATGCTGTCGTTTTTTTAATTCCCTAAACTACAAAACAAGAAATAAATAAGTAAATAACAGGCTCAAGTCAAAACAAACCAAATATTTACATTATTCAATACAATGTTAGATACGCCACTGAGAAGCGGAAACATGCATCCGCCATATTGAGAGGCTAACCTGGACGCCTTAAGAACGCCAAAATGCTCCTTTCTTTATCTTTTTATTCAATGGTATAAACAGAGTTTGTCGATGCATCTTTAGCGCTAATTTTCTCGAGAATGGCTACGTTTACAGCAAAAAACAAAGAAGGACGAATGTTTTCCTCTTAAGTGTCACTTTCTTATGGACGAATGACATTTTCAATTTTATTCCAGAGAAAAAAATTCTGAAGATGGTAAGCGGATGACCTGACTATAAATCATACTTCCAATTACGTGTTTTCCTTCTAGTTATCCCACAAAGTCAATGGGAAACACCTAAACATTTCGCCCAAGTTTGATAGCTCTAGCTTAAACGGCTAGGACGTAATCGATTTTTTGATTTTTTTTCTTGCAACTTTGGAGGTCACTAACTTTGAAAGGAAGCATTTTCGGATAACAAAATATTTGACAAATGGTCATCATTTTCACTCAGGAATATGCACCTACTTTTTGGCGGTATATAATTGGGACACCCTGTATAAAATAAAATTAATAAGATCTAACCGTGAAGAGACGGGAGTCTTAAAACTAGTCAAGATATTTTGCCAGGAGAGATACTGTATACAAAATAATATGATAAACTAAAATTTCAGCATAAAAAGTAGAAAAAACGGTTGGCATAATTTGATGTATTAACTTGAAAATAAACATGAAATATACGTGGATGGGATAATTGCATTAAAATTGTGATATATTGAATTTTTTTACATATTCCCAGTCGGCAAAAGTAACCCTGCCATTTTGGCAGTTAATTTGACATGAAAATAGATTTAAAAAACTCACATCAGCTACAACATTCTGGAAATGAAACGTGGCCCATAAAATTCCTGTTTCGTTTGATGAAGATGCAAGCCGTAAATGAAAATTTATTATTCATTTCAAAAGTATGTTGCATTTGACGACTAAGTTGAGGTAATTTAATTAAAATGGGGTCGGATTTTCATCCTAAGTATTAATGAAAACAATTTCGTTACAAAGTACGGTCCTCTGAAAAAAGCTAAAAGCAGTTTGAAACCCTCCGCAATATATAAAGCAGAGCAAAACGGACTTACAAAATTAAACAAACTTAAAGTTAATGCTCGGAGCCCTAAGTGATATCAACTAAAATGCAATTTACGGACTCGATTTCTCATAACCGGATCATTGTAATAACTGAAACAGAGCAGGCTGGGAAATGCACAGGAAGTGCGGTCGCGCTCTTGTTTTAATTTGCAAACTGAGAAAAGAGAGATTATATGGAATGAATACAATCTTCACTTCATAGTTTTAACTTAACGAGAATACTTAATTTATACTTTTAAGTTTAATCCGGTAAAGCTGAATATCTACGAAAATTACTTCCTTTAATCTTATTTCCACACTTTTATAACCCCCACGAAATAAAACAAATAGAATAAATCTGAGGAAACCAATAAAACGATGTGATAAAATTTATACGGAATTGCATGGGATGTAGGTTTACAAAATAAGATAATATTAGAAGTTGTCTTAATAACTGTACCTTCAGACGCGCCTTTTGGTCTTGTCAATTAATTAATTAGATTTATTGCAAGCAGTCAAAACAAATTAATTAGTCGTATTTTTTTAATTCCAACCCTAATAGAGTTGATACAATGCAGGCTGGTCTAAAAGGTTATATGGGTCTTAAGTCAACCGTTCTCGTGAAAATTGCATTTTCACGAAAATACAGTATTTTCAAAAATTTTCCACATTTGAAAACTTTGACAAGTCTGAAGAAATTCGCTTGGAGATAAGATTGACAATAGATTATGTAACACTTTGCACCACCTACATTTTTAAAATATTATACAGCGCGTTTTTTACGCTTGGTCAAAGTTGTGAAACTTTAAACATCGATCACTCATTTTTTTTTAAATACAACACCCTATATTTTTTTACACCGTCTTATAGAAAATTTAATTCTCTTTCGAAAACATAAAGGCTGTTTTTCACCTAAAATTGATATTTTCCGAGATATCGCGATTTTATTGTTAATTATTAGGGCAAAGTAATATTTTCAAGTAAGCCATGAAGGTAGACAGCGGTAATTTGAAACAATTGAAATAAAAAAACAATAAACTTATAATTTTGTCGTTTGCCTACACATTTTTGACATTTTTTTATAAGAAAGTTGTAGATTTACCATTTTTACGTTTAAATATAGGTTTCTCATCAGGGCCACAATATTTTTCATATAATTGAGTTTGATCGTTTGACAAGTCCTAAAAACCGATTGACAATGTATTAGGTACGAGAACGGAACGCTGATTTAAAAAAAAAAGTAATACTGACTTGTCTAATTTTACATTTAAAAAAAAAACATGGTTGGTACTGTTTTTGGTAGAGTGTCGTAGTGTAGTATCGCAAACAGACAAAAAATGGTTTATAGGATTTAGTAATTATCTTATAACACTGATCCAATAAATAAATGCATAAATAATTTTAAAAAATCTCTATTTAAACGTAAGTATGGTAAAACTACAACTTTCCTATAAAAATATGTCAAAAGTGTGTAGTCAAACGATAAAATTATAAGTGTCTTGTTTTTTCAAATTACCGCTGTCTGCCTTCATAGCCTACTTGAAAATATTACCTTGCCCTAATAATTAACAATAAAATCGCGATATCTCGGAAAATATCAATTTTAGGTGAAAAACAGCCTTAATAATTTCGAAAGAGAATTAAATTTTCTATAAGACGGTGTAAAAAAATATAGGGTGTTGTATTTAAAAAAAAATGAGTTATCGATGTTTAAAGTTTCACAACTTTGACCAAGCGTAAAAAACGCCCTATATAATATTTTAAAAATGTAGGTGGTGCAAAGTGTTACATAATCTATTGTCAATCTTATCTCCAAGCGAATTTCTTCAGACTTGTCAAAGTTTTCAAATGTGGAAAATTTTTGAAAATACTGTATTTTCATGAAAATGCAATTTTCACGAGAACGGTTGACTTAAGACCCATATAACCTTTTACATTTTTTGAAGTAAATTAAAAGAGGAATCCAAAAATGTAAAAATTTACAGGGTGTTCCATAAGAAAAAGTATAACTTTGATATGGCACTCTTTTTTGGAACACCCTGTACATTGGAAAATATTTTTAAAATGTAGCCCTTATTGACTTACATAATCTAACAGCGACAGAAATTGGAAAATATAAACCGTTTCGCCATAAAACTCCGACGCGTCCGTCGTGACTCACCCTGTATAACATAAAATAATATACAGGGTGATTGACATTCGAGTTTAAGCATTGGGATCTCACTTGTTATAATAGCTAGCGTATAGGTTTAAAGGCAAAGCTGCTATATTTTGTGCTCAATAATAATTCAAAGAGAAATTAAAATGTCTCAAACGATATCCGAGAAAATTAGGAAAACACGGAAAATACGATTTTTAAAAATCGTCTATAACTCCTTTGGAGTAAAATATTTTAAATGCGTAAAAACATTGCAGAAGCAAATTTTTAAGCCGAATCGGATAGAGGTCACAAATTCTTCCCAGATCGATTCGTTTTTGATTTATGATAACCAATTTTGTAGATGGTAGAAACTGCAAATATTTACTTATCACAAAATTAAAATTAAACCTAAAAGTTTCGTTTATACAATGAGTTACTTAGATCCATGCAGGTATACGATAATCATTATTTAGTGGAAGTAGTATTTTAACCAACCAGAAGTTATATAAGTTCCTGATTAAATAAACTTGGGATATGACTAAACTTTACTGAAACATTAAATATATCAAACATGCCGAGCTAGGATGCGAAACAAAATTTTTCCCGATATTTTTTCTGGGTTATCACCTCAAGTTTGTTATTCCCGCAAGAATCTAACTACGGGTTATCAAATTTATTGTGATCTAGATGCAATCTTACAAATTCCGATAAACTTAGTGAAATGCCTTAGGGTCTATGTTGGTAGGTATGATTTAGGGTGGGACTCTAATTATACCGGTCGAGAATCCCTTTCCCTCTTTACATTTGCTGCCTTATTATCTCAGATTATGAAGTTTTTTAGTGCAGCTGTTGAAGTTCAAAGTACTTTAAAGTTTTGCGTTTTCTGATTAAGTGGTAAATTTTTGTTACTCGAAGCTTTTTATATGATTTTAGATGGAATATCTACGTGGATTTAAAATGGGAATGAAAATTATTATAGAATTGTTGAAGTGTTGTTAGAAACTTCACATAAAAGCAATCAAGAGAAAATAATTTTGGCGTTAATTAATATTCAGAAATTTTGAAGCATAATTAAGTTACTACTAATTTTTATTAAACAGACATATTTTGCAATTCTTAAAATTCGAATATTATAGATTACTTTAATACTTTTCTTTTCTCCCATATTTTATACAGGGTGATTGAAATTCGAGTTTAAGCATGGGGATCTCGCTTATTATAATAGCTATGGTATAGGTTTAAATTTGGCAAAGTTGCTAAATTTTGTGCTCAATAATAATCTGAAGAGAATTTGGAAACGCACCGTGGTACGTATCAAACCACACATTACATACAGTCCTAAAAATGCCCTATGTGAGAGACGTAATCGAGGACAGAACCCGCAAGCACAACAGAAAACTTGAAGCTCACCCAAACCCACTACTAGAGACGCTGCTACAACCTATGCAAGGCTGAAGAGACGCTGGCCAACAGACTTAAATGGAAATTGATGTCTTCGATGGACGTCTTCAATCCCGAAATCCCGGGATCGTAAAATTTGATCGGGATTGCAATCCCTACCTAGGACTCACAAATAATGAGCAGCCCTTCCCTCAAAAAAAAAATTTAATATTTTCTACTACTGTTCTTATCACACAAAATCAAATTAATACCTATACATTTCTTTGGGCACCTTTTATTTTTATAGATGAAGAAAGTGAATATGATTCCTCAAAAATTACATGACTGTTTCAAACTCGTAAATCGATTCAGTAATTATTTCGATAAAAATAACAATTTTCAAAAACGTTTAGACGTATGTTGTTGTTTTCAAAGTTAACAATTTTGGTACGTGTTTCGATCATTACATACAGTCTTAAAAATGCCCTATGTGAGAGACGTAATCGAGGACAGAACCCGCAAGCACAACAGAAAACTTGAAGCTCACCCAAACCCACTACTAGAGACGCTGCTACAACCTATGCAAGACTGAAGAGACGCTGGCCAACAGACTTAAATGGAAATTGATGTCTTCGATGGACGTTCACCTGTCCTCCACGTCACCAGTGCAAACTACACAAGCTCCTGCACACACCAACTCATTGGCTTAAGGATTGTCTAATAATGAATCTGATTGCTAATAAAAAATAAATAAATAAAAAATCTTTATTTATTTGGAATGAAAAAGTAAGGAATTCAAATAGGTCATAGTCAAATATAGCTTAGTATAATCGAAATATCTAAAAATAATCTCTATGGTACTTACCTTTGTTCGATATTTACAACAATAACGGAGATATTTTAGTACTTCTCGATCAGAGTAAGGCATTTGACCTTGTAAATTTTACCTTATTATTAGCAAAACTAAAATATATCGGATTCAGTAGTACTGCTTTGGAGCTAATTGATAGTTATTTAAATAATAGATGTCAAAGGGTAATACTTGGTAGGGGTTCAGTATCCTCATCATTGAAAACTGTCAAATGCGGGGCTCCTCAGGGTAGCGTGCTGGGCCCTTTGTTATTTTCACTATTTACATTTGATTTATGTAATTGTTTGAATTACGTTAACGCTCATCTATATGCTGATGATATTGCATTATATATGTCCTGTGGATTTGATACTTTAGATGTTCACATTAACAATTTCAATTCTGACTTGGGAAATGTTACCAAATTTTTACAACAGCATGGTTTGCGTATAAATCCGGCCAAATCTGTAGCATTATGCATAACGACACCTTCATACAGAATGCGTATTGTGGAGCAATATAGTTTGGTGGTGAACAGTACCGATATTCAATGGGTCGATAGTGCCAAAAATCTAGGGGTCATAATGGATAGCAACTTTTCATTTAATGATCATGTCAATCATATATACAGGGTATGTTTTTCTAAATTAAAAGCGCTTCAGTCACTAAAACACGCTTTAACAAGTGAGGTAAAGCTTATGATGATAGTCACTAATCTACCCACACATTGATTATTGCTGCTTTGTGTATTTTAATTTTTTGAGTCAACTGAACAAACAAAAACTACAACGAGTGCAAAATGCATGTTTAAGATTTGCTTGCTGTATTCCGTATAGAGGTCATATTACTCCATTTAGACTTAGCCTCAACGAATTAAATGTAAAGGAGCGCATACGCTATCTAAATACTGTCTTTTTATATAGAATCTTAAAATCTCACAATCCACCATATCTTTTTAATCTTATAACACGTAGAAATGATGTTCACGATGTCAACATTAGATTTAATTCATTTTGTATTCCAAGACACTCTTCTCTTAAATTTAGAGGAAGCTTTTCTTATCTAGCACCGTTGTACTTGAATACTGTTATGCATCAATTGCATTTATCTGCTTTTCAATTTAAACGTTTGTTAAAAAATGCTATTCAGCAGTAAATATGTCTTTTATTATTGTAATTTTTTTTTTGTTTGTTAATGCTTATTTCTAATGGCAAGGTGGTAGAGAGCGCGAGCTAACCTTGTGCATTTGTGTATTATTTTATTTAATTGTATTGTAATGCACAATAAATATTATTATTATTATTATTATTATTATATAACACTATAGATATGATAGACGAACACTTTTTTTTTAATAACTCAAATACCGGAAAGGATAGAACATTTTGAAAACGGTTCTGAGTTTGTTCCAAAAAAACTGCATCTTTTTTGGTAATTTAACCGTTTCTCAATCTTGACTATTAAGCGAGATACCCATGTGATCCCATCGAATTTGGACCACCGTGTACAAATAATAAATATTGTTTAGTAAATATTAGGTCAACTAACATAAGTTTGTATCACAGAAGCGTAGAATCCTTCTCGTGCTTACGGCGAAATTTTAATGATATGCGTATCATCTAAAGTTTGAACTGTATTGTTTGACATAACCAGGAGATTCAGTTCCCATTAATATTAAAGTCTTGTGTGATTCAGCGTTGATTGATATGTAAGTATGAGATGTATTGTATAGACTTATAAATGTATTTCGCATTCGGAATGCAGGCAGCTTTAGTTCATGTATATTCCGACTTAATGCTGAATAATGCAACAATTCTCGAATATAATTGCCGATGCTGCTGCTGCAAACCCGCGAAAGCTCTCTCCGTTCTTGGCAGTAATTAGTCTAGCGACTGCATAGTTTATTTCGGGTGTGAGTGAGTGTATGTGCCGTGTGAAGGTGTTGATGTTGACGGTGTTTTATTGGCGCACGTTTTCGTTTGATTAACAGCAAGCAGTGTGACGCTCCGTCACATTTTCAATTATGCGGCATATACCGTTCCTCCTGTCGTCTGCAGTTGGTGAATACAGATTAAAGCTGCTCCTTAAGGCATGTTTTACGCTTGTAGCTTATTAACGCCCGACGCACGAATCTCGTTACGTGGGGCAGAGTTGCTTTGGCGAGCCCGAAACTACAACTTTAATATTTTCCCTGCTTCGTCTATTCTTATTTCCAGATTTTTCTCGTTTTCTTGTTTCGCTGCGAACTTTTTAAATATTTAATTCGCAAAATGGAGTTTAATCAATCTAGCTTAGTGACTGGGAACTTTTATTTGGCGGTTTCGTTTCTCTTTTCAAATTAACTGGCTTGTATACTAAAATAGAGGACTTTTGTGCAAATACTGGAATGTAAAAAGAATTTTGCGGGGTTTGTGTAGCGAATGAAATATGCCTTTTTGATTACTCGGCTTGTACTGTCGAAAATCAATTAATTTTTAATCAGACAAATGCACTTTATATCAAAGCCGTCTACAAAACTCTTGTAATAATTTATATCACAGCGAAGTAATTTTTAATAAGCTGTAATTAAAAAAAGTACAAAGATTTTTAAATTTTTATAAAAAGAAACCTCTGCATCATAATGCAGTTTAATTAATATTATTAGGTACGTAAGATGGACTATAATTTTGAAAATAAAATAATTTTAAAAAAATTAAAATGCATATTAGCAATCAGCACTTTCACATGTATGTATACAGGGTGGTGCTTTTTTCGATGCTCACCATTGCTATCTTGGAAACGGTAAGAGATACAAGGTCGGTTAAATTAGAGAAAAGTTGCACATTTTTATGAAGATTAAGAATCTGAAAAGAAATCCTGGATATTTTGTTTCGTTTTTGATTTATTACAAAAAAAACTGAAAAACGTGATTTTAGAAAAATATTATTATCTTCCCTACCATTTACGCTATTTAATGTAAACTTGGTAACTTTATGTTTTTGACCGTCCTGGGTTTGATGACGTCAACAGAAATTTTCTAAGCCTTCTAGATTTCAAGTTACGATAGTCAACTTTTTTATTTCTTATGGCCGCCATATTGGATTTTCACACCATCAGACAGACAAAAAAATTAGCTTTTCAGATTGGTAACCAACATACCTTTTTTCTTTCAAAAAACTTGTTGAAATTTTAAAATTTGTGTAAATAATTCATAAAATCGAGAATGCTCTGAGAAACAATTGAAACTATGATATAAATAAAAGCTACAGAACATTTTATTGGTGTAATGATAACGAAATTAAAGTTGTTGGAAACATATTTAGAAGATGTTTGGTGAATTGCCATTATTAACAATTCAAAATCATCAGTAGTTTCAGCAAGAAGGAGCTGGTCCTCACAACGCCCGCATTGTAAAACGATATTAATTTAGATGTACGCTCTCAAAATTCATGACTTGGTACGTTTGGTCCTGTTTATTGGCCTCCGCGATCGCCATGTTTAACGCCTATGGATTACTTTTACATTGATGTTGTTTATGCAACCTCAACGGAAAATATTGAACTTGTTCGCGGTAAAATTAAAAATGCTTTCGACTCTATTTCGAGACAAACTATCCTAAAGGCAGTGGACGAAATGAATGACTAACCACTGCATCATACATAACGGAGCGCACTTTACACAATTTAAATAATTATTTATCTGGTGTTTTAAATTTATTGTCATTTCGTTATTTTATTAGACCTATAAAATGTTGTGTCACTTTAATTTATATTATAATTTCAATTGTTTTTCAGAACATTCACGATTTTATTGATTATTTATACAAATTTTAAAATTTTAAGAAGGTTTTTGAAAGAAAAATGGTATGTTGGTTACCAATCTGAAAAGTTAATTTTTTTGTCTGTCTGATGGTGTAAAAATCCAATATGGCGGCCATAAGAAATAAAAAAAGTTGACTATCGCAACTTGAAATCTAGAAGGCTTAGAAAATTTCTATTGACGTCATCAAACTCAGGACGGCCAAAAACATAAAGTTACCAAGTTTAAATGAAATAGCGTCAATGGCAGGGAAGATAATAATATTTTTCTAAAATCACATTTTTCAGTTTTTTTGTAATAAATCAAAAACGAATCAAAATATCCACGATTTCTTTTCAGATTCTTAATCGCCATAAAAATGTGCAACTTTTCTCTAATTTAACCGACCTTGTATCTCTTACCGTTTCCAAGATAGCAATGGTGAGCATCGAAAAAAGCACCACCCTGTATACACAAAAAATTAGTCCTATGAGCTAATTCGATGGCGTTTCTTGTCATGAGGAGACGTCCATCCTTCGATGTCATCCCGCTGGAGACTTATTATTGTCTTAGCTCATTTAGCCATATCCTCTTAAGACGTCTCGATTTTACCACCTAAGTAAATAAGGTCCGACGCTTACTCATAGGGATGGCTTTGAAGTCTGTCGAAGTTTTTCTCGGCTCGTCTTCCACGTTCGTCTTCTATGAACGGTATGTTTAAGTCTGTATGTATACAGGGCCGTGTTTAGGGGGGGGGCGAAGGGGGCGCTCGCCCCGGGCGCCGAAATCAGGGGGCGCCAAAATCGCCATTGACGTCTTATTTTTTTTTGGAGTTATCTACGTTACGCAGTACCAGCGCGAAATTATTTTGTGTCCTAGGCAAAGTTTATTGGCGCGTCCCTTCTTCCTTAAGTCCTTTTATCTAAATTGTAGAGTGTTATTAACAAGTAAATAACGTACGGCGTATGAGGTATAGACAGCTGACGTAGCGTGATAATGAACCCAAGAGCGCGTCAAGTAATAGTGATAGTGTAAGTAAGCACATTAAACTAATAACTGTGTAGTGAATTAAATTTTAAAATATAATCGTATAAATTAAGTTAAATAAAATAAAATATTATCCATGGAGAAATTTTTTAAAGCGAGTGGTAGTAGTTATAAAAGAAAAAGAGACAAGGAAGAGAAAAACAAAAAAGAAGGCAGAATATCCAGAACGTACAAACTAGTAATCAGATCACCAGATCAAGCAAAAACCAAAGGTTCAACGGAAGAAAAACAAATGGAGGCATTAGTAAAAGTAATTAACCAATTGGTGGAAGAAGTTAAAAAGATAAGGGAAGAACAAAAAGCATTTAGGCAGGAATTTAGTGCAACAAAAAAAGAAAACGAAGAGCTTAGAAAAAAGATGCTTAGCTTAGAAAACAGAATAGAAGAACCAGAAAAAAAAAAGAAAAGAAATATAAAATTGTGATAAAGGGGGCAAAATTTGATGAAAGTAACGGTACAGCAGGTATCGAAGAATTTCTAGATCAAAATTTAGGAGTCAAAGTAAATATCAAACAGATGTATGTGGTGGGTCGAAAATATGGCAAAAGTATGACAATAGCAATGACAAGTATATAGGAGTAAAATAAAATAAAGATGATGCAGTATAAGAGCAAATTAAAAGGTCAAAACGTTTACATAGACAATGACCTAACAGTAAAAGAAAGAGAAATACAAAGAAAAATCAGAGAAGAGGCAGAAAAAGAAAGAAAAAAGGGCAAAAAAGTCAGAGTAGCTTATCAAAAACTCATTGTAGATAATAACATCTGGCTATGGAATAAAGAGAAAGAGGAGCTACAGCAAAAAACAGACCCAAAAAACTAAGGACGGAAAACAAGTTACGGAAAAAATGGCCCGATCACTACACGAAAACGGACATGAATAAGGAAAAACAGATAGCAATCAAAGCATGAGATACTAAAAATTAAAAAAATAGAGATAAGAAAGACAAAATGAGAATAGGTACTTGGAATACCAGAAGCATAAAAAGAAAAGAAGAAGAAGCGATCATGGAAAAAAGTCAGCACAACACAACTCAACAGTCCTACAAACAGTAGAAAGACTCACGACTAAAAAAAATAATGTTCCTTAAGTTAAATGTTTAACTATTGAAGTATTTATTTATTTATTATTAAAAATATTACATGTGCATATTATGTTATTTTTTACCAAATTGTATGTTCCTTAAGTTAAATGTTACCTAATTATTTATTATGTGTGTTTTATAAAGTGTTTTTTAAAACGAGCCCCATTTTCCAAGCCCGAACAAAGTAGGCCCGGAGAAACTTTTTTTTTTTTTTTAGAAATGGGGCGCAATTTTTCGTTCTTGCCCCGGGCGCCAAAACACCTAGACACGGCCCTGTATGTATAATAACTCTATCCCGTAAGTCCATACTTGTTTGATTACTGCTTTGTACAGTAGGATCTTGTTTTCCAGTGATAATCATGATCTTTTTCTAAAGAGCCAATACATTTTCTCTATTTTTAAGTCAATTTCTTTCCTTTTTTGTTTATGTGCTTTTTTCATGTTAATTTATTATCGAGATAGAGTCCTAAATATTTAGCTTCGTTTGCTCTTGGAATTTGTACGATATGTTATTTAATTGTATTGATGGGCATGTGTACTTTTCGTTTCGTTGACTTTGATTCTCCATTTACTTAGCCACTGGGCAATATTCCTTAGAATCAAGTGCTTGATTAATTATTGTTACAATTCGTTGGCATTGTTGGATGGTGGAGTTGTGCCTTCTGAACCCAAACTGGTGTTCGGAAAGAATTTCTTCAGGAATATCGTCATTTTTTCTTTCGTTTTAAAATAAGCTCTTCCAAAATTATTGATATCAGTGGGAGCAGGCTGATTGGTCGGTATGAAGTAACTTCTTGCTGGGATTTGCCTGGTTTCGGTATCAGTACTATTTGCGCAAACTTCAGTTGGCAGGGCCAGTACTTTGTTCTTAAATTAGAGTTGTATAGTATTCTTTAGTACTGGATCCCTGTCGTAGGTAGCTCGGTCAGTATTCTGCCATTTCAAAACCTAGAACTCACAAATAATGAGCAGCCCTTCCCTCAAAAAAAAATTTAATATTTTCTACTACTGTTCTTATCACACATAATCAAATTAATACCTATACATTTCTTTGGGCACCTTTTATTTTTATAGATGAAGAAAGTGAATGTGATTCCTCAAAAATTACATGACTGTTTCAAACTCTTAAATCGATTCAGTAATTATTTCGATAAAAATAACAATTTTCAAAAACGTTTAGACGTATGTTGTTGTTTTCAAAGTTAACAATTTTGGTACGTGTTTCAATCTAGTTTAGTAATTCGTGTTTGTTTGCTGTGGTTAATTGGGTTTTGTTGTTCAAACAATAAATCTAACTCGTCATAGGTATTAGCATTAACAGCGCACATCACTATCGACCGAACCAACTATTGGACTATATTACATATTACACGAATCAAACAACAAGTAGCAGAATAAGAAAATTATACAAACAGCCCCAGAGAAATATTAGCATTATTATGTATCCATATATAAGTGCATATCAACACAACCTGAAAAGAGATATCATAAAGAAATAAACAATGTTTTCACAATAAAATTAGATTTTGTTGGGTATTGTGCTAGATAAAACTGGTACTATTATACAGGGTGTGTAAAAATTGGCGGAAGCGCTACACGTGGCGATGTTCTTCGTAAAATTCTAAGTCGAAAATCTTAATACGAAAATGTTGTACCATGCTTGCTGTGTCTGCAAGAGGTCCTCAAAGTTTTGACATTTAGTCCTTTAATAAGCGTTATTATTTAATACTTGCAAATGAAAAAGCTGCAATTTGGAATAAAAATAAATTTCGAATAGTATTTTTTCCTAGATATTGTGTTCTTCCTTTCAAAAATTGGTGTTGAAAATATGTTAATCACTGATTTGAATGAAAATAATACATATGGCAACATTGTCATTAGCTGTCATCTCTGTTTTTCTCGTAATTATTTCTTGTTTGTGTTTTACGATACCCAAAAGTTTGCAGCTATGTTTACGAACTGAAGGCTTTCAGTTCGAACAAAAATTGTAAATACCTAAGTAAAAATTATTGCTGATAAAAAAATGTCCAAACTCAAATCAATGTATGCAATGTTGCCAATTTTTTCTTTCTTTAAATGGTTCCTGAGGCCATAGAAAGAATGGTACAACATTTTTGTATTAAGATTTTCGAATTTTACGAAGAACATCGTCACGTGTAGCGCTTCCGCCAATTTATACACACCCTGTATAAATAATCAACAAAAATATAAATTGAACTGCTTTTTTTGCTCTTACAGTGAATTTAACAAAGTGCAAGTTTTGGAATTGTTATCATTAGACTATTTCTTCTTAATTCTTCTTAATCATCAAAGATGATCAAACCGACCGCATGTTCCCCTGTCTAAGATCTGTTTAGTGATGCATTCATGTTTTTAAAAAGTTTCATGGCACACTATATAATAAACAAAAATTTAAACAAGTGAACGTTTTAATTTAACAGTGCTTACAAAAATCTCCAACTTTTTTCTCAAAAACATTTTTGTACCATCACGTTTAACTGAGTTATTAAGGATATAGAAAAATGCCCATTTTGATTTTTGTTTATTATCTAGTGTGCTATGAAACATTTTTAAAACATTAAAGCATCACTAAATAGGTCTCAGAAAGGGCAACAATTTGTCTAATTTAAACTTCTTTGTAGCTCTTACCGTTTAGGAGATCCCATTAGTGGCCCTTCTATGTGGACCACCCTGTATATACACAGATTTCTACTGCAATTTACCGCCTCTTCGTCCACACTTTCCATTTCTTTCTATCGTAACAAATGTCCACTTTTTGCTGTTTGTTGCATCACTTCAATCAAAATAAGAAACAAATATATGACCAATATATGACAAATGTTTTTTGTTTACTTTTCCCAGCCAAAATTTAATTTTCTTTTTAAATCCATTAATTTTTTACATACATAAATTAAATACTTTTGTTACACTTTCCTGCAGACTTAAATTTAAATCTTTAATGAATGAAAATATATCACTTAGGTAAGCTAATTTTTCAAGCTATTCCATGTCACAAAAATTTTTCAATTAAAAATATTTCTACTTCTGTTCCTTAATTCATACAACCTGGTCAAGTACTTTTCCTTTGAAAGAGCCACCTTACGTGCTTCAGCATGAAACAATAATTGTTCATCTTCATGACAAAAAATTTTGCAAGTAGTCGAATATTTGTTAATTGAGATCGCAATTTTTATGGATTTAGAAAGTTGTGTTTAATTATAAAATCTGTAAAAGCTTATTTTTAACTAAGTTTAATAATTTTACATTTTTTTCGATTATATTAGCTGCTCCGTTAGTACACAAACCAATGCAGTTTTTCCAGTTCAAGGAGTGTTTATTAATGTAAACATTTAACGCTTTAAAAATTGTTTGTGAAGGTAATTCTACCAACACAAAAATTCTTCTTATGATTATTTTAAAAAAATTGAGGGAAATTTGTAATTTTATATTATTTATTATTATTATTATTATATGTATAATTTCAGTGGATAGTTTTCTGCGAACCGGTGAAATTTTTTCGAGAAACGGTACCGGTCGAGGGACCGGTGGTTAAGAAACACTGCTTTAAATCATCAGGTACCCTCCCAACTTATTACTAAAGTATATTAAGCATCTAATCCATGTGCGTAAGATTCAGTTGGCAGATTTGTGGCGTTCAAGCTTCGAACTTAGTATTAACTAACAACCACAAGCTTCAGGACCTTAAGGGATGATAATCTAGTCAAAGTACAAACTATAATAGTAGATTTTCCAATTGAACAAAAAGCACAATTTTTTTTATGTTTTGTGTGTTTTAGTTTTAATTTAGATATTATAGGTAAATATGTAATAATATTTTAGTGTTTCAGGTAGAAAAATGAAGCCACTAGAAAACTTCTTTTCTGATTTTACAACGTTCAATTAACCAAATTTGTATGCATTGCCGTTTCAAACAAATCTATACGTGAAATTGTGCAACGATTTTTTGAAGGAACATCACAAGTTGGTGTTTTATGATGACCTTTATATCAACTGTAAAATAAAAGCACAGGTGTTCCTTTCAAACTACACGAAAACGTGTTTACAAAGTGCGTGTGTGACTGGAACGCATCAAACTTCCCTTTGTGTAACAAAAACTTACAACTTATCAAGAAATGACGTTAGAATAGACGTAACATTTTCAAGAGTTATATTACGAAAGAACTTCCGAACAACTTCGAAACATCTCCAGAAATAAAAGAAAATTTTAAAATTTTAATATCGCTTCTTTAGCGGCCAGTTCTTTTTTGTGAAATAAAATTTTAATAAAATATGTAATCGCAAATTTCTTGCGAAACGAACAACTTTGTTCGGGCGTAATTCAATCATTCTCGCTGCTCTTAGCAATCAATATTATCGTATTTTAACTACTTAACTTTGTTTCTGGAAAAAAATTAAGAAGCCTTGTTTGAATGCAAATGAGTGCACGATGCTAAAATATATTTACTTTGTCTCGAAGTTTATTATCCGAGTAGTGTTTGTATAATGACTTCAATACGGTTTCTGAAAATTATTTGACAGAATTATTCAACAAAGTATTTCTGTCTTTATTATCTATGAATGCGCCAAATAACATCAGGCCTTATTCTGAGGTTTTTTTCCAACTGCACACATACAGTTGTTGTTTAGACAAACCAATAAATCCTAAAGTAAATAAGCTATTAATTATAATAATAATAATATCTAAGGATAAGAAGAAATCCTCATTTAGCTTTTAACTAATTTTACATTATATTTGTCCTGCTTATATTTTTTTGTACATATTCTCTTAACTATTAAATCTTAACATTAGTTTTCACATCTTCTACACATAGTTTTTTAAATTCGATATGGACGTTGTTTGTTTAATTTTCACAGGTAATTCATTAAAAAGCTTGAGCCCTTTGTAGTACAAGGCGTTCTGTGTATTGTTTTCAATAACTTCGGTAGTCTAAAGTCGTCTTTGCTTCTAGTCTGGTATTCGTGAATGTTACAGTTTTGTATAAAATTTTTAATCATGTAACGTGCTAAAAAATTTAATTACCTTATACAGGGTGTCCCAGATTACATTTCCAGCATTGGGTCTAGCTTATTATAAGAGATACAGGTTTGTTTAAATTAGATGTATTATTCGTTAGTGTGAGAGGAGCCACAATCAAATTTTAAAAGTACAAAATTCCTCGTACTACAGATGTTATAGCAAAAAATATGAAAATGTCGAATTTCTTTTTCCTCTCATAATTTTTTTGTCTTAATCATTAGAACAATTGTATTTGTACTTTCTTAAGGTACTTTTTAATGGAGAATGTAACTGTTATTTTAGATTGTTTTAAGTTTTAACACCAACTATTTTCGAGATATTACCCTTAATTTTATTTTTTCTTATGGGCCGCGAAGTTGGCTATGGAATAGTTCAATGTGCTTTTTTTCTCGTTTAAATGAGATATTATTTGCAATACCTTTTTTTATAAATAAGTCACAATTGGGAATGTTACCATAAAACTGTTACCATATCATTTAAAAGTTATTTAGGAGTCCGCCACCTCAATAGACACTGCCTTAAAATTTCTTTTTTTTTTCATATTGATGATTTTCAGCTAATCGTTTTGATTAATTAATGCATAAATATGAGATTTCCACATCAAAATTTAAAATTCCCACTACTTATTTTGTGTCTAGTTGCATGTTAGAATAAGGGCTAAATAACCTAATATACAATACGAGGGTCAATCAATAAGTACCCGTGTTGGGAATGAAGACGCAAGTTTTTCATAATTTTAATTTTTTATTTTTCAACGTAATCCCCTTTTAGGTCGATACACTTTTCCCAACGTTTCTGCCATTTCTTTAACCCCTCCAAAAAATACGACTTGTCAAACTCTGCAAAATACGCTTTTGTCTCGGCGATAACCTCCTCGTTTAAGCTGAATTTTTTTCCCCCGAGCCATGTTTTCATGTTGGGGAACAGAAAGAAGTCGCACGGAGCCAGGTCGGGCGAGTACGGTGGGTGCGGCAGCAATTCGTAGCGCAATTCATGCAATTTTGCCGCAACAGTTCCGGATGAATGTGCTGGTGCGATATCGTGGTGATACAGCACTTTTTTCTTAGCCAAATGGGGCCCTGTCTCCTTCAATTTCTTATCGAATCGGTCCAATAATTCGCTGTAGTACTGCCCCGTGATCGTTCTTACTTTCTGCAAAAAGTCCATAAGAATTATTCCCTTCGCATCCCAAAAAATCGTGGCCATGACCTTTCCGGCCGAAGGGGCCGTCTTTGCCTTCTTCGGAGCAGATTCACCCGGAAAAATCCATTGTTTTGACTACCGTTTGGTCTCTGGCGTATAATAATGTATCCAGGTTTCATCAACGGTGATGACTCGACGCAAAAACTCCTGCGAATTTCGCTTAAAGAGGTCCAAACACTGCTTCGACATTGACAGCCGTATCCGCTTGTTGTCCACCGTGTGCAATCGCGGCACCCATCGGGCCGACACCTTTCTCATTCTTAACTTATCATGTAAAATACTGATTACCGATCCGTACGACACGCCAACGGCCTCTGCTACTTCTCGCACTTTAGTTCGGCGATCAGCGATAATCATGTCGTGGACCTTTTCAACGATTTCTCCGGTAACCACGTCGGCTGGGCGGCCTGGCCGCTCGTCATTAAAAACAGATGTACGACCACGTTTAAATTCGTTGAACCAATATCTCACGGTTGTCATAGATGGTGAAGGGTCCCCATAGACAGCATCCAACTTCGCTTTTATTTCTTCGCATGTTTTTCCATCCAAAAATAAAAAGCGAATTACGGATCGATATTGCTCTTTTTCCATTTTATCGAGAAACACGAAACACGTTTGATACAACTGGCTGCTAAATAAAAACTAACCTATAAATCACTCTGAAATTTACTATGGTGTCGTTTGACAGATGACAGTACACGACAGTAATGCTAACTTTCCTCAGCTACGCCGCCTAGCTTTAAACACGGGTACTTATTGATCAACCCTCGTATAACCAGATTGAACTGATTCAGTTCAATTTGAAAAGACACATGTTCGTTGTGTTAAAAAAATTGTTTTTAAAAAGGAATATCGTACTAAACAATTTATATAAATAAATACAAAACTGCAGAATTTAGTTTTTAATATTTTTTTACAACTATTAACTACGGATAGGCAACACTGCCTTAAAATATGTCTTTAATGAATAAGAATTATTAAAGATATTGTGAATAGAAAAATACCGTTTTCAAAAATATCTGACAAGGGACGGTCGCAAAATGTTGTTGCTAGAATCTGATAAAGACTGTGTTTATTGCATCAAAAACATCAAAAATAAATGTTTTGCAGAGTTATACGTGCCACTGGCCATTTCATTTGGAAAAATAGATCAAAGTCTAGCGACAGCACATCGTGACCTTTCCTGGTGACAGCCCATAATCAGTTATCTAGTTCGATTTTTCAAGAAATTTTAACAACGTAGGTACCCCATTTTTTTTATTCTGTCAACTTTTCCTTCATTTACAAAAGATCGTTCATTCCATAAATTAGTAGTTTTTATACTTATTGGAATCACCTCCAGAAGTAAATGAAACATTTTACTAATTTACTGGTAAACTGCTTTTAAATGTCTGTAAAACAAAGAAAATATAATTTTTCTTAATATATCCAGTTACTGTCATTATTTTCAATGTTACGAAACTAACATTTTATTCATTATAACTCAATAAAATACGGAGCGTACTTTGGGGCGAATAAAGTTTGATCATCGAGGACTTTTCTTGATTGTGTTTTAAATAAATGTTCCTAAGTCTTAAGCAATTAAGCTGAATATTGAATATGCGATAGTTTTACCATTATCAACTTTGAAACTGATTCTCCATAGTTTTAATATGTTCAATACTAACTTTGTTCCACGGTATTGTGCTAAATCGAGCATTTAGTATAAATGAATGCCAAATTACATTTTAACTGATTCTGCTTTTAAAGGTCGATGTTCTACTTCGACTAAGGATATATTCTTAAGTAGTTAGTCGCTCATCAACAGCAGTGGCAAGCAATTGAGTCAAAGTAAGATAGGCCTAAGTACGTAAAGCTATTGTTTTATAACGTATATAAGAAGTAAAATTAATACCGCCATTAGTTATTATGAAATTTTAATCATTTATTATAAGAAGTGTGTCCGCATTTACATACAGCAAATTAAACTGCTAATCTTCTTACGAAATAATTAATTTTAAATAGTTTGCGATGAAATACAAAGCAAAGCTACTCTGTATAATTAATTATATCCGATAATATTCACGGAGAAACGCAAACGAGGCAATAAAGTAAATGTGAAATACCTCTCGGCAGTATTATCTCGCGATTTACTTTTATTCGATTTTTTTAACTCGTTCAAGTCAGTTTAAGGAAACAAAATAACGCCTAAGAGATCACAGTTTATTTGCCTTAGCATTCCTTAAATTATTATACAAATCAGTCGTTTTCTCGTTCATAAATATGGTTTTAATAATGACGTCTCCTTGAATGTATACAGTATCAATTTTATCGACGTCACTGCGAAATTTAAACTCTCCGGTCAGCTGGCCGTCCACCCACACAGAGAAGTGGTCAACTCCGCGTCTAATAACCATGCTGAAAGGTGAACCAGGGGAAAACTGGAAACCGGGAGCACGTTCTTCAGCACCCCAACGGCCGTCTACCCATGCATTTCGAACAAACACGTTTTCGCCAACGGCGGTACCTATAGATAAAAGTAAAATTAAGATAACATTACGAATTTAGTTGTGAAGAGACTTGGAACAAGTTTAATAGTGTTGGATTTTAGCAAAACGAGGCAGAAATGTGTATAAAAAAGCAAAATCTTATCACAACTTCATGTTAACAACAATTAATTAAATCAACACGAGTGTTGTCATTTTAAATATAAGTACATAAGCAAATAGCACACTTTTTCTTAGAAATGATGAATGTAGATTCACGTCAAATACTTCCTGCATGCATGGTAAGTGAGTCTTTTGGCACGGTAAGCGTTTTGCTGGTCTAGAAATGTCAAAGTAGGCTTACGTCAAAATTGACAAGACAACGTAATTACATGTGAATTTAAGTCTAAAAACCGTTAAAATCGTAGGTATTATGAGATCGTAGAAAAAGTAAGCTACATAACACGAGTTGTAACGCAATTACGCACTCGTGAAAAAGTTACGCACGTAGCCGCGTATCGGCGAGTGCGTATTTCACGAGTGCTTATTTATTTACGACTCGTGTTATGTAGCACACTTTTTCTACGATCACATAATACCTACGATTTTGGCTTTTTGGCTAATAGTAATAATTACAATAATTGTATGTATCCTGTTAACTGTCAAGTTTGACGTAAGTCTACTTTGACATTTCTAGTGTACGTTTTGCTTGCCGCGCGTAAGGACTCACTTACTACGCATGCAGGAAGTGTTTCACGTGAGTCTACTTTGATCATTCTAACAAAAACTGTGCTTTTTGCTTACCGTGCGTAAGGAGTAAGGACCCACTTACTATGTATCTATGCAGGCTGTACAGTAAGAGTCATTTACGTTAGCGGTCGTAGAAAAATTGTTAAATTACGCACTTTAAACAACTCCGTTTGTTTTCTACAAAAATTTAAAACACCGTATATCAGTCACCTAACTAAAAATTTCATCATTTTCAACAGGCTTAAAACTATATTTTTCTTGATTTACAGTATGCGCCAAAATATACAATACTGAAACTCGCCATTCACCGATTGTTCAAGGACATAGGTGGATTTCCGTACCGGATACAGCTTGGACAACGCTTAGCAGAGCCAGATATGCAAGCCGGGATGGTGTATTGTGGAACATTTTTGGCCATGGTGTACGAGAATCCAGATTTCTTGAGTAATGTGTGGTTCTCCGACGAAAGCCACATTCACTTGGACGGCTACATCATTCGCCAGACAACTCGCCTCTTTTGAGCGGACAGATGTTATCGTCCAGAAACCGCTACATAGTGCACGTATGACGATATGGCGTGCCGTCTGATTGAGGATGAGGAATGCAAACCGTCACCCAAGAACGCTGCAGGGACATGGTGATCGGACCATTTCTTCAGGATTTGAGAAGGTTCTGTAAGGAAAGGAGCTTTAACATGACTAGACAGTGGTATCAACAGGACGGAGCGACCAGCCATACCGCTCGAGAATCTCTAGCCATGCTGCAGAAAAACTCTCCAGGACGAACATGAACATTTCACATGGTACTGACTTCCCATACCCGCAGGGCAGGATAGAAAAGTAAGAAAAAAACGTCTAGAACTCTGGCAAAATCTTTTCATACTGCATCAAGTTTATGCTCCTTCGGACACAGCGCTCTCCGTGAGGCAGTTTTTGGTATAAAAAAAACGGATTGCAACACTGGAACATTCTCCCTATTCCCCTGATTTAGCACCCTGTGACTACTTCCTTTTTCTAAAAATAAAATCTTTGCTAAAAGGAACCCGTTTTGAATCATTGGAGAGTGTTAAGAAGAAAACGTCACGCAGCTGTTACAACAGTTATCAGAAAATAAACTGCAACATGCCTTCGACCAGTGGAAAATAAGAATGGGTCGATGTGAGTGCCAATAGGGACTACTTTGAAGGAGACAAACAATAGATTTTCCATAAATTGTAAATCAATATCCTTTTTTGAATCAGTCCAGTTATTTTATAGACAGACCTCGTATACTCACAGATGACAACTGAGTTATATTGTTCGTCTTTCTATTTCAGTACTGTATATTTCGGCGCATACTGTATTTAAGTTTCGTCGAAATCAATTACAAAACAACACTTCAAGTTCCGTATACCGTAAAGCGTTCGAGATAAAACTGGATTTAACGTCATAATTTCGGGCTATATTTGTCAATACATTTGATGACGGTATCGAACGGTATATAGACACCAATGGATTAACAGTCTATAGTTTCTACAGCGCGGAAACTAATTATTACTAAAATTAATTTATTCGAAAATGCTCATGTAGAACATTTTCGGTCCCGCGATGCGTGGTATTTTTGATTGATTGACAGTGTTTTAATGAATTTAGTAATTATAATAGAGACTGAAATACTTGCTATAACGTTGTTTATTTGGTGTTGATTGTAAATACTCACAAGATTTTCATATCACAATTTTATAGTTGCTGCTGCAAAATTTATAATTAGTCTAAAAGTTTTTGTATAATGTTTAATATCTTTATAAGTTCTTTTAATTTTTTGTTTAGGTAATGTTAAGAAAGTACTCTTAAGAATGCTCGTAAACTAAAACTGATATTACTTTTTGCAATTATGTATATAAAACAAACGAAATTTAATATTCCATGATTATTTGAGTCGGTTTGCTCTTTAAGTATGTACTTACTAAATCTAGGATTCAAATGTAGCGGTATAATTGGATGCGGCCACAGCTGAGATCCTTCTTGCAAATTAACGTAAAATGAATGCGGCAAAAGTTTTACTCGACCATAGATTGCCAGTTGCCAACCCACTGGAAACCCTTTAGGCAAATATCCTGTGCATGGAATGACCTGCGAAATCCAAAATAAACATAAAACATTTATTTCTAAAACAAACACAGGGTTTAGATAATCTTAAAACATATTGTGAATCTTATAAAACGTTCGAGAACCATTTAACTTTTGTTAAAAGTAGAGGTCTTTCAAGATAAACAGAACGGCGAAATGCGCAAAGAGAGGGGATAGCGGTTAGCAAGATAACTTTTCACAAATCAATCATTTTTATGCAGGAACCCGAACCGGAACTGGAACAAAAACCGGTTCTTTTTTCATCAACCGTGAACCGGAACTAAACCTTTTATTGTATGTAATCTTGTTTGTAGCCCTGGAGAAGCTCATGAACTTATAACTGAAACGTTGGATTAAAACGTAAAAAAATAAAGATACCGTCCCAGTAAATCCAGAGTTTTATTTTCTTCTACTTATCGAAACTAAAATGAAAACTGTAGGCTTCTGTAACTCTGTCTATTGACTGTAAAAATCCTTGTTTGCATAAATTTACTAATAACTTTTTTAATAATTTTTACAGTAAGTCTAATAGAAGCCTAATTCTTTGTCTTGAAATTTGCTTTATGAATAAACTACAATTTTCACATTCCGCAACCTCTTTCTCCGTTATAACTTTCTCGAGCATTTCTGCAAATTTAATTACCTTAAAAAGTCGTAATATCCTATGCTAAAGCCGTACATATTATAAATGCAACACAAATAAGTTTTTAATAACACTCTGACTGCAATCGCTTAACTGGCACTGGTTTTAAAACTGTACATATTGCATTACATTGCACTAAAGTTAGGGTAATCTGTTTTCGCCAACTTGGGCAATATTTTACTTGCACAACGCTTTTTAAACGTGAAAATCTCGTTAGTGTATTGTCCTACTAAAATATTAAACCTCTCACACAGGACAAAGCAAGTGGGAATAAACTAATAGAATAACTTAGGAAGGTTTTGATGCATAATTAAAAGGATACAGTGGATGAGTTATGGCACCGTTTATGAAAGTGTTACAAAAATATTTGTCCGCTATATAAAGTATGCGTGCTGAATGTTGCTGTATGAGAGCATGACCGGACAGAGGGGAAACAAATTTTTATGGTAAAGTGATCAATTGTAATAAACAAATAGGCTCAATACTCGGTACAAATTACTATCCTATAAAATTATGATACAAACCACTTAATAATAAATAATTTAAAAAAAAATTAACTGGTGTGGGAATCAAATGACTTTACCAAATACTTTCCATGTGAAGGTGTGTGGTGCTGCTCCAGGTATTCCAATAAACCCATATATGTATTATATATGTTACGGACAATGTAAGTAATTGGGCATTATTTATGATGCCCGAGCAATTTAAAAAGTGCCCATTGGGATGTGACAAAATAATAAATTATATAGAAAATATTACATTGCCCGGGTATTATGAATAATGCTGGAAATCGAGTGGGCAATTTAAGAAAATTTTTATTCATATTTCTCTACATACAAAAATAAGAAGATATTATATTAAAACAAATTTTTAAATAACTAACAAACAAATAAAGAAACAAACTGGTGGTGATAAAATAAGTATAAAATATACGTATGCCTAACTAAAAAAAACATATTAGGTATGTACTTGCAAATACATATGTCGTAGGCATAATGTGAATAGCGGCATTTTATAAAACGCCTAGGCATTTTATAAAAATCCTGCAAAACGAGCATCTCGTGTTTTGACTAAGCAAATAATAAAATGCCACCCTAATTGTTTTTAAGAAAAACAAACCTATTAGCTTCATTTTTATTATTTATTTTAAAAAAATCTTTAACCAACCTTTAACCTAACCCTCTACTACTGACCAAATGAATGAGGGTCAGGTTAAAGGTTGGTTAAAGCTTTTTTTTGTATGAACACAAATGTATGGGTTTAAGAAAAGTCATAATTTGCTCCTTTTGCCGGCTTTTTATAAAATGCCTAGGCCTTTTGTAAAAATCCGGATTTCACATTATGCCTGCGACACAATATACACACAAAAAAATGAAATCCTAGAGTTTCTATTTATTTTTTAATTAAAGTGACCAGAGAAATAATAGCAGTATTTATAATGACCGGGCAATGTAATAAATTATCCTAGATTGTCGTAGGCCAATACAAAATTATTAAATTGCCTGATTTTATCGGTCATTATTTATTATGACCAAGCATTATGGTAACTGCCCTGAATAATCGAATTGACCGTAACATATACAAACACAAGAAATAAGATTTCTGAGAAGAATGGAGGGATGTGGACTGATCCATAAAGTCAGCAACAAAAAAAATCAAAAAACCCAGGAGTAACAGATATTAAGAAAAAAATTGAGACGATCAATTAAGATGGCTTGGACATCTACTACGCATGCCAGAAAGTAAGGTGCGTGAAGGTGGCCTCGACTTTTTCACAAGTGCAATTTTTTTTATTGCATTAATCAGCGCTTAATTAGCGCCATAGTTTTAAAAATCAGCGCCCTTATAATAAAAAAGTTACACACATTTAAAAAAATTTGCGACCAACTTCACGTAGCCACGACTTTTTCGAACACGCAAATTTTAATCAATCAATCAATTAGCGCCTAATTAGCGCCAATTAGCACCGTAGTTTCAAAAATTAGCGCCCTTATAATAAAAAAGTTAGATATTATAAAAAATAAGGGCGCTAATTTTTAAAACTACGGCGTCAATTGGCGCTAATTAGGCGCTAATAAAAATTGCATTTTTGAAAAAATCGCGGCCACCTTCACGCACCTGGTTAATAGTAAGGAAATTTTGCTTTGTTGAGTTATTTGTTGAAGTTTCTTACAAACAAAATATTGGATCGTTTGCTAATTCATGTTTTCGTTGTAGATAAGCATGATAAACATATCCTGAAAATTTCAAGTCAATATCTAAAGCGGTTGAAAAATTATTCGGGAATATGTGTCTCGAAAGGGAGTCAATAGTAGAAAAATTTTGCTTTGTTGAATTAGTTGTTGAAGTTTCTTACAAACAAAATATTGGATCGTTTCCTAAATCATGTTTTCATTGTAGATAAGCATGTTAAACATATCTTGAAAAATTCAAGTCAATATCTTAAGCGGTTAAAAAATTATTCGGGAATATGTGTCTCGAAAGGGAGTCAATAGTAGAAAAATTTTGCTTTGTTGAATTAGTTGTTGAAGTTTCTTACAAACAAAATATTGGATCGTTTCCTAAATCATGTTTTCATTGTAGATAAGCATGTTAAACATATCCTGAAAAATTCAAGTCAATATCTTAAGCGGTTGAAAAATTATTCGGGAATATGTGTCGCGAAAGGGGGTCAATAGTAGGGAAATTTTGCTTTGTTGAATTAGTTGTTGAAGTTTCTTACAAACAAAATATTGCATCGTTTCCTAAATCATGTTTTCGTTGTAGATAAGCATGATAAACATATTCTGAAAAATTCAAGTCAATATCTTAAGCGGTTGAAAAATTATTCGGGAATATGTGTCTCGAAAGGGGTTCAATAGTAGGGAAATTTTGCTTTGTTGAATTAGTTGTTGAAGTTTCTTACAAACAAAATATTGGATCGTTTCCTAAATCATGTTTTCGTTGTAGATAAGCATGTTAAACATATCCTGAAAATTTCAAGTCAATATCTAAAGCGGTTGAAAACTTATTGGGGAATATGTGTCTCGAAAGGGGGTCAATAGTAGAGACATTTTGCTTTGTTGAATTAGTTGTTGAAGTTCCTTACAAACAAAATATTGGATCGTTTCCTAAATCATGTTTTCGTTGTAGATAAGCATGTTAAACATATCCTGAAAAATTCAAGTCAATATCTTAAGCGGTTGAAAAATTATTCGGGATTATGTGTCTCGAAAGGGGGTCAATAGTATGAAAATTTTGCTTTGTTGAGTTAATTGTTGAAGTTTCTTACAAACAAAATATTGGATCGTTTCCTAAATCATGTTTTCGTTGTAGATAAGCATGATAAACATATTCTGAAAAATTCAAGTCAATATCTTAAGCGGTTGAAAAATTATTCGGGAATATGTGTCGCGAAAGGGGGCAATAGTAGGGAAATTTTGCTTTGTTGAATTAGTTGTTGAAGTTTCTTACAAACAAAATATTGGATCGTTTCCTAAATCATGTTTTCGTTGTAGATAAGCATGATAAACATATCCTGAAAAATTCAAGTCAATATCTTAAGCGGTTAAAAATTATTCGGGAATATGGGTCGCGAAAGGGGGCAATAGTAGGGAAATTTTGCTTTGTTGAATTAGTTGTTGAAGTTTCTTACAAACAAAATATTGAATCGTTTCCTAAATCATGTTTTCGTTGAAGATAAGCATGTTTAACATATCCTGAAAATTTCAAGTCAATATCTTAAGCGGTTGAAAAATTATTCGGGAATATGTGTCTCGAAAGGGGGTCAATAGTAGGGAAATTTTGCTTTGTTGAGTTAATTGTTGAAGTTTCTTACAAACAAAATATTGGATCGTTTGCTAATTCATGTTTTCGTTGTAGATAAGCATGGTAAACATATCCTGAAAATTTCAAGTCAATATCTTAAGCGGTTGAAAAATTATTCGGGAAGTATGTGTCTCGAAAGGCGGTCAATAGTAGGAAAATTTTGCGCTTTGTTGAGTTAATTGTTGAAGTTTCTTACAAACAAAATATTGGATCGTTTCCTAAATCATTTTTTCGTTGTAGATAAGCATGTTAAACATATCCTGAAAATTTCAAGTTAATATCTTAAGCGTTTAAAAAATTATTCGGGAATATGTGTCTCGAAAGGGGGTCAATAGTAGGGAAATTTTGCTTTGTTGTATTAGTTGTTGAAGTTTTTTACAAACAAAATATTGGATCGTTTCTTAAATCATGTTTTCGTTGTAGATAAGCATGTTAAACATATCCTGAAAAATTCAAGTCAATATCTTAAGCGGTTGAAAAATTATTCGGGAATATGTGTCTCGAAAGGGGGTCAATAGTAGGAAAATTTTGCTTTGTTGAGTTAATTGTTGAAGTTTATTACAAACAAAATATTGGATCGTATCCTAAATCATGTTTTCGTTGTAGATAAGCATGTTAAACATATCCTGAAAAATTCAAGTCAATATCTTAAGCGGTTGAAAAATTATTCGGGAATATGTGTCTCGAAAGGGGGTCAATAGTAGGGAAATTTTGCTTTGTTAATTGTTGAAGTTTCTTACAAACAAAATATTGGATCGTTTCCTAAATCATGTTTTCGTTGTAGATAAGCATGGTAAACATATCCTGAAAATTTCAAGTCAATATCTTAAGCGGTTGAAAAATTATTCGGGAAGTATGTGTCTCGAACGGCGGTCCAATAGTAGGAAAATTTTGCGCTTTGTTGTTGTTGAAGTTTCTTACAAAAAAATATTGGATCGTTTCCTAAATCATGTTTTCGTTGTAGATAAGCATGTTAAACATATCCTGAAAATTTCAAGTCAATACCTAAAGCGGTTGAAAAATTATTCGGGAATATGTGTTTCGAAAAAGGGTCAATAGTAGGGAAATTTTGCTTTGTTGAGTTAATTGTTTAAGTTTCTTACAAACAAAATATTGGATCGTATCCTAATTTATTTTTTCGTTGTAGATGAGCATGATAAACATATCCTGAAAATTTTAAGTCAATATCTTAAGCGGTTGAAAAATTATTCGGTAATATGTGTCTCGAAAAGTGGTCAATAGTAAGGAAATTTTGCTTTGTTGAGTTAATTGTTGAAGTTTCTTACAAACAAAATATTGGATTGTATCCTTAATTATTTTTTCGTTGTAGATAAGCATGATAAACATATCCTGAAAAGTTCAAGTCAATATCTTAAGCGGATGAAAAATTATTCGGGAATATGTGTCTCGAAAGGAGGTTAATAGTAAGGAAATCTTGCTTTGTTGACTTAATTATTGAAGTTTCTTACAAACAAAATATTGCGAAATTTTTCTGTTGACAACGATTTTGTGATCAAAAAAAAAAATAGATTGTCTAGTATCTACTACTCGTGTTTTCGTTAATTTACGGAGAGAGCAAAAGTGCCACATCGAAAAGTGAAACACCCTGTATATGTTTTATATTTTCTTATTATGTATACCGCATATTACGTCGTTGGGTATTTGTTTTTAATTTTTTGAACACAGATAAAAACGTGAGCGCCAACTATAGTTAGAAGTTCAATTATTTGTAAACAGGAACAATAAAATAGTGAAGTACAATAAACAATACCTACTATTTTCTGTTGTTCTTGACTGTTGTCCTCATCTTCTATCTTGACAATAAAAGGCGTATCTCCAACGATAGAAGGCTGGGGATATATTTTCCATTCTTTATAGTCAACGCCATACACTTCCACTTGGCCGTGTACCTCTATACTTGTAACAGTAGATACTGGAACACGGAATCCAAACGCACAAAAATGAGTTCCATTTGATGATACCATAAACTCGTCCTTCGCTATGAAAATGGCTATTTCAAACTTTTCGTTGCGAACAAAGTTACACTTCACAATCGACGTTGTTTCCTCTTCGCCCCAATGGCCAGCTAAACGGCAGTTTCGGACCACATAGTTCTGATCTAACCGGGGGTTGAAGTGGAATGCTATATCTGCGGCTGCACCCTTTCCACATATTAAGTTCACAGAAAACCTTGGGAACAATGCTAAATCAATATATTATACAATATTACAACAATATTTGATGGCATAAAAACAACAAAAAACTACAACTTTTTAGTTTGAATCCAAAAAATTATATTGTATCGAGACATAACACACAAATTAAAAAAAACGCTGGTAAATACAAACAGAAAAGAATGTATTTACAAAGGTGTTGATTAATTTATTAACAAGATCACGTTTACTCCCCAATTTTAAATAAACGATGTCCACAGATAATCAATGTGTAAAATATAATGGCTTCTGCTTTTTAACGTGTATTGGTGTTTAATTTAAAAAATTTAACACTCATTTAGAATGTGTACCTACATAAAATGAATGAAATATTTTCGATTAAATTAAATGCTAACGAAGAATAAAGAAAACTGGGCAAATTTTGATTAAATCCGTTAATAATGTGGTATAAAAATATTTTGAAGTATATTGAAGAACGTTTCGATTTTCCTGAAGATACCTTTACGTTAAATAAGTAAAAAATTTCCTTCCCAGTCTACTGTTAAACTAATGGTTATTTATTTTTTCTGTTTAATTTAAATCGTTTAATTCTGATGTTGACTTCAATTAATATTTATTTGCACATCTTTGTTTATACAGGGATTCAAAAAAGTATGGAAACAGACAAATATCTAAAACATCATTAAAGATATTACAATAAAATTTTGTATCTAAGCGTTATCGTATTTTTTGGATTCGATAAAAATGCTGTGGTTAAGATAATTTTATAACTTCCTTGTTTTTATCTTTTAATTGTTTCAAAATTACCGCTGTCTACCTTCATAGCCTACTCGAAAATATTATGTTGCCCTAATAATTTACAATAAAATCGCGATATCTCGTAAAATATCAGTTTTAGGTATAAAACATGGTTAATGTTTTTGAAAGACAATCAAATGTTCTACAAGACTATGTATAGGGTGTTGTATTTAAGAAAAATGAGATCGATGTTTAAAGTTTCACGAGATTGACCAAGCGTAAGTAACACCCTGTATAATACTTTAAAATTTAGCTAGCGCAAATTGTTAATTAATCTATTGTTAATCTTATTTTTAAACGACATTCTATTGCCTTTTTAAATAACTTGAATGTTAAAAAAATGCTGTATCGCTCAACATTTTCATAAAAACGGTTGACTTTAAATTAGACCCATATAACCCTATACATTTCTTAAAGTAAATTTTAAGAGAAATCCAAGAATGTAAAAATATACAGGGTATTCCATATAGAATTTCAAAGTTTGAGTCCGTTTCCGGTTGAACCGGAAGTCGTATTGCAACCTTAAAATTTTCATCGAATCCGAAAAATACCATAACGCTCTGATACACAATTTCATTGTTATATCTGCAATAGCATTCTAGATATTTGTCCGTTTCCATACTTTTGCGCATCCCTCTATAATTCAGCCTTTCCCAATTTATTTGTCCTAATGTAGTTTTTCAAACAATACGGAACTCCAATAGATTTTTACATAACTTTCACAATACCAGTGATGAAATTTTTTTGAAAAAATGATTTGTGATGGGAACAAACTCTAATTTAAATAATAATTTGGGAAACACTAATCCAATTTTACCTCCCGCCCATTCAAAAATTATTACAAAAGTTGGCGTTATTAAAAACAAAAGATCCCGATTTTTAAGTTCGATGTACCGAAATCGGCCGATCAAGAATTGGTCACCCTACCTCAGATGTACGCTAATCGCACTTTGGAAAACAAAGCCCCAGTATTATACATTTAGAAAGGGGGGTATACATATACAATTATATTGTGCAATATGTATTGTGCAATATGTATTGTGCAATATGTATTGTGCAATATGTATTGTGCAATATATGGCGCAATACCGTTCTAGCAATAAATAACTACATACGCTTAATGTTTTCATTTTTATATTGTGCAAGTGTGTAATGCTGCTACTCAGTTTGTTAACACGATGGGGAAAAAAAAGTTTTAACGTATATTGTCACATTAGTATTTTATTAGTATTTTTCCAAATTTATTTTATTGATCTATTTATATTGATTTATTCCCTGACTCAACATGCCTGTGGGTGTAGATGCAACATATTATTTCCGGAGTGTGTTACCACGCTTGGGTCGTCAACTAAGCGTAATCGTAGCATCAAGAATGTCGCACTTGCAGAATTGTATTAATTATGCTGAGCTGTTATAGCACACTATTAAACGATTGAGCGAAGGTTATGAACTTATAAAAGTAATTGAATAAAATAAATTTTGAAAAATACTAATAAAATACTAATGTGACAATATTATATTTGAAAAAGCATTAATGATGAATAAGAAGAAAACAAAAAATTTTGAATGAAAGAGCGGTACCGTCGCCATTTTTCCATAAAGTCTTACATTTTTTCATGTTATTATAAAACTGGAAAGTTTCTGTGTTTGAAAATTGGAGGAAGGTATACAAACTGCGTGCCCTATAGTTTCACAAAAGCGCAGAACCTCAATTTTCATAAACACTGATTTTTTTTAATTCAGGGGGTTGCTCATGACACCCCATGGATTAAGCCACATGATAATAAAGTGCATATTTGATGCTCTACTGCAAATTCAGCTCCCAACTGAGGTAAAATGAGCCACCCACAGTATTTTAGAAAAAACTGCGACTCTTTAACTATAGAACATCAAAAAATAAATAAATCACTGGTATTTTCTCAAAAATTTGCACCTTACAGAATAAGCAGACAGCATAGGTAGAAATAAATTTGGTGAATTCTAACCCTCTTATTAAGAAAGAGCACGAAAAGTTGTACTAGAAATGCTTAATTAGAAAGTATTAATATATACAGTAATTAATCAAACAAATTTCTTTTCAAGTGGTTCAAGTCACGCCGCGCGACAGTACGTAAAAAGGGAGCTACTTATGTATATTCAGGTATACAACTTTCAAGTATGCGACAACAAAAATTACTTAAAAATGGATGAAGCCACATTGAAGCCACGAAATGGATGAAGCCACGTACCTCTAAACATAATTTCACCTCTAATCCGAAAAAAAAATACAGTCATGACAAGTGCTACACCATCTGCACAGCGATTAGTCGTAACCCTACGATTTTTAGCTACTGGACGAAATTTTAATGATCTGAGTTTTTCAATGAGAATATCAGGGCAAAGTCTTGAAAAGATCGGTATCCAAACGTGTGAGATTATTATTTTTGTATTAAAAGATTATACACAAGGAAAGTGAAATTTTATTTTAAAAAAACAAAACTTAATATCTGACAATTCTTAATAACTTAATATTTTATTAGAAATATCTGAAACCTTAAAGTATTTAACACATTTTATAAATCCTAAAAATTTGTAATTGCATATCTTCATTAACTTCAGACCCATACTGTCGTAAATTGTTCGGCTGTATTTGAAGATGTTCCGGAAGAAGATGACGAAGGTCTCGAGATTTCAGAAACAATTCTAGTATCTCGAGAGAGATTATTTAGTTGACCCTCTAAAAGAATTTCATGGATTAAGCGATCAGCGTATAGTCTCTGTGTACGTTGCATATTTTTTAATTTAACAGCGTACGCTTTCGCCATGATGCTGTATTCGTCCTCTTCCTTGTTTAACTCAGCTACTACCATATTACACATCCCTTCGGCGGTTGTTTCTTTTTTAATTGCTATCCTACGACGTTTTGGCAGTACAACTGACACCTAAAATTATTATTGCGTTCAGTCTTATCGTAATTATTAAAATATATTAATTTTTTAGTTTCCAAGAAAGGAAGATAGGAAGAATGTACTCAAAGATAATAAAGAATATGATAGAGAAGAAGATCGAGAACAAACAGCCAGAAGAACAGGCGGGTTTTAGAACGGGACGATCCACAGTAGATAATATTTTTACTATCAAAATAGCATGCGAGAAAAGAGCACAGAGGAATAGAGAACTACATTTAGCGCTGATAGATCTAGAGAAAGCGTATGATAGCGTATTAATCTCGCAGATGTGGAATGCTCTTAAAGAAATAGACGTACCCTCGGTCCTGATAAAAGCAGTTAAAAATCTGTATGACGAAAATACCACAAGAATTAAGAATGGGAATTCATACACACAACCGTTTAATACAACAAAGGGTGTAGTCTTTCCCCTACACTTTTCAAAATATATTTAGACAAAGCCCTAACAGAATGGGCGAGTAAAATTAGAGAAATGGGGCTGCAGATTGGGGACGAAAAACTGTTTAGCCTATACTTCGCGGATGATCAGATGGTGATAGCGGAGGACCAAGATGATTTGAACTATATGATCAGAAAGCTCCAAGAAGAATACGAAGCAGCAGGACTTACAATCAATATGGAGAAATCGGAATATATGATAGTGGGAAATGAATATCATGAAGATCTGGTACTAGATAACACGAGAAGGATAAAAGGTGTGACTATATGTAAATACCTAGGAATAATCCTCAACAACCAGGGAAGTAGTAACGATGAAATAAAGGAAAGGATAAACTCGATCTCGTGGGACAAAACAATCGCAAAGGAAAACAAAAAACGAATATATATATAAGCATAGTACAACTACAAAGTATAATCACATACGGAGCCGAAACATGGGATATGACAAAAAAGAATAGAAACAAACTCATGACGACGGAAATGGATTACCTTAGGAGAAGTTGTAGAACATCAAGAATAGAAAGAGTCAGAAACGTGACGATTAGAGAAAATATGAACATGGACACCAACATAATAGAGGTTGTCGAAAAGAAGCAACTAAAATGGTTCGGACATACGAAAAGGATGAAAAATACAAGATGGCCAAGGAGAATTCTGGAATGGATACCTGCCGAAAGAAGAAAAAGAGGACGCCCTAGAAGAAGCTGGCGGGACGTTATAGATGAGGCCATGAAAACAAGACAATTAGAGGAGGACATGTGCTATGACAGAAGAGAATGGAGACTGGGGACGGAGAAGCGACGCAGACCGTAAAGAAATCCGTTATATATATAAGAAAGGAAGATGAGTGGAAGAATATTGCTAAAGATTTTCAACATTTTTGGGTCTTTCTGCATTGCTTGAGTTCCATTGATGGTTAACATGTTGTGATAAGAAGACTCCCGGAACATATTCTCGGATTACAATTATTACAAAGCAACACGTAGCATTATGGTACGATACTAACTTCTTGTAAGTGCAAATTATGAATTTTAATTAATTGATATTGGAACAAATGGGAGATTATCTGATAGAGGCGTTATAAATAATATTGAATTTGGGAAGTAACAAAGAAAATAAACTGAAAATTCCTCATTCAGATGTACTATCTGACAATGTAATTAGACTACCGATTAATTTAAAACCTGTGAAAGTTCAAACTATTATTTTGACTTGTTGTTTATACAATTTTTTGTCAAAAACTCAAAACACATACATTTCCGAATCAATAAATAAAATACAAATTACGAAAACCACTCCACTTTGGACTTCTCAGAAAATTATTCGTTTAATGGACTACAGCAGAAAAATAGAAATTGCAAACCGACGCTTTCAGCGGAAACAGTGCCTCAATAATGAAGGAAAATTCCCTTGGCAAGATGCAAGCATCAGCAAATAAATGTGTATACAGGGTGATTAAAATTCAAGTTTAAGCATGGGGATCTCGCTTATTATAATAGCTAGAGCATAGGTTTAAATTTGGCAAAGTTGCTAAATTTTGTGCTCAATAATAATCTGAAGAGAAGTTGGAAGTATCTCAAACGGTATCTGAGAAAATTGGGAAAAACCGGGAAATACGATTTTTGAAAATCGTCTATAACTCCTTTGGAGTATGAAATATTTCAAATGTGTAAAAACATTACCCTAGCAACTTTTTAAGTCGAATCGGATAGTGGTCACAAATTTTTCCCAGATCAATTCGTTTTTGTTTTATGATAACCAACCTTAGTTATAGACGATTTTCAAAAATAGTATTTTCCGGTTTTTCCTAATTTCCTCGGATACCGTTTGAGATGTTTCCAATATCTCTTCGGATTATTAATGAGCACCAAATTTAGCAACTTTGCCAAATTTAAACCTACATTCTAGCTATTATAATAAGCGAGATCCCCATGCCTTAAACTCGAATCACCCGGTGAAATGAATAAATAATAAAATAATGTAACTCACGTTGTTTTTCTCAGCTGCATTGCTGTTGGTCTCAGCAGCCTCAAGTGTATCCACAGCTTCATCTTGATTACTCGATTCAGATTCCTCATCAATGTACACATTATTACTGGCAATTGCGTCTTTAATTGTGAAAGTGGACCTACTGCTGTCTGGTGTCTCATGATCAGTGAGAAACAATAATTCCTTAAAGTACCATATCTGTGGTACGTATACATCAGCTGATCCACTTCTTTTAGAATCGCGAATTTTTCTTACTTCTTTTCGAAAATTTGTTCGCAAAGAATTGATTTTTTTCACAATCGTTTCTCTAGTTGCATTGCTGTCATATTCTCTATACACTTCGAGCAGCTTCTCATAGGCAACTTTCTTTTTATTTCTATTGCTATAAGACAAATCGCCGGTATCCCATAGCTCTGGTAAATTACGATATCGTAGAATGAACTTTAACATCAAGCCTTTTTTATTTTTCATGTTTACGGCGTGCAGGCTACAGATGAACTGCTGATATTGTACAATACGACCAAACGCGTTCACCGTGTCTCAACATTATAACGCAATAGTGTAAAAATAGCACAATATATTGCACAATGTTGACGTAACACAAGTATTTTGCGCAATAAACTTGTATAACTATGTATACGCCCCTTCATACACACATTCAAGTTACTGCGCAATTCACACGGTTATTTACAAATAACTTTTGTCAGTCTTCAATCTCAATATTATGGGGCTATATATTGCTCAATATTGACGCCACACAAGTATTTTGTGCAATAAAGTTGTAACGCTTAAACGTAAGACATTGGCCTTCACATCACGGGCAACTAAACGCCTGCATAGTATGCCACCCGCCAAACACAAAACGCTATTGCTTCGTCACTGCAATTAAATTAGAATTTGATAACACGAAATACATTTAATTAGCACATTATAACACACGATAAAAAACAAACAAAGAGTAAATGTTGTTTTTAACTTAACTTATACATGTTCTCAATAATTTTAACTCACCTCACACTGGTCTGTGGGACACATCCCCTCACACAGATGACGTCACCAAGTTTAAGGACTTTTGGAATTTCGGCACAAAATGGCACTTTCTGTTGAAGGCAATATTCTAAATTATTTTCAAGTTTCATGTTAACTATTCATTACTAAATACGTTCTGCACTGACTGTTCATACAAGACAGATAATATGGTTCGTGTTTCAAATAAGTAGGTCAATAGTTTCGATTTTTTTTAGAACCCTGCATGTTACATGTTTTGTTAATATGATACACTACACAAGTAGCTAAGACTTTTTAGCATGTATTGAAGGTGCTTTTATATTGCCAACGCGCTACTTGGCACAGGTATTATTGCGTAATAACAAAGAGACCGGATTTCACGCACCTTATTGGGCAACGGATATTTATTAACATTAAAACTTATCAGTGAATAAATAACTGATTATTCGTTTTTTACCGTGTTTGCTAAACCAATAAAAGGGTGCTCATTTTTCCCTATTTTCTAGAGATACCCTACCTATTTTGTAGCTATTATTTCAGCTGCACATTTTTAGTGCTTGTGAAAAACAGTGAATAACCCAATTTTTCTCATCAGAATAATCCTCAAAAGTACCCTTTGTTTGAAGCTTATTTACAGCTTTTCATTAAAATGTATTTTTCTTATTTCTAGAAGATACAGATATGTAACGTTAAGTTGATTCGATTATTTATTATTTCCGCGGAGGTAGTCCCCTTTCGGGTTCCTGTACTGCGACCTATTGGTCTATAGTACCCTATTCGATTATTTAATTTGTATAATATTCATTTGCATGTATACACAGGCCCTATCAGAGGGGCAGGCAAAAGGGGCAGACGTCCCGGGCCTCACAATTTTAGGGCACCTCTTACAAATCTAGGGGCCTCACAATGTTTAACTCGGTTTGTAAAAAAACGTACGAATTTTCAAAAAAGCGGGAGTTATTAGTGTGAACCGGGACCTTTTTGTTTAAGTCACTTCCCCGGGCCTTGTGTTTTCTCTAAAAGACCCTGTATATATGTCGTAGGCATAATGTGAAATCCGGCATTTTATAAAACGCCTAGGCACAAAACTATTAGCTTCATTTTTATTATTTATTTTTAAAAAAAACTTTAACCAACCTTTAACCTGACCCTCTACTACTGACCAAATGAATGAGGGTCAGGTTAAAGGTTGGTTAAAGCTTTTTTTTTGTATGGACCCAAATGTATGGGTTTATGAAAAAGTCATAATTTGCTCGTTTTGCCGGCCTTTTATAAAATGCCTAGGCGTTTTATAAAATGCCGGATTTCACATTATGCCTGCGACATATACATAACATAAAACGTGACACGAAGCAAGCGTGTATTTCGGATAATCAATATAAAAAATGGCGGCGTTAGATAATATTAAGCATCACGATGAAAATAAAAAAAATTTCAAAAAAGTCCGAAAATCTAAAAAATGACTGCACTTAGGTATAGGAAATGCTAATAAAAGTCCCTCTAAAATAACGTTTTGAATCCAAAAATGCAATAAAAAATAGACCATTGTATTTAAAATAAGAAAGTAGACGTTAACTTCCGGTATTTCCGGACGTGTCGCCATCTTGAAAATATTTTTATTAAACAGATCAGATACCATTATGGTCATAACCTCATAACCAAAATTTCAGATCCATACCCTTTTTCATTCTTCATATATTTTTAAGTCTCGGTCTCAATCAATCACCCTGTATATTTGGAATAAGAAAAAAAAAATTAAAAAGGCCATAGCCAACTATGGCTTCCATTTAAAAAAAGGCAAGTTTTTAACGACGAGTGTAACAAAATTTATTTTAGTATCATCAAATTTTACATAAAAATATCTAAATTTGTGCATCTTTTCGATATTTACAACAATAACGGAGATATGACATATTATTATTATTATTATTATGACTAAAAAACTATTTTTTTTCTAATAACTCAAAAACCGGAAATGATAGAATATTTTTGGTAACGGTTCTGAGTTGATCTCAATAAACTGCACATTTTTGGTAATTTAAACGTTTCTCTATCTTGAATAATAAGCGAGATACCCATGTAATCCCATCCAGGGGCGGATCTACATAGGGACTAATAGGGCTTAAGCCCTGGACCCCTAGGCGTCGAGGGCCCACAAAAATTGAATTATTATCATACATTTTGTTTGTTTATACGTTTTTGTTAATAATATTTCTTTATTTCTTATGTTTTTTTATATAAATCAACACCATTTCATAAATAAATACATTTCAATTCTGATTTTGATGTTATTAAAAATGAATTTTAAACCCCAATTTAAAGATTCTTAATCTAACAACAATGGAGACCATTGGACTTCAATAAGCCCTAGGCCTCGAAAAACCTAGATCCGCCCCTGATCCCATCGAATTTGGACCACCCTGTACATTGGACTACAACATTTCTTTATTAACAAACTTATTTACCAACAAACTGAAATACCGTTACGCATATTTTATGAACCTCATCACTCACGGATAAATATTGAATATAAAAATGTGTACAAATAAATACTATTTCGCACAAGTTTTTTTTTTAATATACTTGGGATGTATAAAACACTTCATACATTAAAATCGTGCAAGCAACATAAACGGTAATGACAAGACTTACATGTAGTCACGTTTCAAACGTTCGGTAACATGAAGTTCCGATCTCTGTGTTAATTAAAGCACCGGATATGTCAAGAAGGAAGGACAAATACAAGGTAGATGTGAATGCTTAGTACACAGTTTACCCAAATAGTTTAAAATTAATTAATTAGACCGTAGGAGAACTCATACAAGTACACAAAGTACGTGGAACGATATCGATTGACCGCAACAGCGACAGTATGTTCAACCTTAATAACAAACAAGAACTAACTTGGAATAAAACTAAATTTATTTAATAAGACAACAATAATTTCTCGCTGTTAAGCAAACGAGACTATTATTAGAAGTAATGACGTAACATCAACAGTCACCATTAAGTTGGGATGGTGTGTGTGGAGCAAACTAATTTCAAAGGTGAATCATAATTGTTTATTAACATAATGCAATTGTAAATGTTATCTAGTTATTCAAGAATTTATTAATATCAAATAAAAACTCGGTCCAATCCGACCAAATAAAAAGTTGGCCCAAAATTAATTTCGAATAGTCTTAAAATAGGGTGACCACTGACCAGCCATCCTACTTTGGGAGGACATGTCCTACAATTAAACCTTTTGTCCTCCGCCTTATCTCCCCAAGAAAAAAAGCATAAATATTGTACTTTACATTTTTCCAATAAAAATAAAAACATAAGAACTGATTTCATTCTATAAAAATTGCAATGCACAATAACACATATTTTATCAAACTTTAACGCACCTGTCTATTTTTCTTTATTGCCTTTATTTTATTATTATTATACTGTTCATTTTTTAAAAATCTTAAAAAACAAATTGAGTTTAGTATACAGGGTGATTCAATTTTACTGTCGCTCCCCTATAACTTTCTTAATTTAAGAGGAAACCGCTTATAAACCTTATATTATTGTAAATCGTGGTAAATTCTTTACCGAATGACATTCATATATTTTTCTACAATAAAATATGTCAGACTGGCGATTGTCAACTTTTGTTTTTGTAAAAAACATGGTATACTTTTATTTATTGACTCTGCTAGAGAATTAAGTTCTAAATCCAATAGTGTAGGGTACCATAGTTGGCTTTGACATGAATCGAAAGTTTATATTTTGCGCTTTTCAAAAATATATACTTCTCTTATGGTTGCCATTTAAAATAAGGAAGTTAGTTGTAATATATCAATATTCGTACGAGTAAAAAAAAATTAACATCGCTATCTTATTAAGGACAAAATACCATGCCAAAAATGTCCTTAAAGTTTTTCTCTATCATTTCGTTTGAGCGAGATATTTAACATTTTTGAAAAGTGCCAAAAATCGGTTTTTGGCTATATTTCGAAAATTAAAAAAGATATCAAAAATCTGTTAACGGCAATGACTTTCTCTCGAAAAAATAAATCGAGACTACCTACTTAGTTTTTTATATCTCTGATAATACCCTGTATGGGCATCGAAAATAGGCCACCCAGTACATTAAAAAAATAAGCATACAACAGGCAAATTTTTGAAAAAACAATGTTTTAAAGTTATTTATTATTTTTTACAAAATCGCATTCAAGTAAACAAAACACGATCGCTGTAGTAATGGACAGTTTATAAATATGTTTTATTATTTTTTGGCACAACGATTGTGTGGAAAATAATGAATAAATTTGAAACTCATTTTTCCCAAAAATTTTCCTTTGTATGCCTATTTTTTTAATACACTATCGGATTTAGAATTTATTTCTCTATCAGACTCAATACAAAAAGTATATCGTATTTTTTTAGTAGTAGGCTTATGTCATTAGGAATATACCTGGTAAAACAAACAGTCATTTTGTTGTTATAACGATAATTTGAGAGAAATAATCACGTTTAATTGTAGATTGTTTTTATTTTTGTACCTTTAAAACACGAAATGGCTTACGAATATTACGAAAAGTATGATATGTAAGAATGTTTTATTCAACGTAATAATAATTCTGAAGCTGCAAATGAAATATATTTTAATCGTTGCCCATAAAGAAGACAACCTCATAAATCTATTTTTGGAAGATTAAAACAAAATCTTATTAATTGTGGGACATTTAACAAACCCAGAATAAAGTAATACAAAATTAGATATAGCGAGGAGGCTGTTACCAATGATCATCTACAATTTTCAAAAAAGCAGGGATAAAATAATACAAACTGAAAGATAATTCAAAAATAATATAAAACTATTTACAATGAATTTTCAAATTGACTTCCATTATTTGCAACACATAATCGCAATGAAACACTGTGAACTGCGTTGTAAATATGAATATTAGAAATAGAATTAATACACTGTATAGAATTTTCTCTTAGTTCATCCATATTATTATTACTATTTTTATATAAATTGTATTTAATGTGTCCCCAAAAAAGAGATTTTGGTTTAGTCTTCCAAAAATAGATTTATTAGATCGCCTTCTTTCTGGGTGGGTAACGATTAAAATAAGTTTCACTTGCAGCTTCACAATTATTGTTACTTTGAATAGAACATTCTAACATATATATACTTTTCGTAATATTCGTAAGCCATTTTATGTTTTTAAGGTACAAAACTATAAACTATCAACAATTAAACGTGATTATTTCTGTCAAACTATCGTTAAAACAACAGAATGACTACTACTAGAAAAAAATGAAATACGAAAAATTGCCTAATTTTTGCTATAATGCAAGGAAAATGAATAAATTGACCCCACGTGATATATATTATTGAAATGGGGAAAAATCATATTTCTCGTGATGCCACTGCCAACTATGGGTTCCATTTTAAAAAATACATCTTTATGTCACAACTTGAATATCGATTTTTTTTTGAAAAATTGTCTGCGCTACTGGGTTCTTATCAAAAAAGTGCCTGTAGAACGTCAAAATAATTTTTTTTAAATTTTAATAAACAAGCGAGATATAGTCATAAAACGAAAACGAAAAATCCAGATATCGGTAATAACTAGAAAACAAAAGAAGATAATCAATTTTAGTTTTTACCATTAACGTTATCTCGAAAAAAAATCGAGAAAGAGAGGTCCGTTTTTCCATAACTTACCTATAGTTACCGAGATTCCCTATGAAAACATCTAAATTTGCCCACCCTGTACATATTACTAAATTTCCTATGAACAGCTTGTGATCAAATGGATTTTTTTTATCTTGAGGACGTACCTCCGAGAAACAACTCAACCCAGAACTTTTTTTGCATCAGATGATTACGGAAGACAAAAAAAAGTTGTTTATAACAGTTTCACCGAAAAATGACATTGCAACAGACCAAATAACCCATCATACCTACATCTAAACCCAACATAGTTTAACCGATAATCGTTGATGTTGCTTTGATATGAAAATAGTACAAGGAAATTATACAATAAATACGAAAAAAACATGTGGCCAATAATTACACGATTATAATATAAAATCCTTGTTATCTTTGAAAGTTGGACAGTTGAGTTATCAATTGAAAAACAACGTTTCAAAACACATTTTCTAATTAAAATACCTAAAAAGCGCTTTTTTTTTCTTAAAACAGGAAAATATGTACAACAAATTCCAGTATTTATTTGTATGAACCTTTTATTTAAACCTTCATTTTGCTAAATAACAAAAAAATTAATATTAATGAACAACTGCACTGTTTCATTGTATAAAAACCAGGGATGGAATAACGTTTTAAATCGTTACGTTATTGTATAACGTTATTTATTATTTGTTTTCGTTACATAACGCTATAAATAACATTAAAAAAATGAATTGTTATGTTATATAACGTTATATAACGCTACATACATTATGATATATAACGTTATAAAAATAATTTTTATTTGTAACTCTGAATTAATTTTTGGGATCTGTAAATGCAAAATTAAAAAGTAGTACAAAATTACGTTGAGATATTTTATGTTCATTTTAATTTCTAAAACTCAAACAAAATATTACATCTTCTGAAAATAAAAAGATCGCCATATAAAAATTTTATTTATAGAGAATAACGATACAAAATAACTTTTAATGAAACGTTATCGGTTATTATAACGTTATATAACGTTATTAAAATATCGTTACGTTATTGTATAAAAAATTGTAGTTGAATCGTTATTATAACGTTATCGGGTATCGTTACGTTACGTTTTCCATCCCTGATAAAAACTGCCTTATAGCATACATCGAATTAAGCGCATTTTCAGTTTGCACGTCATTTTACATAATCTCCTAATAATTACTTCGTCTCGATGAATAGTCAAGCCATCTCCAATTCTGTTTGGTTACGTTCCCTTCCCACCGGTTCCGCTACGTTTATTTTTCTGATTGGAATACGACTACTTCGGTCTTGTTTTACAATAAAAAGAAAAAAACGCGATTGAAAAGAAGCTGACGTATTTAATTAAAATTCGGTTAGAATTTTTTTTTAATCAGAAAAATGTGAATAGCCGTTTCAATTTTAGATTTAATTGCTGGTAAATAATTAGATTTTAAAACGGTTTTTCATTAGATTAAAATTTGTTTTAATTATTATTGCTTTGTTTTCAATTAAATATCGTCTAAACCACAAGTCCTTTAAATAAAAAGAGTAGTTGGTTGGTAAAACAGTTGTACGTGAAGCTTTAACAATAATTGTACCTACATATATGCATTGATTTTAAGATTTACATTTCTTTAATTGATTTGCTCTTCTGGCGTTTTAAAAACACGTGTTTATTGTTTGCAAAACGTTCTAAATTTAACTGTGTAATAATATTTAAAAAAGTATAACCAGGGCTGTTCAACCTTTTTGTATTTGGGATCTACTTTTTTATATACAGGGTTCTCGTTTTTCGAGGGCCACTATGGGGATCTCGTAAACGGTAAGAGTTACGACTTAAATTAGGGCAAAGTTGTATATTCAGATGCTTAACAATTTGACGCAAACAGAACTTATCTAGCTCTTTTAGTTTTTGAGATATAGGGAAAAAAGTAAAAAAGTGGACTTTTGTTGCGACGTTTCGTTTTTTTTTTTAAACCATCATCAGGTCAATTTTTTCTTATGGACGCTATATCTGATTGTAACGACAATTTGTAGAGCATTTTTTTCTGAATTCGACAATGTATAACACTTGGGACTTTTTTGAAACAATTGTTGTTAAAAATAGCAAAAACAAATATTTTATTTAAAACAAATCCTAAACGGTATGGTAAATAATTGTCTTTGTCCCTTTTTCCTTGGAAGAAGGTGAGTAAACCGCATGAAATTACTATTAAAAGGATTTAATTAAAAAAATAGTTATTAATAAATATGTTAGGAATACATTAACATTGTTCACTTATTATCAAATATTTTTAGAATATTTTCTTTGGTTAAGTAATAAATTTCTCTAAAATGTGTATTTAATCCTCATTTGGCATACAATTATTAACGAGTTATGCCTTTTATCTGCGTTAATGACTTCTAATAAGCAAAAAGCGATAAGAAAAACAGATTTTTGAACGTTTTTTGTAAACTATGATCTAAGGTCCACTTTCATTCAAACCCTCTTTTTTCGGCGATTATTCTTTCGAAAACTATCTATTAATTCGAAGTAAAGGTTGGAAGAATAGCTCTTCGTACTACCACTTTCGACATCTTGAATCTTGAATCATCTAACGCTAACACAATACAATTTCAAATGAAGCGTGTAAACATACAAATGTGTGAATGTCGCATGAATCCAAGTGATCTGATCAGCGCACATGACTAATGTAAACCCACTTTTAAAAAACACATCTCAATAGATTAAAAAAAATATTACTTAAGTTATCAGTAGGTACATACTTTACTTTCAAGTCAAATAAGATTGTTGACAATTATTACCTTGAGTCAATACCACAGAACATAGTCAATACGTACATACTAATTATGTTCGGTGTTGATTAACCAAGAAATACCATTTTGATAACGTATTCATTAAAAATAGAGATTACAACAAAAAAATATTAGCGGAGTAAATATAGACGTCGCATGTGGTAAAACGTTTAAAAGCGTTTAAAACTGTGTAATTCATATTTACAAACCACAAGGTGTATAAATTGCATGTTGCATCAAAATTACGTCAAATTATCGGCGCCCACTTGAAGCAAAAACAAATTGATGTAATTAGAATGTACCATGTGTTACTATAACACCTTGTGTATGTTATGTGTATAACACCAAACTATTTTCATATTTGACAGGTTACTTTGCTATTTATACAACAGGAACCACAAATCCTGTTTACAAACTGACTATAATTAAATTTATGGTTTACGCGAGCAAAAGAATATTTAAAAATTCTTACTGAAGGTGTACGAGGTATGGAATTGCTTTGGTTTTTGTTTTTCATTCTGCGATTGACAAAGTAGCAACAGCATCTGCACAAACCACCCGCATTTTGTTTTTGCGGTTTAGTTTTAGCCATCGTGTTTTTATTAAATTTTTTAATTGAATTCGCACTACTCGCACTACACCTCCAACAACACTGGCTTAAAATATACTTAGTTCTCCCAACTAATGTTAACTGCAAACGCGTTTCGTATACAAACAAATGTGAGTAATTGTCGTTGAATCATTGAAAGGTATGACCAAACTTTTAATTACAGTAAATTTGATCATGTACACGGCAAAACCTATTTCGTTATTTGAATACAGAGTTTAGTGCAATTTAGTGGCGGATCCAAGGGGAGGTAAATGGGGTAATTACCCCCCCTAAGACTAAGATATTTAAAAATGCAAATATTTTATTTCCTGCGTTCCTGCTTTTTATAACAAAGTCTAAAAGTCTAGTGAAGATATAAATGAATTTATAAATTCAATGATCACTTATTTAAGCAAAGTAATTGAAAACGACGATCTAATAAAGTTAAAGCTTAAATCTGAAATCGATTTTTGGACATTAGAATGGCAACAGATATTTCAGTTAAACGAAAATGTACGGGACAGTTCTTTTGAAACGTATAAAAAATGTAACGCCGAAATATACCCCACTTTAAAAATCATTTTGCAAATTTTATGCACTCTTCCTGTTACCGCTGCCTCGCCAAAAAGGAGTTTTTCGGCTTTAAAAAAGTTTAAGGGGTGGTTACGATCTAATATGACAGAAGAACGTTTAACGGGATGCACCCGGGCCCCCGACAAAGGCCTCAAAACGGCAATCGATAAAAAATAATTTATCAGTTGTAATGAAAAGAAAACTTTCAAAATCAAAATAAAAAACTAATGAGAAGTACGTTCTTTAAAATAGTGGATAAAAAGGGCAGGAACAGTTCAAATTGTACAGGCCATAATATCGTTTTAGAAATGGAAAGCGAAAATAAATAAATTGAAACAAAATATATAATAGAGGATACTAATAAATTATTAGCTTCAAAGACATGACAGAATCAGCTTTTTTACTTATAAAGTCAGAGCAACACGTACTTTAACATCTAAAAATATTGAATTCGAAAATCATTAAGATAAAGTAAATAATTTTTCAAGGATTAAGGACTAGGTAGAAGTGCAAAAATTCCTACCCATCGTATATGTAAAATAAAAACGTTTTTTTCGATGAGATAGGTACTTGTGAAACTTTAGATGACCCTGTAACAAGTTATTAGATATTTGTTTGTTTTGTGCCGTAATCGACAACTTGATTTCTCGAGAGAAATGTAATTTTTTTGCAATATTACCCATCGAAAAAAAAAGAACTTACAATGAGAAACTTTGAAGATATAATTGAAAAATGGGCTGTTCAATGCCCAATCTAAAACTGGTGTATCATAAAATTTTTAAAAAAATAATTATTGTGGTTTTGTTGTGTTGTAAGAAAAATTTATTGTTATTAATAAACTTATTATGTACTACAGTAAATACCAACCCGAAACATTGGATATAGGAACGTATATATCTGATAATTAAAATTTTATTAGTTCAATGTAAGAATTTTCCAAATAAAATTTGTATAGGAGGCCCCAAAATAAATTTTTGCACCCGGGTCCCGACATATAGATGACTGGCCCTGCGTATATTTACTATCGCTTACAATTAAATAAAGTACTTTTTGTTTTAATAGAATTAGTTTTAGTTCAATGTATTATAAAACTGTATATTACAAAAATAGTCATATTTATTCTACACTTCCCATATACTTTTAGCCATTGGCCTGTTTTTCGTTTGAAAAATTGATAATTACAATTATTAAGGGGTGAAGCGAAACAATTGCTGATTTAAGTTGAGAGAAAAAAAAAACAGCGGAGGCCAATTGACAAGGGCCAATGAAAGTTTTAATTACCCCCCCTAAGATCCGCCCTTGGTGCAACTCAGGTATTTTCCATGGACGACAAACTACAATGTGCTTCAGCTACTAGTAAACAAACTAATCGCATTGTTTGAAGCAATCGGTGGTTTACGTATTTTATTTGCAAGAAACTAATCATTGTTTTTATTTGAAGGTTGTTGATAGCAAAGTAGTAAATAAAACCATGGCCAACTTCATTAATAATCATGGTGTATAAAGCTAATTACAGAAAAACAGAATGGTGAAAAAATTCAAAAGTATTTTTGTCATGTAAAGATACGTTAGATAAACGTCTCCTGTAAAATTCAAATGAAAATTCACAGCAGTTTGAAAATTATTTATAGTTACGTCTGTCGAGCTGTACATTTATTAACATGCCCTCTCAATTTCAAAAAATTTTACGCGCCGTTTTGATTTTATTTAAGATCGTAGGAAGGGAGTAATTTCATGAGTATATACAAATCTGCACATTCTTATGCAAGAAACGCTAAAACGTGTGTTATTTTTTTGAAATTTTGACCACATCTTGAGATACATTAGCTTAACATGCCCTATCAATTTCAAAATGTTGTTACGCGCCGTTTTGATTTTATCTAAGATCGTAGGAAGGGAGTAATTTCATGAGCATATACAAATCTACACATACTTATGCAAGAAACGCTAAAACGTGTTTTATTATTTTGAAATTTTGACCACATCTTGAGATACATTTGATGAATATATACAAATCTGCAATGTAATATAAATTATAGTTCATGTTGCATACTTAGCATTGGCGTACGCAAGGGGGGAATTAGGGGGATAAATCCCCTTCGAAAGTATGCAAAGAACTAAAATTATAATTACCGCATTTCAAAATTGCGCGAGACTGCTTTTCCATATATAAATATAATAATAAAATATATTGTTTGTATATTTTAGACATAAATGCCATTTTTGGGTACGTTTGGCCTTAAAATATTTTTTTAAAAATTGCCTGTAGCGCTGCCTCCTTGGACCCCCTCAACTCTTTCTTATGACTCACTTTTTATATCTAGTTCCCATAATTATTTTCTAAATTTCACCATTACCATGCCTCGTTTGAAATTAGTCAGTATTAATTTTGCAAATTAAAAAAATATCCCCTCCTGAAATATTTTTCTGCGTACGCCACTGGTAGTAAAATATAATATTAATTTTTCAGCAGACAAAATTAAGTATCTTTTAAACCATCCTTCACACCCTATTTTAAATTTACAACTTTATTTTAAAGATTTGTTTTTTTTTATTGTTTCCGCGGAGGTGGTCCCCTTTCGGGTTCCTGTACTGCGACCTGTTGGTCTATTGTACCCTCTGGTGATAGCCACTTAAAGAAGTCCTGTGTTTTTGAAAAACTCCAGGATTTTCTTTAAGGGTGTTTTTCTTAGCTCTTCTTGGTTGGCTTTTTCCATCCCTAGAAGTCTGCGCCGATAGGGTGTGAATCCTTCACACTGGCATATTACGTGCAGAGGAGTTTCTTCTTCTTCACCACATCCTCTACATATATCGGTCTCAGAGAGCCCTATTATGTAAAAGTGTTTGTTTAACCCACAGTGCCCTGTGACAAGCCCTGTGGCTGCTCTGATGTCTGCTCTGCTCATCCTGAGCATATTTTAAAAAAGGGTAAAATATAAACTGCATGTTTGTGCTGATATATCTTATATATTTTCTTTCTTTCAAAAAAGTTACGTAAATGTCATACAATAACCATATAACATAACTATCAATTAATTAAGGCATTCCACAGGTCACTTTTTGATCATTTTTAGTCAATAATTATATAAACAGGAATGGATATCTTATATTAAAATATGTAAAGTTAATATTTAAAGTTATTTATGCTAGCATTACTACCTACAATATATATGTAAATTTGGTGTTCATTCATAGAGTAAACATTTAAATTAAAAATAAAATTATTAATACTTATTGAAATTACTACGTTTCGCTACATCCATCAAATTTAACCCTAGCAATAAGATAAGTAACAAATACTACACAAATATAAAACAAATAACTAAGAAATACATGATTTGGTATCTGTCTAAGGTAAAAATAAATAACTTATTTTGATTTATGCTACAGTAAATGTGTCCACATACATTTTAAAGTTTATTAGCAATCGAATGTTATGTTTAAACATTCATTTATTAATAGCCTTCAACGAAATGTGTAACATAAGCTGAACAACAAATTTCAAAGATGGAAACAACAAAAAACATAAAATTTCTTGCATATACTTGTTTAAATGAAATGGTAACTGTACTGTTATTGTTAACCAATTTAAAAAGTTAAACTTAAACCATAATACTTTACTTATTAGATAAAACATAACACTCAGTCAACTAAGGGACGAAAAAAACAACAAATACTGACCATTTACTTCCAACTACCGAAAACAATTATAAACAATTTAATTGTGAAAGAAGTAAAATTGTATGTGCGAAGTTTACAAAAAATTTTGTAGCTAAAATTACCACAGAAACATCAATTTAAAATTTTTGTAACACTCATTCAGTGAAAAACAAACGCAAAGAGTTCAGAAACAAATACAACTAAATAAACAAATTTGTATTCTAAATAATGGTTAACAGGCCCTTCACCAAGAAAACAAATTTATAAAAATATACGAAACAGAACACAGAGTATGGGCTGAAATACGTTCCCTAATATTACACAAAACATTTCATAAAATAAAAACTACTTTAATACAATTCTCAAAAAAAAATCTGCTGAAATGTGCATTTTCAGTGTTTCAATTAAATATTCATAACCTTTAGCTCCCTTCAAGGAATTTTTATGAGCAATTTTTTTGAGTAAGTACTAACCACCTTCTTTTTTTAAAGTGATACAGCTTGGTGTTGCTTACAAAATATTTAAAGGATAGCCAGTACTTTTTATAGTGTGTCCAAAAGGTATGGAATATGCTATATAATATCTCAGTAAATATCCACTTTAGGGAAAAATGTTTGGAATAAAAGTTGTTTGGTACTTAGTTTTCCACCACAAGACAAAAGTTAATTTTTTTTTTCGGATAACAAAAGCGCAATGAAAAACAATTGATTTTTTTTTTTATGGCAAGGTATTCCTATATTATACTCATTTGATAGAGAATTTTTTTCTCTTTTCAACGATGGGGTCACCTTAGAAATTAAGTTTATGTTAAGAGGCCGGAGAATATCGAAAATTTAAAAGATCGTATTAGAGATATTACACCTGAAATGGTTGGGAATGTTATAAAAGGGTTTAAAAACCGAGTTTATCATTGTCAAGCTGTAAATGGTTCACAATTTGGACACTCATAGTAGATTTCGTCAAAAAATTTTAGTTCTTATGATGCTTTTGTTAGAAATAAATACTAATCAATTAAAATAATTTTTGCGTCTTTCTCAAAAAGTTGCTCAAGTAAGGGTACTAAAGTTTTGCGTTATTGAAAAGAGAAAAAAAATCTCTATCAAATGGGTATAATATAGGGGTACCTTGCCATTTAAAAAAATGCAATTGTTTTTAATTGCACTTTTGTTATTCGAAAAAAAAACATTTAAATTTAGTTTCTTGGTGGAAAACTAAATACCAAACAACTTTTATTCAAAACATTTTTCCCTAAAGTGGATATTTACTGAGATATATAGCATATTCCATACCTTTTGGACACACTGTATATATTAATTACATTTTATGTGTATTCAATTATTTTTGAAACAATCGAATATAAATTTCAAATGCCACCCTGTATTTTCTTAATACATCTAATACAACTAGAGGTCTTTCAAGATAAACGGAACTGACGCAGAAACCAAAACTTGTCTTAAGCGTTTATTACTGTGCCACCTAAAAACATCCGTCTACTTCAACAACGGGCTATAACCTATAATAATATGTTTTTAGAAAGGTCCACATTTCAACCGCCATCCATTCAGTTTATCTTGAAACACCTCTAGTAACTGCAAGTTTTACTAATAAAAAATAGGCTGAATTTATTTGAGTTTGATAATAAAACAAGTGCTTAAAAAAATCATAATTGATTATCTCAAAAACAATTGAGTTTATATAAAATCCAATAAGAATTTAAAAAACCTTTAGGTTCAGTTTATCTTGAAAGACCTCTAGTAACTGCAAGTTTTTACTAATATAAAATGGGCTGAATTTATTTATTTAAGAGTTTGAAAATAAAACAAGCTCTTAAAAAAATCATAATAGATTATCTCAAAAACAATTGAGTTTATATAAAATCTAATAAAAATTTAAAAAACAACTTTAATAAAGCAAAGCTTACCATTTAAAATAAAGGGTTAGGGACTGCTTACTGGGACAACCTGTATGTATGCAACTAGTGGCGCACTCAGGTTTTAATCTTGGGGGGAACCGGGTTGAACGCATAACAATATTTTTATTGCAAATTCAATAAAATTCAATGTGTTTAAAAAATAACATTTTGAGGGGTGCCAGGGCCCCTTGGCTCCCCCCTAGATGCGCCACTGGTAGCAAAAAAAATTTAAACAATAAAAATTACCTGCATGACTTTAATCTTTTTAGATTATAAACAAATTCTAAATAAAATTTTGCATGCTTATTTTCAAAATAAAAAATATGATTTTAAAACAAGCTTTATCATAACTCAAAAATTTTGTAAAAATAAATTTAATTTTTGTTTAATTTCTGCAAAACCTTGCAATCAACAACTGTTACAAATTACTTTGAATGATCTACTACAGTTTCGTCATTCTTAAATGATCAAATTACACCGAATTCTCGATTCCTCAAGTTTTACTTACATTTATTTTAAAGCATCCTCGATTTCTAAGGCACATTGTGGTGTTCGTAATTCCATAAGTTTAAGCTACAAAATAGTTTTCGCATCTGCACATAGAATTTCATCCGAACTCCACTGTTTATCATGTAATAAATAAAACTTTGTACTCTATACTATACAACACATTTATACATACTTAAAACTGTGACAATAATATACTTTGAATGAAAACAATTCGTTTCCCACGCAAACAAAAATACTGCATTAAAAATAAAACAAGTACATTTTTACAAAAATACAGTTTAAATACTGTGCATATTTAGTACTCGGTTTTCAAAATAAATACTTGTTGAATACAGGAGCTTTAATTCTATTGCCTGTGCACATTTTTAAAGAACCATTCGGTAAATTTCCTTAACTGGTTAACAGCAAGCTGTGCTTGATCATGTAACTTCCTGTTTTCTTCTTTTAAACGTCTTACTTCGTCTTCAAGAGACAATCGTCTCCTTGTCTCTCTTGACACCCTCGTTTCCAATTCTGATAGATGGTTTTGTATTTCCGGAACACTTGCACTCGAACTAACCCTAAAATATGTAAAAAGTAAATTACTTGAGAGTTGCAGTTAATTCTCGTTCTCATTAGTCAAGTTACTTGAATTCAAGTAACTTGAAAGTACTTTACCATTGTGAACATGATATTTAGTAGACTTGAAGCTGACTTTCAAGTTTCAAAGTAAAGCCTCATTCTCATTAGTCAAGTTACTTCAATTCAGGTTGCTTGAACTCAAATCACTTTAACTCAAGTGACTTGAAAGCACTTTACCATTGTGAACCTGACATTTAGTTAACTTGAAGCTGACTTTCAAGTTCCTTTCAAATTTCAAAGTAAAGTACAGCCTCATTCCATTAGTCAAGTTACTTCAATTCAGGTCGCTTGAACTCAAATCGCTTAAACTCAAGTAACTTGAAAGCACTTTACCAATGTGAACCTGATATAAATATCAGTCGCTTAAACTCAAGTAAATTGAAAGCACTACCATTGTGAATCTCATATTTAGTTGACGAAGCTGACTTTCAAGTTCCTTTCAAGTTTTAAAGTAAAGTAAAGCCTCATTCTCATTAGTCAAGTTACTTAAATTCAAGCGACTTCAATTTAAGTAACTTGAAAGCACTTTACCAATGTGAACCTGATATTTAGTTGACGAAGCTGACTTTCAAGTTCCTTTCAAGTTTTAAAGTGAAGCCTCATTCTCATTATTCACGTTACTTGAATTCAAGTGACTTCAATTGAAGTAATCTGAAAGCACTTAACCAATGTGAACCTAATATTTAGTTGACGAAGCTGACTTTCAAGTTCCTTTCAAGTTTTAAAGTAAAGTAAAGCCTCATTCTCATTAGACAAGTTACTTGAATTCAAGCGACCAATTTAAGTAACTTGAAAGCACTTTACCAATGTGAACTGATTTTAAGTTGACTTAAAGCTGATTATCAAGTTCCTTCAAGTTTCAAAGTAGCATATGGCCTCATAATAGACTTGAAACTGTCTTTCAAGTTCTTTTCAAGTTTTAAAGTAAAGTAAAGCCTTATTTCTCATTATTCAAGAAACTTGAATTCAAGCAACTTCAATTTAAGTAACTTGAAAGCACTTTACCAATGTGAACCTGATATTCAATGGACTTGAATCCGATTTTTAAGTTCCTTTCAAGTTTCAAAGTAGCGTAAAGCCTCATTCTCATTAGTCAAGTTACTTGAATTCAAGCGACTTCAATTTAAGTAACTTGAAAGCACTTAACCAATGTGAACCTGATATTTAGTTGACTTGAGGTTGAGATTTAAGTATCAAGTAGAATAGAGAGCCTATTAACTTTTCACTTGAATTGAGCGACTTGAATTCAAGTAACTTGACTAATGAGAACGAAACTTTATGTCACAAACCATGAAAACAAACTGTCTATTTTTAATGTTAATAAATTTTGTACATGCTAATTTAATTTATCTGACTGCTTATTTCAATAAAGCTTCAATTGTGTATCATTTGGTGATTTTAAGAGCTTTCAAATCATGTATTTTAAAGTATGAGGTGCCATTTAAATCATTTTTAATTGGATACTGAACAATTTTAAATAAACAGTGAATATTTTGTAATTAATGCCCAAGCTTTAAATCTTAAAATTAAGAAGTCTCAGTACTGGAGAGTTATTACTGGTACACCAAGTATAAACCAAATCTCACTTTCTGACAACTTTAAGAATTGTGCACTGTTTAAAATATTAAGAACTTACGTTGAGGTAATTGAAGCATCAACTGGTGCCTCTTCATCCCAGTGCCTTCCTCTCTCAGAATCACTTGCAGAATTAATTTGGGAAGTTTCCGAAACCTGCATCATAACTCTAGTTGCTGTATCTACAAGAGACGGCCAATCCATATCCCCAGGAAGCGGCAAAACCTCTGGTCCAACAACAATTGCTTTTCCCTTATTGTTGTTGGTAACTCTTGGAGACAATCTATCATCCTTGGAAGTCTTAAACTCCACAGGAAGAGGACTTGACGTTGTGCTAGCATTGGAAATGACAGTAGCAGGCCTGGCCATTGTGAGGATAACTTCAGGCTGTGACTTGTGAATTGAAAGAGAATTATTTAGATTCTCGTGAGAATGGCTCTTTGGTTCTTTGTTTAGTTTAACAGGTTCGCAAGCTTCTTCGATGTTGTCGGGATCTATGAGGCGTATCAGTTCTTCCTGAAAAGTGCTGGATGATAGATTTGCACTATTTCGGTTTGATGAGCGGGAAGTCACTCCAGCACGAAGTTTCGCTTCGCCATTTATCGAACGAGGGCTTTGATTTCTACTATTGTTGTTCGAGAGACTCGCTAGATGTTTCGTTGAGCGGCGCATTCTTGGGGAAACGTTTCCCCCACTCCCATTCGATAATTCGTCTTCACTGCCGATACCGTATATCCGATCGCTAACCGAGCTGTCGGTGGAATGTCCATCGTTTGTAATACGAGCCAGTTCGTTGTGTAGCTGTTGTATTGTCGTGTATTCGGCTACTTTTGGAGTTCTTGTGACCACATACTCCGTGTCTTGTCGCAACCTATCGTTCGATCTTATCCGTTCGTTCTCTTGTTTCAGCAAATTATTTTTATCCACTTTATAATTAATTTCGTAATCGTATGTATTATTGTGTAGGGCTGCCGTCAGTGGTGTCGAATAATTCGCATGTTGTAGCGGTAAAGAATGACTAACTTGGACCTTACTGTGTTGAACATTTTGCGGTCCGAAATGATTGTGGGACTGAGAAACTTGCAGATGGGATATTTGGTGTATGTTGTTCCTCTTCGGCGTGGACGGAAAGGTATTGTTAATATGGTTAGTGCGAGATGTTAAAGTGTGGGATCCGGTTTTTTGGGGTAAAGGGGGAGGCGTGCCTGTCCCCATTTCTAAATCTAGGTTTTCTTGCAGAAATTCGTACCAACGATCATCAGAATGACCACTAGAGGAGCTCGTCATTGTGCCCTAAGAAAATAAAAAAGGTTTTATCACACACTTTCCAGATAAAAAACAAATAAAAATAAAGTTTAAATGGAATTCAAGTAACAAAGTCTCAAACACGAATACAAATCTGCTAAAACACAACTGATTTCATGGCTCTTAAATTAAACAATTTGGACACCCTGTACAGGGTGGACCAAATTCGATTGTTTTACCGGGTATCTCGGTTACCGTAATAGATAGCGGAAATCTCATATCGGTCTCTTGGGCTATTTTTTTGAGAAAATAACGCCTATCTAATCAGTTTTGTCTATCGAATTCCATTTTGACAGTACAGAAAAAAAAAAATTTCATCGTTTTTGAAAATTTGCCATAACTTCTTTATTTATTAAATTAGAACAAAATGTTATATAGGTTTTTTATACAAATTTTTATGCTTAATCCAAAAACAAAAGTGATTTTGTTTTAGCCATCTTGAATTTCGAGATATAGAGTAAACTTACTTTTTTTTTATGGAAAGCCTAGTTGGCCATGACTTTATGTGAAAGAGTATTTTTTTAGCGTTTTAAAAATACATAGTTTTATATATTTGTTGCAAAAAATAACCGAGATATGGCCAATTTTGTAAAAATTCAATCATCAAAGTTTGCCATGATTTCATAAACAAGTGATGTTTGCAATTATTAAACAACTAAACGTCATTTCGAAGTAAATTTTTTAACTTAAGCAAATCCGTGTATTATTTTGTATTTTATAACTGTTTATTGTGGTATTGTGAACATGGCTAAATTTGAACTCTTTGAAAAGTTTAATATGTTAGAATATTACTTTGTAAGTGATAAAAACGTAGCGGCTGTTTCAGTATTTACATGGCCAACTAGGGTTTCTATTTAAAAAAATGTAAGTTTACTCCATATCTCAAAGTTAAGGAGGCAAAAAAACTTTTGCTTTTGTTTTTAAATTAAGCATAAAAATCTGTATGAAAAACCTCATTAACATTTTGTTCTAATTTAATAAATAAAGAAGTTATAGCAAATTTTCAAAAATGATGAAATTTCATTTTTCGTCTGTAGAGCCAAAATGGAATCTGATAGAAAAAATTTGATTGCATAGGCGTTATTTTCTCAAAAAAATAGCCCAAGAGACCGAAATCAGATTTTCGCTATCTATTGCGGTAACCGAGATACCACGTAAAACATTCGAATTTGGTCCACCCTGTTCTCAAAAACTAAATGTTGTACAAAATGTTTGTAAAAAGTTTTGGATTTATCTCAGAAAAATACACATTTTTGGTAATTCAACCATTTCTCTATCTTTAATAATAAGCGAGATACTTCTGTAATAGCAACGATTTTGGAGCACCCTGTACAACGTTTCAGCCTAATTATAAACTGATATTCCAGAAGAACTATCAAGTAATAATCATTGTAATGTAAAAATTCATAATTCATATTATAATTCCTGTAATACACAATGTGCTCACTCATTAGAAAACAAAACATCAATAATTACGGATAATGAGAGACAGTTCAAGATTTTAATCATCAACCCACATAATTGTGCTTGTTTTCCACATAATTCCAGGAAAACAATACAAACTGAATAAGTAGTACAAGCAGCAGTGCATGAAATGATACTAATGTGAAAAAAAAATACGAAATAAAAATAGTTAGACAATAATTTTACACAAATAGTTTAAGGTATACGAAGCAGGAGACAGCATGATAAAAATCAAATACTTTTAAAATGAGATTGGACCCACTACATCTACAGCGTCATTCAAAAAGTCTACAACAAATGCAATAGTTTTCTATTATTGATTTCTCAGAAAATTTTATTCTTAATAAAAGTTGGTGCATGGTTTAAAACTAATATTTAGATGAAAAAAGTTCAATAAAAAGTCAGGACTAGATTTTGGCGATTTTTGAAATATTCGCAAGAGTAAAGTGCCCTTATTTTAAAAGATACATAACAAATTATAGGAAAGAGTTATTTAAAACCCAAAAATAAGGCTAGATTTAAATTTTGACGGTCAAATTCCAATTTTTATATGTTAAGAAATTGGAAGCACTAATCGTGCGAATATTTCAATAATCGCGAAAATCTAGTGTCCTATAACTTTTTAATAAACTTTTTTTATCTTAAAATCAATTTTAGACCATGCACCAACTTTAATCAAGAACAAAATTTTCTGAAAAATCAATAATAAACAACTTTTCCATTTGTTGCAGATTTTTTGAATGTTAAAATTTATTAAAAAATAAAAATTGGAATTTGACCGTCAAAATTTAACCCTTAAATGCATGAATTTTTAAAAATTAGATTTATATAAAATTTTTAGGTAGGTATATTTTATTGTAGAGAATGTGGGAAAAATAGTTAAAAAAATCATTCACAAGTTTTTAACTGTTTTAATCGAAAAACAAAAATTCTTGCCGAAGAGCAACATTGCGCCAAACAATAACTAAAAATATTGCCGAAGAGCAACATTTGTGCACAACGATGAATAAAATGTGTTGTTGATGGGCAACTTTGTACAAAACAATAAATAAAATATGTTACCGAAGAGTAACATTTGTTCAAAACGATAAACAAAGTATGTTGCCGAAGTGCAACACTGTGCAAAACGGCAACTTTTATTTTAGGTGCAAATTATTTTGTTATAACATAGAGCCGCTCCACATTTTTCACAATTTATTGTTAATTCCATTTTATTTTGTAATTACATGTCACTATAAAAAGGTTTTTTATGTAAATAACAAGAAAATTATACAACGCCAAATTTGTGAAAAATGCAAAATAGTGCTAATTGGCAACACAATTTTTATATACTGCTATGAACGGAGGTACAATATTGCATTATAATTCGATAAACTTAACTTTGATCTGTTAGAAACTTTTTTCTATGTTAAAATATTCTTTAATTTAAAAACAAAAATTCTAAATCTTAAAAATTATAAAAAAACAAAAAAATTGGGTTATATTTTGATGATAAATTTTCAAAAACTATCGCCCTTTATGAAATTGTTTCTTAACATATGCATTACAAGAAGTGTTGTGAATCATCAACAAAAAGTAGAATTGTGACAAAATATTTTTTATGGTTTTTACATAATATAATAATATATGTTGCTAATCGGCAACACTATGCATTTAAGGGTTAAATCTAGCCTTATTTTTGGATTCTAAATAACTCTTTTACATAAAAAAAAATTGTATCTCTTTAAATAAGGGCACTTTACTCTCACGAATATTTCAAAAATCGCTAAAATCTAGTGTCCTATGGCTTTTTATTGATTTTTTTTTTATGTTAATATTAGTTTTACACCATGCACCAACTTTTATCAAAAATAAAATTTTCTGAGAAATCAATTTTTTTCCATTTGTTGCAGATTTTTTTAATGACGCTGTAGATTTGCCCTATTTTAGTAAAAGAAACTTTGTAGTGCTTACCTCAGGATTGGAAGAAAATCTAGTATCATGGCCTAAAAAAGATTTGCTACTGCCTCCAGTTCCATATCCTGAACTACTGCTTGATCTAGGAGGAGAAAAACTCCTTTCGTATATTTTCCTATGATTTCCAGGCACAGCTTGCTGCAACTGGGCTGCTTTCCTATTTTTTGAGTCTTCCGAATTTGCATTATCATAATCACTTTCGTAATTTCCCTCGTTATATTTACAGTTCTGTAAAGCACAGCCTTTTCGAGCCGACCCATCAGGTAAAGGCGGTATCACAGTCAAAGTAACAAGCATGGAAGTTTTCAATAAATCCACCATTTGGTCGTAAGTCAGCGTTGAGACGGCAATTTTGCAAATCTCCACGAGGCGAGAATTTTGTCTTAAGCCGGCCTGCCACGCTTGACCAGCGCTTTCCACCAAAGTAACGATTCCGTCCGGTTGCACGTGGAATCCTAGCTGCCCCATGATATTTCGTTTCAAGGAAAGCTCCTGTACCAAAACGCCCTGCGTAACTGCTTTCAAACGTTCCATTATCTCTACGAGTTCGTCTCTGTCTCCATGAGCATCCCTCATGTGAATCGTCATGCATTCCCCTTGGTGATGATACACTCGTAGATTGTTTGTTTGGGGGGACCAGCCCAGGATCGACTTACAGGGCGTTACAAAAACTATTTGGCGCGAGTGTTCCTCTATAAGTACGAGGGTATCGGTTGAAATACCCAAAAAGCACTCTATTTGTTGCGATTGACCGCTATCGTCGAGCGTAACTTGCCATAAAATTGCGCCTCTTTGGCAAGAATCGGGAATGAAGCGTGGTCGGAACTTTTCTTTCTTTTTACTGCTGAATATCGCTATAAAAAAAAAAGAAACATCTCTCTAAAAGATTTTACAGCGGACGCAAAAACGAGGGATATTAAATTATTCTATGGACAAACTTTAAAAGGATATCAAACGACACCTACATTTGCAACCACGACCCAACACGGCGCCGTCGGGTTTAATTATCGCCAACAAAATTAGTTTTCTCTACTAAATATTTCACTTTCTATTAATAGAGGCTAAGTATAACCACTGCAAACTTCCCTCATTACTTTAAAAAAAGGCCCCTAATGATATTAACAACTTCCGATTCGTTGAATAAGACGCGCCCGTATATAAAAGTAGCGTCGACCTCAAAAGTGAAAACAAAATTTTAATTCAATCTTGTTTTCCTTAATTAACCGCTACTGAAAAAAAAATGCGTAATAAAGATGAGTTTACGGAACAAAGTCTTGGTTATTTTTTTTTCGCAGCGCGGATAAATTAGGTACCTAAATAACTTTTTTCTATGACCACTTATGTAAATGACTTACCGTACAGCCTGCATGCATAGTGTGGGTCCTTACGGTAAGCACGGTAAGCAAAAAGCACAGTTTTTTAAAGAAATGATCAAAGTAGACTCACGTCAAACACTTCCTGCATGCCTAGTAAGCGAGTTATAACGCACGGTAAGCAAAACGCACACTTGCCTAGTAATGTCAATGTAGGCTTACGTCAAAATTGACAAAACAACGTAATTACATGTGTATATTAGCCAAAAAATTATGTGATCGTAGAAAAAGTAAGCTAGATAACACGAGTTGTAAAGCAATTACGCGCTCGTGGAAATACGCAACTTTTCCGCTCGTGCGTAATATGCTTCTTACAACTCTTGTTATGTAATAAACTAATTATCACTACAAATCCCCATATAGCGAATAGTATAGTATGCAAAATTAAAAATCTCCCACGCTGTTTCCAATATCTATCTGCTTTTTTAATATTACGAAGATTAAGCTTTGATTTTGTATTTTGAGCCAAAAAAAAACGCGCAGCGAAAGGGTTAATGTACTAGAAGCGGTTATTGTTAGCGGAACAGTCAACATAACATAGAAAACCGGGACGTGACAAAATGCGTCGCAATAACATACTGGTACACGTGTTTGTATGAAACGCGTCGCTAAACGAGCGCTAAATTTACTTTTTCTTCCTTCATACTTCGTTTGCGCTAACGCACACGTAGATCTACTGAAAATTGGAAACACGGAACGTTATTAAAAAGCAATTTAACGCACATTTTTCATGATTATTTGGCACATCTCAAACTGCCCGATGATTTCAAACGGTGAAAACATACTTCAAAATCAGCTCTAGTTTTGTTTTCAATAAACATTTTTAGTATGACAAGAGTTTAGAAAGTTTTCCCAACGACATCATTTCCATTTTTACGAGAAAATTAACAAAGATGTCTTCTGCGCATTATTTTTTCAGTGCAACCGGTATTTCACCGAATATTATTTAAATCCAACTTTTTCATATAACAGGCGCAGCATACGGGGCGATTAATTGGTATTTGTTGTCATTTCCAAGGCCTACTATTTAAAAATGTTACAATTTTCTCTTAACTTTATCAAAAATTCTTAATAACTCGAAAATTATTGCAGATAGGTATAGGAAACGCTAATACAGATTGATGCAGAATTTAATTTTGCATTAGAAAATGAAAAAAAAGTTTGGGCATTGTACTTGAAAAAAACGAGTTTTAGTGGTCCGAAGTTGTAAAAAAAGAAAAATAAATTTTGAACAACCTGTAAGTAATACATCGATTGCAAAAATTCCAGTATCAACTTAAAGGTTTCTTCTGTGCTTAGTCTCAAGTTGAGCGTTTTCGCTTCAAAAATGGCGGCGGTAGATAATATTAAGCATCACGATGAAAATCAAAAATTTTTCAAAAAAGTCCAAAAACGACTGCACTTAGATATAAGAAATGCTATTAAAAGTCCCTCTAAAATAACGCGTTTAATCCAAAATTGCAATAAAAAATAGACCGTTGATTTTAAAACAAGACAGTAGATGCCACTTCCGGAGATACCGGAAGTGACATCTACTTTCTTGTCGCTATCTTGAAAATATTTTTATTAAACAGATCATATACCATTATGCTTACTTATAACCAAAATTTCAGATCATTACACTTTTTCATTCTTCATATATTTCCAATGCCCGGTCCCAATCAATCACCCTGTATATTATAGTAAGTTAGAGGCTTTTATTTTTTTAAAACGCGAATCAACGAAACGGTTACTTCTGTAAAATAAACGATAAATTTTCGGTTTGTGACACTCGTTATGGCTTTTTTTTTAACATAAATACATTTAGCAAACACAAAAATAACTATCAACGACTACAAACGGTAATTTTTTTGGAAAACATAAGCGAACGTATTCCGCGTTTGACTTACGACCGCTCAATTTACGACATCGGGAAGCTTTTAGTTGCAGTATTTGAAATATTTCCTGGTCGATAAATATCCTATATTCAAAAAAATTGTAAATATTGGCTTAAAAATAAAAACTCCTATTGATAAAATAACTAAAACAACATTTATACTTACAGAACTTTTGTCCTGTGTCGACGGGACTCGTGGTGGAGAAGTTTAAAACCAAATCTTTGAGATATTCTTGCCTAGTTCTCGTAGCCATTGTAACAAATTTCTCCGATCGGTGAGCTGCGTTTTCGGCATTCACAACTTTTGCCAAAAGAAATTCAGCAAAAGTTTTGCCCTTTGGAAATACTGCTCCTTCTTTTATTGGCGGCCCAAAGACCTGCACATCTTTCGATCTGCTAACGGCCACACTATAATGGGTATTTTCTGTACAGGGGTTAATGGCCCTGACCACTATAAAAACGTGTTGAAATTGAGATCTAATATTTTTGGGTGTAAACGGAAGAGCCCCAGGTTCTTGAAATACTATTGTCACGATATCATTCCCAATGTGCCGCTTTCTTAGAAGCTGTTGTCGATTATTTGGCGTGAACGGAAGCATTGTCGATACGTGGAACATGACTTCACAATCTTGATACTGAGAATACATCGAGTACAGACCTGTAGAATCCGCTATAATGCAAAGAAAAAAACATCTTTAAAACTACCACAATGCCGTCACAATGCAATGAAGAGGCGTTACGACACGGAGGCTATTTATAAATGTAATTGGGTTAGTTCCAAATCTATCTCATTAATAAAATAAGCAAGGATTATTTGGAAAGCGACTCAAGTTTATTTTTGAAACAATGGCATACAGTACTAGAAGCTTGAAATAACGTTTTTGTCAATGAATCCCAGAATAATCGGTAGAAAAAGCTACGGATATCCAAAAATAAATTTTGAAAAGAACCACGTTTTGGATAAACCATGTATAGGGTAGACTCACCCAAAGTTTTGCCCGAAACAATAAAACTTTCATTACAATAATCTACAAAATGTATAAAACACTAAATTGATGCCATATTTACTTAAATATTCAAACGATCACAAACAAATACTTTCAAAAACGGGCTACGCGGCGAAACGGAGATGCTCTATCAATTTTCAAATTAATTCGCCCATTTTACAATCAGACATTGAAAATTAAGACTTTTAACCAGGGTTAGCCTGATTTAGAACACGATTTAAATTATGATTTAAATCAGTTGATTTTTTTAAATTAAAGTCATGGTTTATTCAAGCTTTTTTGTGCGATCGTACTAGAAACAGCTGTTTGACGGACGCGTTAGCAACCATAAAGTACTGCATTACCGGCCCTATCCTTAGCAACGGCCGTAAAAGTTACTTTTCAGGCCGTTACCCTTAGCAACGGCCGAAAAAGTAACTTTTACGGCCGTTGCTAAGGAGAGGGCCGGTAATGCAGTACATACGCCGTCGTCTGTCAGTGACAGAATGTCACGTAGTTTCTAACCTATAATTTTGAAAATGACTAAAAATTTAAATTGTTTTTAATTTGATCGCACAAAAAATGTAATATGCACCTCGGCCAAAACGTACTTTTTCGTTACACTTTTTGGCCTTGATACATAAATAACTATTTTTCACGATTTAACGTCACAAGTGACATATAAATTAAATGCACGTTTTACTTCAACCCGCTAGTAAAATACGCCGGAAATATTGCCTATTGGTTTCTAGTCTCTACAGGAATTTTCTTGTTAGAGACGCATTCCGCTAGATTTACTTCGTAAATTTTCACAATAATAATTAATTATAGAGTCAAAAGATCTACAGCCTCATTCAAAAAGTCTGCAACAATTGGAAGTTTTTTATTATCGATTTCTCAGAAATTTTATTTCTGATAAAAGTTGATGCATTACTTATAGCCTAAAACTAATTTTAAGATGGAAAAAAATTCATATGACACTAGATTTAAGTATTTTAAAAATATTCGCAAAAAAAAGTGCCCTTATTTTAAAATCATGGGAAGAAATTGTTTAGAAATCAAAAATATGACAATACGAAATTTGAAGTTATAATTTCATTTTCGAATTTTATAGTAGTGTCAACATTCAAAAAGTTTTCAACTAATAAATACGTTTTTTATTATCGATTAATCGGAAAATTGTATTCTTGAGAAAAGTGCATGGTCTAAAACTTATTTTAAGTTTAAAAAAGTTCGATAAAAGTTCATACAACACTAGCTTTTAGCGATTTAATTAGCAAGATTAAACTGCTCTTATTTAAGGAGTTTAAAAAAAAATTCAAGGGAAAACGATAATTTATTTAATATTATTTTTAAATTGTAAACAATTTTTTTTAAACTTTTTTAAAATGTTTAAAATATAGGCACTTTACTCTTTTCGAATATTTCTAAAATCGTTCAAATCTAGTGGTACATGAATTTATATTGAACTTTTTTTAACTTAAAATTACTTTTAGATCATGCACCAACTTTTCCAAGAATCAATAATTTGAGAAACCAATAATGAAAAGTTTCTTCATTTCTGCATTTTGATGTTAAAATTACTATAAAAATAAAAATTGAAATTTTAACGACAAATTTCACCTTTGGTAGTATTTTTGAAATCTGAACAATCTTTCTCTATGAAGTTTCCTTTGTAACTCTTAAAATAAGGCTTTTGGAATATATCGCATGAATTTTTATGAACTTTTTTCCATCTTAAAATTAATTTTAGGTCATCAACCAACTTTTATCAAGAAGAAAAGTTTCTACGAAATTTTTATTAAAAAAAACTTTTTTATATGTTGATACTTTTTGAATGACGCTGTATATAAGATATAATGTAGGATAAATAATGAATAACTTAGTTGTAAAAAGGAAAAATAGGCAAGTTTCTTAAAAAAAATCAAAAATTCGTGATCTTTCTGATTTTTTAAATTTAAATCAAGAAATTTTGATTTTTTTCATAAAAAAACAAATTTTGCCCAACCCTGCTGGAAAACAAAATGTAAAGAGACTAAATTGATGTTAACTTTACTTCAAAATTCACAATGATCACGAAAAATCACTTGCAAAAACGGTCTACGCGACAAAATTTTCAAATTAATTCACCCATTTTACAATCAGACATTGAAAATGAAGACTTAACCGAACAATGCAAGTAAAAACACAAAACTTAATTTAATTTACCGCTACTTATTACAAATTTTAGTTTCCAGCAGCGTTATTTACAAATGCTTAACGAATTTCCCTTTAAACCACTGCCAAGTAAATCAGTTACGCTTCTCGAAACTTCTTTGGCTAATAAGTTCGGAAGCAATTAAATTAATTGGGTGTTCTCGTGCAGATATGTCAAGCTCGAGAATTTAGACGCCGTTCAACATAAGGGCAAAAAAAAACAAGTCTTACATTTGTTATCTAGTCCTGCTTTGTACTTATCGAAGCCTTTGAGCCGCACTTTCTTCCCAATCGTTTCTAAAAATTCCTGAAAAGCGGGTCCAGCTTCCTCGTTATTATACATTTCTTCTTCGGACGCTTGTCCAGCCCTGCAATACATCACGCCTACTTTATAATGGCTGGTGAGTCCCTGCTCGTCCAATTTCAACAGTTGTTCTTCAGTCTGAGAGCTCTGGACCCCATGTCTTAAACAGTTAATTTGTATTTCCGGCGAGACGTATTCTAGCACTTCCTTCACGTTCATCGTTTTACCGTTAGACGGTTTTATATTGGGTATTGCGTCTTCTAAAACGGCACCTCTGAGTGTTAACAATTCGGAAGTGCGTATTATAAGGCGATATTGGTATTGCATAAGCGAATTGCTGTGACTGTCGGGATGGACAACCTTCTCACGTCGTATCGATATCGCCACCGGACCAAGCTGTTCATCCATTCCGAACCAGTTCTGATGCTCTGAAGTGGAAAAGGAAATACGTAATTAATATTACAACAAGTTTTTTAGTTGTATTAGGTCACTATAAAAAGGATTAAAATACGTTTGCAGGTGTTCCGATTTGAAACGAACGAGTATCAATGATTTTCCGAACATCACATGATGAATTAAGACTCATTTTCTACTGAATAAACAAGATGACATGATATTAAACACGAATTACTAAATACAGCGATCAGTTCTCTAAGTAAATAATAGCCGGACAAGTTAGTAAGCAGATGGCATGGAAACAGTTATGTTTAATTCTGCATGCCAAATTAAACGTCTATTTTAAAATAACTTCGAGAGGATGTATTACACTGTTTTACACAAATAATTAAGCATTAAACGTTTTACTCCAAAATCTAACAGATTTATGTGATCATTTAAAGAAATGCAATCAATGTATAATTGGTTGATTGATTTGTGGAACCATTTTCAACATGGCAGGTATTGAGTAAAAATATAGAAGTTTTTGAGATATGCATTTATTTTAGATTTTTTTTCACATTTGTTTATAGGATTATAGGTAAATACAATTAACGAAAAACATAAACAACTGAACACTGGAATTGGATGTAGAAATCCAGAGCTAATTAAATTGAATAGCCTATTATACGCAGATGACGTGGTACTAATAGCAAATACTAAAAACAAAATGCAAAAGTTAGTGAACGCATGGACCGAAGAAATCGAGGACATGACAATGGAAGTGAACATAGATAAAGCAAAAACTATGATCGTAAACGAAACACAATAAGACAATCAGAACAATAACAAAATTAAATGTAAAAACAATATACTGGAAAGAGTAACAGCATGGCAAATACTTGGGAAGCATAATAACAGAGGATGGGAAAACAAAAATAATGAAAATAAATGATGCAGAAGACCAGCAATACATTAAGTGCGGAGACGACATACTGGAACAAGTCACAACAACCTAGGAACTAAAATAAACGAAGACGGGAAAACAGACACGGAAATTCTAAGCAGAACTAGAAAAATCTCGAGAATATACTACCAATTAAATAAAACAATTCTTGGGAAAAAAGAAATCAGTATAGGTAGAAACAAAATCCAGAATCTACAACACGGCTGCAATACCAACTATGTTGTATGGTAGCGAGACATGGCCCCTAACAACTGAACACGAGAAGAGACTAACGGCAGCTGAAATGAAATTTTTAAGAAAAATAGCAGGAAAAACTAAAAGAGACAAGTGTAAAAATAAAGACAAACAAAAAAACCTAAAGCAAAAACCAGTAATCCAAAGTATAAAAGAAAAATAGCTAAAATGGTATGGACACGTACAGGGGATGCCGGCGGAAGCACTGACAAAAAAAAGTAACGGAATCAAGGAGGTATGGGAAGAGGCGGACATGTAGACCAACAACCAATATAGAAAAAAGAATTGGAACAACTAGTACAGCAAAAGATAGAAGGGCATGGTGAAATTGGAACACGAAACTACCGTCTGACAAGGCAAAATGAGTCGATATGATAAAGAAGAAGTCTATAAATACAATCTATAATTTAAAATTATTTTAATTACTTGATTTAAAAGATCTTAAAATCTCCTATCACATAATACATAATTGAACTTTCCCTTGTGAGAAACTTTTAAATGAAAATATTAAACACTGAATCAATTAAGTTGGCAAGTGAAAAAAATTATTAAGAACAAAGAGTAGTTAAAGATAATGTAAACTGTTCGATAAACTGTTTATAATGAAAAAAGTGTACAGATAATAAACATAAGGATGAATCAAATTAATTTAATTTAATAAACATTGAAGTGATAACTGTTAAGTTTTACTGTAAAATTAGCTGAATTTATTTTTAATTAAATTTATCTTTTTGTTTACCATCTGTTTGATACTTCTATTCTTAATAGTTTATAGAAGACTTATAATTGATTTATACTACATCTCGTTGAAAAAAATCTAGTCAAGCAGTTTCAAAAAGAAAACTTTATTGTTCATATGAATAGTAGGTATGAAAAAGATCTGGAAGATATTGAAAAAAAGTTGAGTGAAAGAAGGATTGCTAAACGCCATCAAGAGTTCATATAAGAGCAGTAGAAATTGTGTGCGAACCCATAGCAGTTCCCAGGAATTTATAACAACAGTGGGAGTAAGACAAGGAGGCACATTAAGTCCACTGCTCTTTATAATTCTTATGAATAAGATAATTAAAGAATGTAAGCAAAACTCAAAGAAAGTCTACCGGGGATGGAATAAACTAAAACCAATATCCTCAACAGAACTAGCCTTTGCAGATGATGTGATGCTATTAGCTAAAAGTAAAAAGTAATTGCAACTAAATCTAGACGTACGGGCAGATACATTAAGTAGATATAATATGAATATTAATATAACAAAGACAAAGGCTATGGTTATAGCGAAAAATCATGAACCAGTTACAATTATGCTAGACCAAAAAAAAAGATAGAGCAGGTAGCAAATTTTAAATATCTAGGAACAATAATTGCAGAGAATGGTACACTGGAGAAAAACTGAATAACAGAACAGCGGCAGCGACGAAATTTTACTACGCCACTAAGAAATGTTTGATTAGAAAGATGGAGATATCAAAATAAACGAAGGCGCAGTTTACGTACCCATTCTCACGTACAGTTCAGAAACACTACACAAAAACAAAGAATACAGACACACAAAATGATATTTCTGGAAGAAATAGAGGGATATAGACTGATCCATAAAATCATTAACCAAAAAAAATCGATAAAACCTAGGAGAAACAGATATTAAAAAACGATGGAGATGAATCATTTAAAATGGCTTGGATATCTACTGCGCATGCCAGAAAGAAGATACGCCAAAATAGGATGAAAAATGAAGATGGAGGGAAAAAGAAATAGAGGAAGACCAAGAATAAAATGGGAAAAAGAAGTGAGGCAGAGACTAGAAGAAACAGGAGTCAGCTGGAGAGATGTGCCACAGTTAGCTAACGATAGGCAGGGATGGAAAAACATAATCAAGAACTCGAAAACATACCTTGAAACCGAAAGGTACTAGGGTACCCGATTAAAAAGAAGAAAATGATGATAAATAATATGAAACACAATCAGTTCGTTAGTGTCGATATGAAAATAGATTATGAAAGAAAATAGTGCAGTTTACACACAGTTTTCTTGAAAAAAACTTGGCTAGTTGCGCAACAGATACGTAATTGTTTGCATAAAATATGAATGAATAATTTATTTTTTCAATTTTTTAAGGTGTGCTGATGTGTGGGCGTTAGGTGCAAATAGTAACAATTGCTTTCAAAACAATTACAGGCATTGAATACTAATTATCGATTGGTTAACACGTCCTTCTTATTGATTTTGCTTCCTGTAACGGAATGTGGATTTACTGTTTACCGGCAAATTTGGGTACATGAAGATGTAAATGCGTTTGGAATTGCTAGTCATCTAAGACGTACAGGAAATGTTTTATTGTTAGCAAGCAAATGTCTGCATTAATTAGCAGGAATTTAACACCGCAGAGCAGAAACGCAAATTTTTCTAAAATACTTGCACTGTGGATATAAACATTTGCATAATTAATTGGTGATCCTAACAACACCTGCTTGGTTTTCGATGTTACTTAATGCATGACGTCTTCCGGAGTACTACTAATTCAAAATTTAGTTCAATTTCAATTTTTTCGCGATTAACCAGGCCAATTACGAAAAACACAAATTAAAATTATTTGTTTTACGATTATAAACATGTGCTTTAGGCAATTAAAATATGCATTTTACTGTTATTAAAAAGCCTTCTTTCAATGTACTTAAATTTTAAAGTAAAAGTATATTGCCTAATCTTTTTCGCTTTGTTCACAAAAACTACTAGTTAACCGACAAAAATTAAATTACCAAGAAAGTTTAATGTTTAATGACAAACTATTAAATAATGATGACAATGTATACCAAAATAGTAACAATTATTACCTACAAAAATTTGCCAAAAATAACGGTAGGTGTGTCAGGGACTAAAAGCGAAGATAACGCTCTACTATCTAACAAAATTATATTTCCTAAACGTTTAATACAGCTAATTCTATGACTTACTTTCGTGGTTTTAAAGTCGAAATTTTTCCTATAAACGTAATAAAACTCGATAAGCTGTTAAATCATACACCATTTTCTGTCATAATATATAACTTATCGACAGCGAAAGTGTTAAATAATTTTAAAAAAACAATAGTTTAGTAGCTGCTAGATAAGGAATACAAAGAGGTATGGGCAGATTACTTTAAAGAGTTACTAACGGACCCCGACCTAGGCGAAGAAGAATTAATGGAGGAGGAAGGTGAACAAGAAAGGGATGCAGCAGATGGACCAACAAAAGAAGAGGTAAATGAAGTTATAAAGAAAAGTAAAAACGGCAAAGCACCAGGAACGGATGGCATTAATGTAGAACTAATAAAATATGGAGGTAACGAACTGAAAGAAAAAGTATATCTACTAATTAGAAAAATATGGAAAGAAGAAGAAATGCCAAAGGAATGAGAGAGTGCAGAGTGGACAAATAGTAACATTACATTAAAAAAGGGACCAACAAGTATGCAAAAATTACCTTACTTAATGTAGCCTATAAATTGTTACCGTCAGTAATACAAAGGAGGTTAGCCAAGAAAAGAAATATAATTGAACAATATCAATATGGATTTACGCAAGGAAAATCAACCATTGATGCAGCTCATACTATAAAGCAAATCATGGGGGAAAAATATGAGCATAAAATAGATCTAGAAATGCTCTTTATAGACTTCGAACAGGCATTTGATTCTATAAAAAGAAAACTCACATTGGCACTGAAAGAATTAGGTTTATCAGAGAAACTAAGAAAAATAATTGCGATGATAATGAAAAGGACTGCCATTTGTATTAGGACTCAGAAAGAAGCTACAGAAGATATGGTAGTAAACAAAGGACTAAAACAAGGAGACTCCCTATCAACAACTCTATTCAACCTGGCTCTGGAGTACGTACTAAGAAAAGTGAATAAAGGTAACCAGGTGATGGACAAATCATTGCATATGCGGATGACATAGTGATTATAAATAAAACAAGGAAATTAATGGAAAGCATAAAGAAAAAAATAATAGATCAAGAAAAAAAATGGGATTGAAACTTAATCAGACAAAAACAAAATTCATGAAATTTGGAAGTAAGCAAGTAATAGGAAGAGCCAAAATCGGAAATCTACAATTCGAGGAATAGGAAACATTTAAATATTTGCGAGTTATGATATTCAGAACGGGAGAAAGAAAATATGAAATAGAAGAAACAATTGCAAACGCCAATAAAGCTTTCTATGCTAATAAAAAACTACTGAAAAGTAAAATGCTCACAAAGAGATCTACAATAAACATCACAATACAACAATTCGGCCTATATTACTATACGCTGCTGGAATAATGACCCCATGACAAAAAAAGGAATAGAATGATTTGAGGATATTCTAAAGGAAAATCATGAGGGCAATTCTTGGACCAGTTAGAGTAACGGATACGGAATTCAGAATTAGAAATGCAGAAGTTACACAAGAACTGAAGGAAGGAGACATAATAACAAAAATAAGACAGCACAGGGCGAGATGGTTGGGACATGTCTTTAGAGCAGACGGAAGGCACCCAAATCAAGTCAGCGTTACATTGGAATTAGGGATTGTAATACCGGTAAACCGGTAAACCGGTTTACCGGTAAATCGCAAATTTTACCGGTAATTTGCCAGTTTTTTACCGGTAATTCCGGTAATTTTACAATATCTTTCTAATCATGATAAAAATCTTAATCAAATAATCGAAAAAAAAATTGACGTATTTTCAAAGGGAAAAAATAAGGGGAAAGCATACAAATGGCATATGATTGTTTACTCACTACTCGACCAACAAGTGTAGTAGAATACGAAAAACTTTTTCCGCGGCTGGATTATTTTGTACAAAAATTAGGTCGCAATTAGGAGACGATAGTTAAAATAAATTATATTTTCTAAGTGGTTATTTTTTAAGAAAAGTTTAAAATAAAAAATATTGTTAATAGTTTGACAACATAGGTATATTATGTTAAATCATTTTATATTTTATGTTCAGAATAGTTTTATTTTCATGTGTTTTTTGTAATGCTGGATTATATTTTTTGTAATATTTTTATTTTATATATTATATATTGTCATTTTATATTGTGTTATATTAATATTACATAAAAATATATTAGATACGTTAATAGCTGTTAACTAATATATTGTATGAAACTAATTGGGATAGTTTAGGCTTCAACTATCTCAATCAGTTCCATAATAAATAAATGTATATAAATATATTTATTTTTAATATGGCTCGACGTTTCGGCAAGCTCTCACTATAGGGGAGACGCGGATAAACTCCGAAAACTACATTAAAAATGTAAAAAGAAACAATATAAAATAAATATATATAATAATATGATTTACCGGTAAATTACCGGTAAACCGGTTTTGATTGACAGTTTTACCGAATTACCGGTAATTCAAAAAGTCGGTAAATTTACAATCCCTAATTGGAATCCCGGAGGAAAGAGGAGGCGTGGCAGGCCTAGGTCAAAATGGATGCAGGAAGTGATAGACGATCTAAGCAGGCCAGGGGTTAGAAATTGGAAAGAAAAAGCAAAAGAAAGGACCAGTTGGAAAAAAAGTTGTTTTTAGTATATGCTAATAGACTGGGCCTGATCCTCCCAAAATAAAGGATCTAGAAAGCTTAAAAGCGGCTCAGCCTCACTGGGGGTATAGCTATCATATAATAATTAGTAGCGAAAAGTAATGTACTAATTTTCTTTTTGCAATAAATTAATTATTTAAAAAGTAGAGCTAAAATTAAATATGACAGCCTTTTAGTGGTGTCGATACCATTCTGCGGTTTCGCTGTGGGGTTTTATTACGATAGGGAGGTTTTATTGTCTAAACCCACATCCTTATAGGCGTTTAAATGTTTGGAACTGTCTCGAAATTATGCACCCCGAACTACAAAAAACCACAAGATACCTTAAAAATTGTATGTGCTTAAGGATTCTAGAATTTTATTTTGCTGGCTCATTTCATGTTAAAATATTTGCGAGATAGCTAAATATGAATTTTGTAGCAATTTTAGCAAAAATGATTGCTTACAGCAGTTTTATATCGTTCTAGGACACCTTATAAGGTATTGTTAAGTGCCCGTTTAAGCATATCTACGTAAAGAAAAGAAGTTTCGATTAGATATGAAAGAAAACCGATAAGATAAGGTACAGAATGTTGCAAGAAGTTAATTCAGTTTAATTCAAAAACATTAAAGCCATGAAGATTATTGATTAATAAAAAGTATCTCGTTGATTACGTGCATAAATGAAGTACACATACTTATACACCCACTGATAAAATATGTGTCACACCTACAAACACGTAGATGGTTAATTTAGCACAACTTTTTAACGAGGTACAAGTTTTTTTTGCTCGGTGCAATACTTCAATTTTAAGAACACATTTGCGAAAGGTATAACTAATATCAGTTTGATATTTACGTGGAAAGTAATTAAAATCTGCAACCAAAACGCGTTGATTCATTATGAAGTTATTTTTATGACGTTGCATGATGTAGAAACTTATGGAACATAATTTTATACAAAAAGAAACACGTGGTATTTGTTTCTTTAATAAGCTACCGGCGATTAGATCAAAAAATTTCAACACCTCCGTGAATATTTTGAAACTCGTCACGCGAAAGAAGGAAGTATCTACGTTGAGCTATTGTGGTAGCTGTAATTTAAAACAGGGTGTCATGTAGCAAATATTTCGCTGATCGCAGAGATTAGAAATGACAGCGTTTTGTTTTAATTTATAAATAACTTCGTTAATTTACCACAACCATTTAAAAAAAAATAATACAGTCGTCATTCCACAACCGTGTTTGACTGTTTTTTTAGTGATATTAAATAACAACGGATGCTTAAAGTATTGCTACCGAAATATTCTTTGCCAACAAAAGTTGGAAAGATGACCAGATAAAAATGACAAAAAAAGCGGTCAAATTACCTGAAGTAAATACAGGGTGGCCTATTTTCGATGCCCATACAGGGTATCTCGGTTATTATCAGACATAGAAAAAACCAAGTACGTAGTCTAGATTTCTTTTTTTAAGAGGAATTCATTGCCGTTAACAGATTTTTGATATCTTTTTTAATTTTCGAAATATAGCCAAAAACTGATTTTTGGCACTTTTCAAAAATGTTAAATATCTCGCTTAAACAAAACGATAGAAAAAAACTTTAAGGACATTTTTGGCATGGTTTTTTGTCCTCAATAAGATAGCGATGTTCATTTTTTTTACTCATACAAATATCGATAAAGTACACCTAACTTTCTCATTTTAAACGGCAACCATAGTTGGCCTTTACATAAATCGAAAGCTTACTTATTGCGCTTTTCAAAAATATATAATTTGCTTATATTAAGTCAAAGCCAACTATGGTTGCCAACTAAAATAAAAAAGTTTGGTGTAATATATCGATATTTATATGAGTTTAAAAAAATATAATATCGGCAAAAAACCATGCAAAAAATGTCTTTAAAGTTTTCATCTATCTTTTCGTTTAAGCGAGATATTTAAAATTTTTGAAAATTGCCAATAATCGGTTTTTGGCTATATTTCGAAAATTAAAAAAGATATCAAAAATCTGTTAACGGCAATGAATTCCTCTCGAAAACAGAAATCGAGACTACGTACTTACTTTTTTCTATCTCTGATAATAATCGAGATACCCTCCTGTATGGGCATCGAAAATAGGCCACCCTGTACATTACAACCAAAATTTTGAAATTAAAATTTTGCAATTAATTAATCCATTTACTACAATTTGGAATGTAAAAAAAGTTTTTTTAAGTCCTACACAAGGGTGCTGATTAAATATATACTGGGTGATTCAGTTTGACTGTCGCAAATCTATAACTTTGTTATCTTAAGAGGAAACCCCTATAAATCGTACCTTTTTTTATTTAAATCCCAGGATATTCTTTATCAAATGACGTTCAAATGTTTTTTCTACGATAAACTATGTCAAACTGGCGATGGTCAACTTTTTTTTTAAACTTCACAGTATTTTTTTTTATATGGATTCTGATAGACAATTGAATTCTAAATCCGATAGAGCATTAAAAAAATAAGCAGGCATAGGAAAATTTTTGAGAAATGAGTTTAAAAATCATTTACCATTTTTCTCAAAATCCTTGCACTTGACTAGACAAAACACGGTCGCTGTAGTAATTGACAGTTTATAACCGGTCCAACTGTGTTTTATTATTTTCCGACATCATTATTTTGTGAGGAGCGCTCCTACCAAAACAATCTTCCCAAATTCTTCAGTCCTACATCTCCGAGAGACACTTCAGAATAAAGCAAGAAGAATCTTATTCAGAAATTAAAGAAATTAAAGCAGAAGTTCCACAAGAAAGCGTACTAGGTCAGGTCCTATACCTATTGTATACTTGTGATATTCCAAAGTTAGAGAACAATACTACAGCGACCTTTGCCGACGACACAGCTATTTTAGCGTTAGGAAGAAACAATATAGAATCATCCGAGAAATTACAAGCAGCTGCCAATCAGATCAACAACTGGACAAAAACATGGCGTATAAAGTTAAATGAAACTAAGTCAGTACATGTCAATTTTACCAACAAGAGAATTGAACTTAAATAATAAACAAATTCCATATTCCAACACAGCAAAATACTTGGGTATTACATTGGACGCTAAGCTACGCTGAAAGGCTCATGTCAAAAAAAAGGGTAGAAATAGGTATCAAATATTAAAAAAATGTACTGGCTAATCGGGAGGAATTTCTCTTTGTCCCTACATAATAAACTTTTGCTTTACAAGCAAATTTTAAAGTCTGCATGGACATATGGGATACAATGGGAATGCACCAAACAGAGTAAATTCATATCATCCAGAGATTCCAGAACAAAACACTAAGGAACATGAACATCGCTGATGCACCTTGGTATTGCGGAAATAGTGACATACATCGGGACCTCAACATGGACACTATAACCCACACAATTAAGAAGTTTGCCAAGAGCCACGAAGAAAGGCTCCATCAACATGTAAATGTCGAAGCGATCCAGCTCCTGGACGCCACAGGATTACTAAGAAGACTCAAAAGGGTTAAACCTGTTGAGTTAGTTTAAGAAAAAGTTTAAAAGCAAAGACTGTGCGGTAGTGTGCACGTTAATAATTAGTGTATAGTCTATTCGGCCAGTGATGAGGTCTATCGGATTAACTGGTGTATAAATGTAAGTACGTAAGCGGTATGTTTCGTGTTTATGTGCTTAGAACTCGATGTCACAGAAAAAAACAGAATGCATGTATGTATTTCGTTGCCGCCTTACTGCGCTAATCCGATAGACCTCACCACTGGCCGAACAGACTATACTTATATATTAGCAAACGAAGAACTACTATTGGGTAAACCTTAGACTAACAAGGGAAGTACCCCGATAGTGACTCGCCGATTTTTATACAAATTTGCACAAACAAGTAAGACATCAAATAAAACATATTGGCTATTTCAAAAGTTGCTGACGGGTACCGGAAGCGGGAAAAAAACCGAGTTAAAAATGTTTTTTCAGCGTATATCTGTATGTATACTAATTATACATCACACTTCATATAGCAAGACGGTAGCTGAGGTGGTAGCGTACTTAACTGTTACGGAGCAGGTCCCAAGTTCGGATCTCCCGTGGGTTGTAAAATTTTTTGAAATTGTTACTTATTTTTTTAATTTTTTTTTTTTTTAGTGGTTTTAATTAGTCTGTATCGCCCAAACGGCCCGATTTATATAAAACCATTCGTTATAATAAATCAAAGAAATTAAATAAAAATGCGTCAAAAAATACCAGTGATGTACAATCGTCTTCATCTCCCATCAACAGCGAATGAAGATAATTAAATATGTTATCTGCTATTTCTCTTTCCTTTTCGGTTGTTTCACTTTCGTTGTAGGGAAAATAAATCTTTATTTTCTCGTTAAACACTTTCATTATATTTAAAACGTTTGTCATTTTATTCTTATAACGAAACACAACATACACTGTGGATCTATGCACACGGACTGCAGAAATTCTAATAAGATCATTTTTACCCTTTATGACCATGTCCTCATTATCGAAAACTGGATTATATGGGATAGAGGTAAATTTACTTTTCCACGAATTTATTTAAGGCAGATTCTGGAAGTCGCCAATGAACAGGGGGCACTTTGCAATTTTACAGTTATACATATAATGAGACAAGCATGAAATTTCTTCAAATTTTGGATTAAACGGGATCTACCCTAATTTAATTTTCCAAGAATTAATTTAGGGCAGATTCTGGAATTTGCCAATATGAACAGGGGACACTTTGCAATTTTACAGGTATAGGTACATGTAATGAGACAAATGCGAAAAGTTTTTCTAACATTTTTCGATTAAAACAACTAAAAGGGAATAATTAAAAAAAAATAAGCAACAATTTCAAAAAAATTTAAACCCCAGGGGAGGATCCGAACTCGGGACCTGCTCCGTAACAGTTAAGTACGCTACCACCTCAGCTACCGTCTTGCTATATGAAGTGTGATGTATAATTAGTATACATACAGATATACGCTGAAAAAACATTTTTAACTCGGTTTTTTTCCCGCTTCCGGTACCCGTCAGCAACTTTTGAAATAGCCAATATGTTTTATTTGATGTCTTACTTGTTTGTGCAAATTTGTATAAAAATCGGCGAGTCACTATCGGGGTACTTCCCTTGTAAGTTTGAACATTATAACTTTAGGCTAGAATCAAGCTGCTCATTGGTCTCAAAGACCAGATTGCAGTGTTATAAACTCTATTAGGGTTAAAAAAAAATATTTTGTGAGCAAAAAAAGTTGTCCATCACCAGTCTGCCATATTTCATCCTAGAAAAAACATTTCAACGTCATTTAATAGAGAATTCCCTGGGATTTACAAAAATTTAAGGTTTAGGTATATGGATTTCCTCTTAAAATAACAAAGTTATAGGAGTGCGACAGTTAACCTGAATCACCCTCTACAATTTTTTTGTTTAACAACATATGTAACGATTCTATTATAGAAGAGATCCGCGAACAAACTGAGGGTGTTTATCCAAAAGAATTAGACCTTCTCACGCTAACGTTTCCCCTAACTTGTAAAAATAACTCTGCTTCTGTAAAAATAATAGAAAACGAATTGCTACACCACCTTTTTACTTCCTGCACTTGCAAACCAAAACGTACAAAACTCACACAAATATCAACACTTGAGTGAAACTGAACCACTGTAAAACAATGTCGCTTTCATTTTTAATTATTTTATTTCATTTCCATTGTTTCAAGAAAGTATTTATATCATTAACGACAGTAAACCATTAAAAATCGTTATTTTTGAACTACTTTATCCGGATGCTATCTATAACACTGAATGACAATTAAGTTTTTGTATGCAAATCAGTCCCCGTCACCACAAATTAAATCCCACAGATAACTAAAAAGTTTTAAAAAGCTATATTGTGTCTTTTTTCTGTCAAAACGATAATGGCTACAATTAAATTCAGATGAACTTAATTCCATTACAAATTGAATAATAACAAAATTAACTTTCACTTAAATAAAAACAGAATGGCTAAACAAAGATAAAATTATACTGGCAGATATGTTTTAAAAATAGCCACTAGACATTTCGTTTCGTCGATAAAACTGACACATGCTAACTTATCTATGCTATTTTTGCCTAATAAAATTTAATGCAGCCTTCAAAAAAAAACTAGACATCAAAACAATTGCAAGCATCATTCAGGAAAGCATTAAATAGTTTAGCACCGTAGATAAGAATGTTATCAACAATAACTGTACTTTAATTGATAATTTACTTCGTTATTATACGATTTGAAAGCAAGTTTTAAAAACATTCATTTAATTTTTTTTCGGAATTTCTATATCTTAAGTAATTTATTATCTATACCGTTTTTTGTAAATTGGTAAATTGGCTTAAGAAATACATAGTTATACTTATGGATTTGATATTAAAAACTTCATTACAGCTAGATAATTTTATTTAATATTCAATTTCTCAATTCATAACGTTTATGACTATCATATTTCATTAAATTATAATTGGCACAATGTTCCTAATACACATTTCAAGTGTTTATATTGCACTATAAACAGTAGGCTGCTTTGTAATAACAACTTACTGTTAATAAAAACAATAAACAAATGTCACTCAACAAATGCTATATACAGTGGATGACTTATATAGTATAATAAATTTGAAACCATTTTAGATATAGAAACAAAAACAATTAGGAAAAAATTAACAAATATTATTAAACAGATTTTAATAATAGTAACATTAAATGTTACGATTTCTTTGCTTAACGGCTTGTACAAAAACGAACTACATAAAATAATTCCGTAACAAATATGGCAGAAATATTAATAATTTATGAACACACTAATGCTCAAATGAAACGAAGTTCATAGAATAAATAAGTATCTTATTTTACTGTCAAAATAAATACGGTTTAAATAAGTTCCAGTTACATCTGGAAAAATCTTTCAATGAAACAAAGTACATTTATGTGTCCAGATTAAATGTAAGATAAAGGCAGATTTTCATGCGTTTGTTGGTCGTTTCTAAGAAATCTGAGTTTGTGATTGGTCGAAAATATAAATTTGGAAAGGGAATTAAATATTTTGGCCTTGATAATTTTTTGACGAATTTCGGCGACCAGTAGCGTTACTTTAATATAGATTAAATCACACCACTGACGCGCCACTCTGACAGTACTTGTAAAATTTGACATAACATACATTTAATTTGACAGGTAGGTTAGCTGAAGGAAATTTTCTGACAAAATATAACTCGTGCATTGTAAATAATCTATAATTTTTGACAAATTTTCACTCATGCAAATTGAATCAAATAAAATTTTTTTTGCTCAACTTGCATTCGGACATATTTACCAAAAATTATCGATAATTTTCAATGCACTTGTTATACAACTACTGAAATTTTTGTTCGCGATTATCGTTGTACCGATACAAAATTTTAAAATTGGTGCCACTAAATAATACAGCTGTTATTAAGTTCGCTAGCACCTATTGTACGTTGGTATGATAAATTATAATTCTTTGCTCTGTTTATTGTTTTGATTACACGTTTAATTTTGTAAACGCACGAACCATCAACAACCCAAATACTCTTTTGTTAAACAGATAAGAAACAAGCAAACATCGTGATTTCAAAGATGAATTTCTGAAATAGCTGCGTTACTTTTACAGTTTAATCGTTAGGTCTCTCGGTAAGTATAAAAACGTGAGCTTCGAGTGCGATTCAGGTTAACAACATTTCTACAATGTGAACTTATAGTTTTAAGAGAGCGACTCATTGTTGAGGGCTCCGAGTGCCGCTCAGAACTGATCGTGTATTGGTGACCTTTGAAGAACCAGTGACCCAACATGTCCGTCATCACTTAAGACCTATTAAAGTAATGATACTTGATATACATCGACCCCCGAGACCTAGAAATCGCAGCTGCAACGCGAATAAAAGATTTCGTAAGCACGTAGGCTTTTTAAGCGTACTCTGTACAAATTGTTATGCTAATTGCTAAAGAATTAAAGTAAACTCACCTTGACCGAGGAAGTACTTTTTATAATACAAAGCGCCTTGGTCTACACTCTCAATAGGGCGCGGTAGCCGTTGATATGGACAGGTCGAATGTCTCCAGTGAGTTTCTCCTGTAGGAAATTCTAAAACCGCCACCCCATACGCCAAAGGAGGTCGATGTAAAGGTCTCCTGTGGCTAGAATTTTGTTGGCCATTTTGGAGTCTTGTTAAACTCACAACCCGCTCCTCTTCCCCGCCGATTTCGTTCCTAAAAAACGGGCAACTCTCCACAAGGTCGTTACTCTGCCCGTCTCCATAATCCTCGTCGCCACTCTCCCCATCAGGGGTCGACGATCTAGCTATCATGGAAGCGGCAGACGCACCCGTAGTCGTATTTCGTCGTTTAGCGAGCAAATTTTTCCGTATCCTCACAGAGTAACTTAAATTTGTTGTAAGGGATTGGCAATCATAATGCACAAAAGCACGTCTACGCTGTATTTCTTCCGCGTCTGCAGATAACACAACACTAGAACTACTGGTTGACATATTCACAGCACTATCATCCATCGCCTGTCTTTGATTTTTCATACCACTACCACTTACACTTCCCGACCCCCAGAATTTTGATAATTTCACGCGTAATTTTGGACTTTGCGGGGTCAGTTGAGCAGCCACATTCTCATCGCCGTTCAAAGAATTCGTTGCGTTTTCTGGATTGCCAGGTTGATCTACTTTTCCTCTAAGGTACTCCGAAGGACCTGGTGATCGTTGATCTGTTGCAATCGCTCCCAAAACTGTCGGCCTGTAATCCTGCAGCATAGCAAAGAACGATTCACTCGTTCCTGATATAGGTGCAGGTCTGTCGATGACGTCGATCGAGCCGTGGCTGCCGTATTCCCGTTTTAACGTAGGGGATGACGAATTTGATGGCCGCCCGTGGTGATCTAGAAGCTCCAAACTTGAATTGCTGCGGTACAGGAGGTCCGGGGATAGGTGCTGTCGTCTGAAGGCTGAATTATGGTGATGATGGCGGTCGTTGTACGACGAACGAGGGGCGGATAGCCCAGCATTGACCCGGGCCCTCTGTAGGTGTGTGTTGTAGTACTCTACCGCTTGAGCTGTGCGTTCTCTGGTCCTACTGGAGGCCGGAGGCGCTCGTGGGGGCGCAGGCCCACATTCTTCTAACCCGATCATCCCATCACGCTGCAAAAATAGAAAAACAAACGTCAAAATTTATCTGGCCATCGAATACAATTAAATAAGAACACATTTGTGTGACTAATGCTTCACGCCCACATTCGTACAAAAAAAAAAACGCCTGTCATGAACCATAAAAAAATATAAACGAAAACAATTATTAACATATCAATCATATATTTAATAAATGCGGGTGCTACGCAAGTACACACTGGATATTCTACGATTCCTCCAGTTGTGCATAAACATAATAAATACCACGTAAACCTAAAAGATTATGTAATATTTTCAAACTGTAATTAACTGCTTAAAGCAATCTACAAGGAATTGTAGACGATTTGTCACGATTTGCACGTGAGTACCTGTATGTTTGTGAAACGGCTAGTATGTTCGGTGGACTATTGGGATTCCTGATGAATAGCTTCGGAAGAATGAAAGACCGGAATTTCGTGTGGTATGCGAAGTATGCAGGGACGGATTTGTAAACCGGCGTGACAAAATGGAAACAAAATCACCCTACAACGACCGATAAGTCGAATACCTACATATTTATTTCCGTCGCCGATAAAAACATGCATCACAAAAATACGTTAATTATATCACGAATATGAAAAAGTTTTTAGCATTATAAAGGGTGTTCCACATAGAACGGCCACTATTGGTATCTTGTAAATAGTAAGAGCTACAAAGAAGTTTAAATTAGACAAATTGTTCCCATTTCTAAGACCTCTTCAGTGATGCTTTAATGTTTTAAAAAAGTTTCATGGTACGCTAGATAATAAACAAAAATCAAAATGGGTATATTTTTAATCGTTAATAACTCGTCTATACTTGACGGTACAAAAATATTTTTGGGAGGAAAGTTATAATTTTTTTACACTCTGTAAAATAAAAACCTTATTTTTTCAGTGTTGTTTAAATTCTTACTAGAGAGGGTCACGATATGTCGCTAGAATCTGATCAAGGCTGTGTTTATTGCATCAACAACATCAAAGTAAATGTTTTGCAGAGTTATACGTGCCACTGGCTATTTCCTTCGGAAAAATAGAAGAAAAACTGGAAGAGTTAAATAATAAAAGTAATTTTGCGATCGCGTTGGCCATGAAACCGTCAGAAATAAAATCGAAATTTTTCTATTTACCAATTCGCGCATTCTTTGCGAGTAAAATGGTGCAAAATTTTTGAAAAAATCTTGAACGGTTCCAGAGAAAAACGCGAAAAACGAGGCCCTTGTAAAAACGGTTTTCCCTATGTTAAACGTCTATGCAAGTCACAGATTTTGTTATAACAGATATACCACAACTTCTCAAATCATAGCGCTTTTGAGGGGGTTTCGTTTTTGACGTTTTTCTCCGGAACCGTTTAAGATTCTTTCAAAAACTTTGCACTATTTTACTTGCAAAGGATGCGCGAATTGGTGAATAGAAGAATTTCAATTTTATCTCTGACGGTTTCATGACCACCACGATCGCAAAAATTACTTTTATTATTCAACTTTTCAGTTTTTCCCCTATTTTTCCGAAGGAAATGCCCAGTGGCATGTATAACTCTGCAAAACATTTAGTTTTGATGTTCTTGGTGCAATAAACACAGTCTTGATCAGATTCTAGCGTTAACATATCGTGACCCTTCCTTGTTAGATAAATTATAAACTTGGATTTTTTTTAATGGAAACCATAGTTGGCTATGACTTCATGAAATAGCATTTTTTCCCGTTTTTTTAATAATAAAAGGTTTAATATATTTATTTTGATATTTAGGTTTAAAACAAATAAACTTATCAAAAAGTCCCTATAAAGCTATAGAATGCCATGAATTTAAACAATATCGAAACAAACGAATGTCTTCATTTTACAGTGCGTTAACAAATGTACAACTTTTTCCCAAAAAAAATACTTTTTTACCATCAAGCATAACCGAGTTATTAATGATTTTAAAAAAAACTCCCGTTTTGATTTTTGTTTATCATCTAGCGTGCCATGAAACTTTTTAAAAATATTAAAGCATCACTAAATAGCTCTCAGAAAGAGGAACAATCTAACTAAACTTGTTTGAAGCTCTTGCTGTTTACGAGATCTCAATAGTGGCCCTTCTATATTGTATAAAAACCGATATTTTTCAACTTAAAAAAGTCTAACAAAGTTATTTTTTTATCATAGAATTCATTTAAAACACAACGTGTTACAAATAACAACTTTCTATGATATCTATTTTGTTTTCTACCACTTCAAAGACTTCTAGATAAATTTAAATATCTGCAAAATTATTTTTTCCAATTTCGAAACTACTGATTAGATAGGCAAGGTTGACTCCATTAGGCAGAGCGTCACTAAAAACAAGATATTTAAACATCACCTTTATAAATAAACATTTTCTATTTTAAAATGTTAATTTTTTATTTTCTGACACGAATATTTATCCTACATTAGCGGAAGCTCGTGTTTAGAAAGCGCGCTGCGAGATATGCAAATATATACAATTAAACTCAAAATAAACCGAGATATGTAGAGCAGTAGGTTGGACGTTAGGAAAATGTGCATTTCCAGATTTAATAAATCCTGCTTTATATAACACAAAGAATGGACCGCGGTGGAATTCCTTAGGAATACCAGCCATCAAGATCCGGTTTGGCTCAAGTGACTCACAATGGACCCCGCACATTGCATGGGACTGAGCGGTTGTTTGGTCAAAAGGTTGTTGATTCGGTTGCCTGTATAGTAAAATCGTAGTTTTTTTTTAATGATCACCGTCATCCACAAAAACGCAGAAGCAAATATTCTACACAATTATTGAGATTTTTCAACACCTTAAAGACATTACTAGTTTATAATATATTTAACCCCAAAAGCAGACTAAAATATAGTCCCCTCTCATTTATTTTTATTTTAGATCAAATTTTCATCAGTTTTTCATAATTTTTACTTCATTGCACTGTATCAGGTTAAGTTCAAGAATTCCATACATTCGTTAGTTGAATGTAACTTCTTAATATTGAAGTATTATATTAAACTAAAATTAACGACGACTATAAAACTAATTTTTGACTATGTGACAACGTTCAATATTTTTTTTACAAAAGATTTAAAATAAAAATCAATTTTCCAAAAATCTTAATAATATATTCAATTCTAATAATTAATAAATATTTCAAAAACATTTTAAAATTTTATTTCCAATTTTAAAATTCTATATTTGTAGTTTTTTTTGAATATTTTTTTGTTTCAAGCCTTTACAAGTATATTTGTCACAATAATTAATAAAATAATTAAACAGACATGCAAAGGGGCTCTATAAAATGACCTATAAACGTAGAATATAAGAATTGTAAACAAAAAATAGCAAAAATTAGTGATTTATGTATACCTATGCAATAAAATACATAAATGCAGAAAACAGCAATTTATTCAAATTACTAAACCAAATCTAGCTCATATTACGAAGTAGTTCGATTTTCTTCACACTATCTTTTTGTTTCATAGTTTTATTGACCAAAAACAGTTAATAAATTCTTAACTTTCAATTCATTTTTTATTAAACAAAGTTTAAAAACCATAAAATATTTATTTTATTTTATTGTATTTTTTTTTTTTAGTTAAATCACTTACAATTCGTAAGTGGTCCAAATTTGGTGGGATTACATGGGTATCTCGATTAATATTCAAGATAGAAAAACGGTTAAATTTCCAAAAATGTGCAGTTTTTTGGAACTCGAAACATAAGATAAACAACAATATACTACATAACTGCTGATTCTGACTATATTCTTGTTATTTTATGTTCAAATATTTATAATGTTTATCTCAACAACAAATAAGAAAACCTTAACTCGAACCAAATAAGTTTTAAAAGGTTTTTTGTTTTTACAGCCTACTATGTTTTCTTTTAAAAAAGATAATTAAAAAACCTTCGTAACTTGCGAATTATTGAAAATAACAACATCAAGCCTTATATATTTGGAATGAGAAAAAAATAAGGAATTTATAGGTCATAGCCAACTATAGCTTCCATTTAAAAAAAGGTAGGCTTGTGTCAATACTTTTAACGAGCGTAATTTTTACATAAAAATATCTAGAAACAATGTAGGTACACAAATTTTTTCCACAACACTAACGGAGATATGACACATTATTAATATGACAAAAAAAAAAAAATTTTCCATTAAGTCAAAAACAGGAAATGATAGAATATTTTTGAAAACTGTTCTGAGTTTGTCTTAAAAAAACTGAACATTTTTGGTAATTTAACCGTTTCTCTATATTGAATATTAAGCGAGATACCTATGTAATCCCATCGAATTTGGACCACCCTGTACTTCATTTTAAAATGCGCCCTGAATCTATGATTTTATACCCCCCTCTAGGCCAAATCTGCTGGACAGTTACAACTTCAAATTGTGCAACACACCAAATAAAACAAAAACAAACTTAAAAACCACATTAACGGCATTAATGGGAAATAAGTATCCTGTCGACGGCAATTTATATTAACCAATACGTTATTAATGATGGTATAATGAATTCCTCTGGCCTAGCGTTCGAATTCCTCGCAATTATAATTAGCAATCAAAAATTCATAACCATCCATTCAGACACAAATACATCCTGTATTACCAATGCAGTTGTATTCAATAAAGACACCGTTACTATAGCAAACAACTGCGAATAGCTGACGCAATGGCATTATCCTTGACACAAACCGTGTCGGGGTGTAAATGAGTTGTCGAAAAAAACAGTTTTACTCGCTTTTGTTTTCAAACGCCATGACGAACCAACCGCAAAAAAACACTACTCGTGCATAAATATGCATTAACCGCTCGTTAATAAAAGTTTAAACGATTTTTTCCCATTGAATATTATTCCTAAATTCGTCAAATGCAGTTCCATGGGAGCCTTGATCCTCTATTAAAACATGGCACAGATCTGCTAACAGCACATCACACAAATTAACGAAGGACAATTTAATAACACATTTTGCGAAATATAATTTACACTATTAACCTAAATTTAACAATCATGGAACAAACATTTGTAAAGAGCACCAAGTTGTTACATAAATAAGTGTTTAATAGTTTAGCATCCAGGGGCGCGCCGTGCCGGGGGTGCAAGGGATGCTTTGCACCCGGGCGCTGTCAATCAAGGGGCGCATGCAACGAGATAAAATTGTGCCTTTATGTTTTCATGCAAAAGCGAAAGGAGGCCGAAGAAATGCAGCGGGATTTTCCTTAAAAATAATTTGCTTCAATACGATACGAGCTGATGAACAAAAGGAACGGCACTTGCACTCAGGGTGACCAGGTGAATTATTTCTTGAATCGCCAAAAAAGGGTGCTAAAGTAACCAAAATCGCCAACAGAGGACGCCGATGTAGCCAAAATCGCCAACTCTCTTTTCCAATTTCATCTAAAGATGAAATTGGAACAGGAAAAATATGTGATAAAGGGTTAAAAAAATATTGAACTCCAAAAACATAAACATAATTCACATAAATTCAACAAAATCAGAATTACATGTAAACATAACATACAGTGCTGCGCAAAAGTATGAAAACAGACAGATATTATTGAAGATATTACAATAAAATTTGGTATCTGACAGTTATCGTATGTTCCAGATTTGATGAAAAATCGCGATATCTCGGAAAATAAAAATTTTGGTGATAAAACAGGCTTATTGTTTTCGAAGGACACTTAAATTTTCTATGAGACTAAGAAAATAGGGTGTTGTATTTAAAGAAAAATGAGTTTCTATATGTTTAAAGTTTTACTATTTTGACAAAGCGTAAAAAACGCCCTGTATAATATTTTTAAAATGTAGAAAAGTGTTAATTAATTAATTGTCTATATAAATTTCATTTGTAGACTAATCGCCATCTAGCGGAAATTTATGTCGAAAAGTTCCCGATTTTTCGGCATGCTTCTGAACTCCGAACCCACGTTTACTACTACATAAAAGTAAAATGACAATGTAAATTTTCATTTATAATACGCTTGCGCTTGCGTTAACACTAACTTCTCTCTACTCTCTATCAAATGTTGCCAATTGTACAATTTTTATCCGTCACATTAACGATATAGATTTAGGGCGCCAGAAATGAGCTGGCACCCCGTCGATTAATACCAACGGCGCGCCACTGTTAGCATCTATTTTAATTTAAAAAAGAACTACAATTTTTCTAAAACTTTCATTTCAACAATTTGTAATTTCCCTGGTAACATTTAAACGGCACAAAAATAAAATCCGGACCGATAACTTGAACATTTAAAAGCCTCGAGTAGCATTTAAAGTTAATTGGCTGTGCCAGATATTAGCTTCTTTCCGATTTGACCGGAAACAACAAACTTTCTCACTGTAAAACAGCGCTAAATAGATAAAGATTTACATGGCACCGCCACCTTAAATCCCTCTTTATTAGCTATTACAATTACCCCGCCCATAACAAAAGTGTACATAATAATATTAAAATTTTTAAAAGCAGCAATAAAAGAGTAATAAAAATGATCATATCTAGCACACTGAGATAGAATTATTTCACTTATTCTAATAGCGTAGCAAATATTTTAAAGCTACTTTGTTATTAGGTATTTTAATAATAGTTTAAAAAATATTCGCATATTTTGTGCAAATTTGGAAGCTTATAAATTATTTACCACTGGGAACATAAACGTCCACCATATTTACATATTTTAAAAGATCATTAAATTTTGGAATTTTTTTACAATCAGATCAGAATTAATTAAGACAACATTTCCGCTCCAAAACGCAACTTTCTTATCAGATTAATAGTCAATCCTGCCAACATTATCGCTCTGTTATATCCTAAAGAATATTTTACGGGGGACTAAAATCTTGACCAATAGGTAAACCTTCGCGTTGCATTAATCAATTTTTTTAATAGCTAGCATTTAGATGCCAATAATTTTGTGAAATAAGGAATTTTTGTTCAAATTTTAAAATATAGTTACAGAGTAATTAAAAAAGTCTGCAACAAAGTTTATTACCGATGTCTCAGAATATCGTTCCTTGATAAAAGTTGGTGCAAGGGCTAAAACCAATTTCTAGATTGTAAAAGTTCAATAAAAATTTATGTCACTAAATTTTCGCAATTTTAGAAATATTTGCAAGAGTAAAATGCCCTTAGTTTAAGAGTTGTCCTATGAACTTTTTTTGTAACTCATAAATGGGGGAACTTAACTCTTGCGAATATTTCTAAAATCGCTAAAATCCAGGGTTAACCTGATTTAAATCACGATTTAAATCAACTGACTTTTTTAATTAAAATCATGATTTAAATCAAACTATTTATTTTTTGATTCAACGTCACACGAAACTTTTATTCTCGTAAAAAGTTGATGCATGACCTAAAACTAATTTTTAGATGGAAAAAAGTCATATGACACTAGGTTTTAACAATTTTAAAATATTCGCAGGAATAAAGATAATCTGCAATCAAAGACTTATGATTATGACATAAACGATGGTTAAGGCAAGGAGGTGTACTGAGCCCGACACTCTTCGTATTAGTCATCAAATCTGTAGAAAACAAAACTAGAAAGGTACATCTAGGTTTCAGTAAGCTAATGCCAGTGTACTTGTCAGAATGTGCCTTTTTCTGATGATATGATGATCTGTGCCCCAACGAAAAAGGCCCTACTAGAAAACTTATTGGTGTGGGAAAAAGAATTAAAGAAAAGTAACTTAAAGATTAACACGAACAAAACAAAGGTTATGATAATAGGTTAAGAACACAAGCAACTTAACATAGAACTGATCCGGAAAAAATAGAACAGGTGGAAGAATATAAACATCTGGGAATTTGGATAGAGAGAGAAGGTAACAGAAAATGAGATAAAAGAATGAATAAATAGTGCAGCAAAAGTATATCATAGTGCGGTAATCTGAAAATGAGGAATAAGCAGAAAAACAAAAATGACCATTTACAAGACATTATTCATACCCCCCCGACCCCGGTGTATGGAAGTGAGACTTGGGTATTAAATCAGTCACAGAGAAGCAGATTACAAGCTATGCAGATGAAATACTTAAGGGCAGTAAAGGCGTCACACGTAGAGACAAAATAAGAAATGAACAAATCAGACAAGAACTAGATATAGAATCAGTACATACTACATAATCTTATCGAGAGAAACCAGCTGAAATGGTTTGGACACATCAACCGAATGCAGCAAAAAAAGACAAGTAAAACAGATATGGGAGGCAAAAGTACAGAATAAAAGAGGAAAGGGGAGACCGAAGAAAACATGAAATGATGAAGTGGTATTGATTTTAAAGAAACGAAACAAGAACTGGACAGAGACAACAAGAATGACGAAGAACAAAGAGGAATGGACGAAATTCGTACACTCAAGTTAACCATGAGCTGTAATTAGTACTATTACAAATACCTTACACCTTAGGGTAGAAAAGAAATATATAATTTGTTCTAAGATCGATCACCAACAGCAAATATATTATTGACCATTAACAACGTAAACAAAAGCCAACACACCGGAAACGTACACAAAATAATTGGTACACGATACGAAGCGGTTTTTTTCATCAGTACTATCAAAGGGCTTTCAATGTATTCACACTATGAACTTTAAGAAACGCTCTTTTATCAGTTTAAGCACGGCTAAACGCAGGCGGAAATAAAACCGGACGGAAATCGCAGTCGGCCATGCATATCTCCACCCACTGTCACATAAAAATATACTTCATATTCATAGCAAACGTTCAGTTCGATATCTGCTAACAGAACGCAGATTATGATGTGTTGAATGGACTGCGGCTCCAAATAAATATTTCAGTTTATTCACACCATTGTTTGTTTATGTCACAGATATCGACATCCTGCTACCGACAGACGGATATAGAAAAAAATGTGTCGACGGGAACAGCGAAATTTAAAATAACAATTTACACTTGTAAAGTAAACCCATCGTAGAATTTTGGAACGTAACGGTATTTTTAGCACCCTTAAATCATGCTACGTGAAACACTGTCCAAAAAACGTGGCCATTAAAAAATGCGACTTCAACGTGCTCTTAACTTGCAATTTAAAAAAAAGCTACATGTTTAATAACTTTGACACGGTATACCTGGTAACATCACGTTTCCTTCGACCCCAATCTGCTTAAACAAGATTAAATTATGCAACTAGTTGGACTTTCATACAATTTACGTGTAATTTTCACAATTTAGCAATAATAAATTGCCGGTACGGTGTGCGAAATGGTAAATCGGTTTTCTCTTATAATTAAAATTCATTTTAAACACGCTCCTTACACTTCTATCGTTAATACAGGTGAGTATTAACAAATTTTGCACGATAAAATTTTATCAAAAATCAAACAAACATTCAAAAACTCATTTAAAAAAAAAACACGATTAAAAATATAATAGGAGCAAAAATATATAATAGCATATTACATAACAAGAGTTGTAATAAGCATATTACGCAATAGTGCGTAATTGCTTTACAACTCGAGTTTTGTACTATACTTTTTCTACGACCACATAATATATACGTTTTTATCGGCTTTCTGGCTGATAGTAAACAAACGAATATATTATGTACGTAAGCTGACAATTTTGACGTAAGTCTAGTATGATGATTCCAACCGTGCGTAAGGATCCTCTAACTATGCTATGCATGCAGGTTAAGCTTGACGTAAGCCTACTTTGATCATTTCTAGAACACTACTTTTTGCTTATCGTGCGTAAGGACCTATTATGCATGCATGAGAAATAGTTATTTACGTAACAAGATCGGAAAGCGGTACTGGACGAGTAGATAGTTTTAGGACGAGCCGTAGGCGAGTCCTGAAAACATACGAGTCCAGTAAAGACGCTTTGCGGATGTGTTACGTACAATATTTTTTCTGCGCCCGCCTATGACACCAAAATCACTATCGACAACATCCATAATCAAACAATAACTTAACAAACTACAGGTTGAAACTCGCTTGGTCGTATAACGACGCTTGTTTGACAGCGCAAATCAACAAAACAACTCATCACCATGGCAACCAGTTAGATTTTAGATACAAAACCCCTTGAGTGTTTTTGAAAGAGAATTTAATTTTACATATAAAAATGACAAAATATACAGGGTGTTCTATTTAAAAAACAATGTTACGTATACGTACTGTGTATAGTTGAAAATAGGTTATGTAGTAAATGATTACAAACAACTTTTATTTAAAACGTTTTTTTCATGAGGCTGACTGTGCGAATGTCTTGAAGCAAGAAGTAAAATATTGTATCAATTTTGTGATTTACGAAGTTAAGTTTGCCTTGCTATGTAATTGTTACGCCATCGCCAATCACCATAATAATTTGTAATATACAATTATGAAATTTATTCATTAATAAATAATAACGCCCTGGTTAGCAAGTCATTAGCCTCAAAAGTATAAGAAATAATACTGTTTACAAATTAACAGTTCTGCTTTCCTGTTAATTTACGCAAATGCATGACTTTATATGTGTGTATTGTTATTAATAAAATAATTAGGGCATTCAACAGTTCTTACATTCAAAATAATAAATTACCAACAGTAAATCCAACAGTTGTGTATAAAAAATGATTAGATTATTCTCAGTTGCAGAATTTATTGTTTAAAATCAACCATTTCATGCGTATTGTTAATTACATTTGTGTACAGAGAACCGTTATTTTATAATTTATAATAAACATAATTATTGCTTTTACATCAAAATCACTTCACGGATAACGCGTTTGCATGCTAAACTTCGTCTTCGTTAAGATATTTTTATTAACTTATGCACACTTTACTGCTACATTTAATTATGGCGAGATTGCTTAACTTCCTACAAAAAACAAGTTAAATTCTTTGTTTATAATACGCGCTGAATTAAAACGATCGTGTTCCCCTTACATATCATAAGATGAGAACTTTTTTAACCATGGCCCTAATTATAGTAGAAACAAATAAACATCTATTATACAAATTAACTTAGTTAGCAGAAGGAAATTGGTTTGGCATGGTGAGATCCTTGCCTTTTTTTTGTCAAAAACTATTTCATAAAACAGCGGTTACCAAACTTATTTTGTCGCGGAACCCTTACACGTTAAGCAAAACGCACACTTATCTAGAAATGTCAAAGTAGGCTTACGTCAAAATTGACAAGACAACGTAATTACTGGATGTATATTAGCCAAAAAGCCGTTAAAATCGTAGGTATTATGTGATCGTAGAAAAAGTAAGCTACATAACACGAGTTGTGGAGCAATTACGCACTCGTGGAAATACGCAACTTTTCTACTCGTGCGTAATATGCTTCTTACAACTCTTGTTATGTAATATATTAAATTTTCATATTCCATTGCCACAAGCTCTGATGACTTTTCTTCTACTCTGAACGAATTTTGTACTCAAAATTATCAGTGTCTTTAAATTTGGAAAATACTCAGTTGGCGATTCCAATAAGCTACAGATATGATTTCTGATAACATTACATCATTTTGAATTTTGAAGAAAGTCTCTAAGAATCGAAAAAATAATTAAAGCGAACCCGCTTTGGGAAACCTAGAATAATAGATAGGAAATATGTAGTATATAACACCTCATACCTACATGAGTTTACCAAACGAAATGAGGTTAACAAGAAATGTTCACCATTTAATTTGTTCTGTGTCTTTTGTAGGTGCTGTTTGAATTTGTCAGACACATGTGGCATACGTTGAGGAACTAAAAATCAATAAGTTTATTTTTAAAACCAAATTAAATTTTTTAACTCGATAGCAATAGTTGTGTTAATATCACAGAATTGCCCGATATATTCAAAAACGTTTTACTTTTGCTGGGTCGGTTGGGTATGACTGATTAGTGTAATATTTAATTAAATCTTCAGTTGGACTGCACATTTATTACTACAAATTTATTATTACTGCAATTATAATAACAGTTTGTGTTAGGTGTCAATTGACAAAACTGTTAAGGTTTTAATTTAAAATTGTATACTAACTATGGAATAATCATAGAAGTTGCAAGTACTGTTATCGACAACTGTTTCTGTTGATAAGTAACTAGTGATGTTTAGATTGACATGAATGTATATATTTTTTAGCAAAAATTGGTGGTTACATTTTCTTTACATTAATGTTTAAAATGGTCTTTAATTAAAATAATTTGACCTGTAGTAACAGTGATTAAATCGTTTAAAGTAAATTGTAAAATATTTCTGATTTCTTTTGTGAAACAGCTTCGGTTTATAATGTATACGCGTTAAATATCATTGATCTTTTATAACAATAGTATAGCCAGTATTTTCAAGTCGAATAAAAACCTATTCAAAACTAAATTACGTTGGTTTGAGAATGGTTGTAAGGAAATTGACCCCGTTTACTTATAAACCGCCGAAGAATATAAAAATGTTATTTACACATCAGTTAAGTTAATTGAATAAGAGTTAGTAATACAAAAATCGACAAATCGAGGTTTAAAAACCAGACGTCGGACAAATAAGTTGCATTTAGTGGGATCATTTTTATCAATTAATTCTCCCGAGTATTAATAGCCCTACCCTTTTAAGTTTTGCACGCGACGCAACAGTTGGGTTTTCAACCCCTGTTGTTTTAATAAAACATGAGAAGCAAAGTTAAACAGGTAGCTATATGATATTGGTTAATGGATTTGGAGCCGTCGCATTTTAATTTGCCATATGGTGCGCCACTCCAAAGGGAGCCACATGGGATTTCACTCGGTTTAAGTAGTGTTGCTTAATTGTATTATAAAGTCAAACGATGCCATTGTTGAGGTTTACTGTTCATCGCATTTTAATGAAATGCGCTTTAAGACGCGCGGTATTATAGAGAAGAGAGGGCAATGGATATTCTTTTTTTGTGAGCTTTAAACCCAAAGTTTTATTTTTTATCTCGCTTATTATAAGAGATACAAGTTTACTTAACTTAGATGAATTATTCTGAAGTATGAGAGGAGCTACAATCGATTTTTTAGAATACAAAATTCCTCGTACTTTAGAAGTTATAGCAAAAAATAAGAAAATGTTTTTTTGTTTTTTTTATAACTTTTTTGTGTTAATCAATAGATTCGTTTTGTTTGTACTTTTTTGAGGTACCAACTTGTTTATGTAAAACGTAACTGTTATTTTTAATGTTTTTTATCACTTTCCATTTTTGAGATGTAACCCCTAATTTCATTTTTTATTATGGGCCGTCAAATTGCCTTTGGAATGGTTAAATGAGCTTTTTTTCTTCTTCTTTATAATAAGATATTACTAATCGTATATATTTTGATAAATAACTCAGAAAATCAAGAAAAATAATATTTTACGAACCTTTTATCGAGCTATCTATAGGGGGGGGGGCAGTAAACAACTAATTACATATTAAATTAATGACAGTATAATTTGTCTGCTGTATCATTTATTAGAATTTTATAATATTGTTGTGTAATTTGATAGTCTTTGTAGCAATTTTGCTATAATTTTGTCTACATTTACAAATAATGAAAAATTTAACACTTTGTGATCATTGGCGTAGTTATGGGGAGATCGGGGGGGCTAAGCCTCCCTTGAGCCCTCATTAGCCCCCTGGCCTAAAAAATTCAAACTAAACACCAAACGTAATTGACAAAATTGAAACCGTATTATGTTGAATAAAACAATGACTTAATTAATGTCGCTGTGACCTGTTTGAAAAACTGCAATGGTGCTGATTCTTTAGATCTGGGAACTTTAGAAACACAACTCAGGCAGCATTTCCTTGATACTTATCCATTCACAAGATTTGGATTGCAAAACAGATCGTTTTCATCAGAATATTATAAACTTTATAATTGTGAGCAACGCGGCCCGGATTCAACAAAAGTTCAAAAGTGAGGCCCTTTTTTTATTTTTAGCTCACAGCCTCAGTCACCTGGGGCTGCAGCCCCCCCTGGACCTTGGGGCTAACTACGCCAATGTTTGTGATGCTACATTCTTTGCCATAAAAACTGTGCGAATGTACTTAGGGCTGAGAGAAGGCAATCAAGTGCTCGTAATTACAGAAAGTTGGAAATAAATTTAAAAGAATATGGTTTCTTCGTAAAACCAACCAAATATACAAAACAAATCAAAGGAGAATAATAAGCTGCTTCTAATATTTTTTTGTCAAAATAGACTGTGGCTCCTCCAGTATAAGAAGTTATTTTACAACTTAAAAGTATCGCCAAGTGATAAACGGCCCTCCATCACAAAGACGCAAGCATGAGTGTCAGAATTAGTTTCAGTGCTGAAGTCAAAATTGAGATGTGTGTAAAATGATAGATATTATATTTATTGACTTTACTAGTTAACAATAAAGGTCATCTAATTTATTTACACATCGTATTTACATGGGCATTACAATTTGGTCAGTTCAAATATTATTACAAAACTTCTACAGTGCTATGGTGGTGTAATTTGTAATTCATTACAAAAATCCGGTACCTACATATCATCGTGATTATATATTTCAGTTTTTAGCGATGAAATGTAACATGGCCTTATATAACTTTGCTTTTATTGTTTTGGGCGGTGGACTGACACACTACTGAATGAATTCATTGCAATTTTTATTTATCAAATTATTCTGCAGTTTTTTTTTAACTCTTCTGGGCGTAGCCTAGGCACTAAGCGTGTTCACCAATAAAGTACACTCATGTTACATAAAAATACTTTATCTCTTCGTATTTATTACTCTTATCTCCAGGGAAAGTTGATAACTAATCTGGCTTTTCACAGTCCCTGTTTACACAAACAGTTTGCGCTTCTATAGAACTGTTGACGCTTTGTGTTTTAAGAATTATTTTAAAATACGTTTGTTTAGGTTCACAAAGAAATCTGTAAATAAAACACGCAGTTTGTGCTTGCCTTTAAGTCAGATAAGAACATCTTGAAACTATCTGAATGTGGCGATTTATTTTATTATCGTAAGGTATTGTTTGTAAAAAAAATATCGAGTTTATTTTACCGGAGCAGGTAGCAATATGAAAAAAAAAATACCGGTTTATAATGGCGGATTAGAAATTCATAATAATATGAGTAATACGGCATAATCGACAGCTTATCTGTATGATTTCGTAGGTATATGGAAATTACGAACGGTTTTTCAAAGGTTTTTTTTTGTAAAGCACAGCGATATGTTTAATTAAATCGTTCTAGAAAATAAAGAATCCATAAAAGTTAGTCGTTTTCATTGTTATCTCATTCTAGAGCAATTTATTTTATGTATTCATATATCATTGTTTGGAGGTTATTTTTAAAATAACCGAATAACTTGGTTTTATTCGATGAGTCGTCTTAGTTTGTCCTAGCAGTTCTTGGAAGTCTTCTAGTCCAGCATTTTTCACTATTTTTTTTTAAACATTTTGAATACAAGTCACTGCATGTTTAAGTGTTTGGTTATTACGTAAATAAAATTTTAAACTAAGAGCTTTTTACGAGACAAGTAGGTTAGGTTAGATTTGGTTTAGTTAAATACGATATGTCGGACAACCCTATTTTTATTGTACAGGATGGACCAAATTCGATTGTTTTATGGGATATCTCGGTTACCATAATAGTTATCAAAAATCTGTCGGCCTCTTGAGTTTTTCTTTTTTTTTAATAAACACGTCTGTGGTATCAGATTTTTTATATCGCTTTCCATTTTGGCACTACACACGAAAAATAAAATTACACCGATTTTGAAAGTTTACTTTAACTTCTTTATTATCAAAATAGAGCAAAATGTTATATAGGTTTTCTATAAACATTTTTTTGTTTAATTTAAAAACAACAATATTTTTTTAACGACCTTGATTTTTGAGATATTAAGTAAACTTATATTTAACCGCAGTAAGCTATGCCTTTATATAAAACAGCATCAGTTTAGATTTTCAAAGATATAAAAGTTTATTTAAAATAGCCGATTAGACAAATTTTGTAAAAATTTTATGATCAAAGTTTGTCATGATTTCGTAAACAAGTGATGTTTGCAATTAATAAACAACTAAACGTCATATCCAAGTAAATTTTTTAACTTTTAAATCCGTGTATTCTTCTGTATTTTATAACTGTTTATTGTTGTATTGTAAACATGGCTAAATTTGAACACTTTGAAAAGTTTATTATGTTAGCAGTTTACATTGCAAGTAGTAAAAATGTTGCGGCTACTGCAGATGTTTTTGAAAATGACGTTTATTTTTGTTTTTTAATTGCAAACATCACTTGTTTACGAATTCATGGCAAACTCTGATAGATTTTTTTTTATAAAATTAGCCATCTTTATTATTCAACTTTCTAGTTTTTCCCCTATTTTTCCGAAGGAGATAGCCAGTGACACGTATAACTCTGCAAAACATTTAGTTTTGATGTTCTTGATGCAACAAACACAGCCTTGATCAGATTCTAGCGACAACATATCGTAACCTTCCCTGAACAGGTTATTTTTTTGTAACAAATATAATAGTATATATTTTTAAAAAGCTAATAATGCTCTTTCGTACAAAGTTATAGCCCACTAGGGTTTCAATTGTAAAAAAAAAGTTTACTTAATACCTCAAAAAAGGTCGTTAAAAAATTCTAAAAGCAATTTTAAATTAAGCTAAATTTTTTTAATAAAAAACCTATACATTTAACATTTAGTTCTATTTTTATAAATAAAGAAGTTATAGTTAATTACTAAAAAAGTTGAAATTAATTTTTTGTGCCAAAATAGAAAGTGATAAAAAATCTGATAACACAGACGTGTTTATCTCAAGAGAGAAAAAACGAGACCGCTATCAGATTTTCGCTAACTATATGGTAACCAAGATACCCCGCAAAGCATTGGAATTTGGTTCGCCCTGCACAGTTTTTACGTGACTAATTCAAAATAGATTGTGAAGTTGGTTGTTATACAACATTCCACCAGTGTAGTTTTATCGTTGAGGTAGGTATACATTATTATTATTTTTCTAAAATGCCATAATGAATTACGTCTATATAAATATTTGGTGTTTGTTCTAGATATGTTCTCTTAGTGGTTGTTGTATCTGCAGTTGGTTTGATTTTTAGATGAGATTAATTGTTCTTTTTATCTCTCTAAAAAACGCTGAAATTTTGATGCAAGTTCATGTAAGTGCATTTCAAGGATCCTTAACTGATAAAATCACCATAGGTCAAGTTTGTCCCTGTGTGGGAGTTCGCACCCGCGCTATTAGTGATTAGTTTAGTGTAAATATAACAGATAAATAGACACGTAACTGTAGTTTTTCCATTTTGGAAGTGACAAATTACATTGTTTGCTTTGCAAACGTTGAGGAATTGCCATATTTGAAATGTCATTGCTATTGATCTTTGCAGATTGTCGTTTGTTTCGTACACTCGAGTTATTATGAAGCGGATAACCTTAACTTGTTACGTCGTATCGCTTTGTAAGTGAAGTAATTACTGTAAATATCGGTGCGGTTTCAAAGAAAAATACATTAATAATCCGTAGTAGGTAATAACGTCGTGATAAACGTTGATATTGCTTTATTAAACTTGGTTATTTAATCGCTTTGGTTTGAAGCTTAATAATATAACAAAACCGAACAATCAATGAACGCGTCTTATGTATCCACGTAATGTTGTGTGGTTTTATTAGATGATTTGTGATCCCCCTAATAGACGAACTGCCCCTGATTGGGATGCGTTTCATATGAATTTCATTTGAATTGTGATAAATATCTCTTCATACTTGTATGGTGGTGAATTTGCGACTCCAAGGGACTCGACACAACCGTTGTAGGCTGAGTGCCTACTAAATTAAAGTTTTTTGGGCACTTTTCTCCTATACAGGCGAAAACGGCATTACAAGCGGCTATTTGCGGAGCTGGAAGCGAATGTTTACTTTTAAGACATTTAGTTGTTATTGCTACAACGGATAAGTGAATAAATATTAACCATATAAAATTAAATGTACTAAAAAATAAAAAAATTGTTTTGTGATAACGAAAATGTAACCAATTTTTCTTAAGGATTTTTAAAAAAATATAATGTAACAAAAAAATTGGATATTTTAGAGTTCTTAATAACTGGATTTGTTAGTGTGTGCTTGATAAGTTTTCCTAATTACGAGTTCTTTTTTTCCCTAAAACTTTTTTTGTGTGATTAATCCTAGGTAATTTGAAAGTTTTGTGAACTAGAAAACTAATAGATGTTCCGAGCAAAAAGTATAGGCGCAAGCAATGGAACAGCCAGGTGTTGTTGCTAAATTAGATTACACAAGTTTGGTTTTCAGTATTCCAGTCATGTTCATTACTTCCCATTCTGGTTTTTCTATACATTATTACGGCCAAACACAAATAGGAACTCGTAGTGTAGAAAGGTCACTGGCAGGAAGAACGTGCCGATTGCTAACTCTTGAGGCTATTCCATTTATGACGTCGCGTTTACGGCAACGTTCGCTATTTTAAGAATTTAGTTAATAAAACTTAACCATTAAACTTGATTGACATGAATATTAGCAGTTAGTTCTGAAGCAAAATAATACAATATAACGTATGTTTAGTAACGGTTTTACATTACTGAGATAATTATACGCAAAAGAAAATGTATACAGGATGAAACCTTTACTTCGGTGCACTATGGAAATCTCTTTTAGTAAAAGAGATATAGATTTGGTTACATATATGTAATATAATAGAGCGATATTCAGATGTTTTGAAAAATGCGTAACTAACTTACCAAAATGGAAATTCAGCGATATTATATTTTATTCCATGCCTTCTCTAGTCTTAGTGTAGAAAAAAATCTAAGTTTTTTGTTACTGGTATCATTTCCCGCAAATAAAACAGCTTTTATATACAGTGTGTGCAAAAAGTAACGTAACAGATCAATATCTCGTCTTATGCCACCTTTACAAAAAAAGTTTAATGCTATTAAATATTGTGTTTGTATCCGTAACTTATCAAGAAAACCGCAATAACTCGATAAATACTGATTTTAGACATAATTGATCTTTAATAGTTTTTGAAGATGATTACATTATCAATAAGAACATATGTATAGGGTGTTCTATTTAAAAAAAACTGACTTATTCGTGTTTGAAGTTTGACTAAATGGACCGGGCATAAGGAACACCCTGTGTATTATTTTAAAATTTATACTAGTCGAAAATCCTATTGCCCTACAAAGTTTCAAAGGAATTCGTTTTGACATAGCCAAGTTGTGAAATATCTTTATTTTTTTATATCTACTCCTGTTTCTGTCAATATTTTTATAAAAATTTGAATAACTCAAAAACGACTGATTTTAGATACCTACATAAAACCCATATATTTTTGAAAGAGAATTCAATTTCACATCTAAAAATTATAAAATATACTGGGTGTCTTATTTACAAAAACCAAAAGGCGTGTTGGGGCGCAAAAACAAAGCACTGTGTATAGTTGAAAATAATTTAGGGTTATGTAGTAAATGACCACAAACAACTTTTTTTATAAACATTTTTTTGTAAAGTGGCCACAAGACGAGATATTGATCTGTTGCTTTACTTTTTTAACGAATTGACCGATAAGGTTTTTTTTTTATTAAACAAAATAAGCATCCTATTCGTCAACACTGGGACATTTTAATAAATTTAGAATAGGTAATGGGAATTACTTGTTGGCTTGAAAAATATTCTTCTTGTGTGCACGACGCATTCAGCTGTTTTAATTTACTGTGTTTGTAAGCGCTTCGTATATAAATTAAATTAATTTAAACAAATGATTCATTTCTACCTGCAGGATGACTCAAGCGCACTTGAATTTGTTTCCTGTCAACACTGGGCGTGATTTTTTTTTTCTATTTTGACCGGATTCGTTAATTTAAAACCACAGAGAAAAGACACGTAATATATTCTAACAGCCAGTTAGCTCGACATGAGACGAAATTAATTAACTCTTTTAATTGCGAGGAATGTGGGTTCCTTTGTCGTGGTATGTGAATTGTTGTACGCGAAGATAAAAAATTGGAGCATAAACGGGGCATGTCCCTGGCGTATTTAACAACGCAAGTAACTTAATATGTTTGAATTGGTTGTTTTTATACGGTGAAATTTTTGCGGGTTAGATTAAGATGGGGCGACATCTATTTTTTTTTTATAAAAAAAGGAAGCTTGCTATGCCCTTTAGTTTTATTATATGCTCAGGAAAGGATACAGTAATACCCTGATTAAGACTCAGATGGTTGTCCGAAGACAAAGCGCTAAACGAAACAGCGTTAAAAGGAGTCATTTTAACACATAGCCAATAGAGATAGGGGAACACGCGACTAAGAATAAACAAGTTTTGTACAAAATATTGATAATGCATGCTTTTCAAGCTTGCAGTTACGTGTGTAGCTAGGGATTCTGAGTCTCGACAATTTTCGAAGTCCCGGGACTCGAGACTTTTTTTATTAAAGTCCCGTGAATTCCCGGGACTTCGAGACTTTTACGAATGTTATATACGTACTGGAAAATGGTGGTACAACCTGTCAAAAATGACGTAAGATTTTATAAATTACAAGAAATATGATGCAATATTCATATACTGAAAATTCAACGGCGATTTTCACAGTAAAAAATAAATTATTTCTTGACAGTGACATAGTTTCGGAAAGCACCCGCTACATACTTAAAATTGCTTCTTTGAACGTATCGTGATTGTGAATCGGTGGTGACAGTTGACAAAACTTATACGTCACACATCTATAAACAACAAATGACAATTTTTTTAAAAATCAAACCATATTCACGGATTATTTTTTTTAAAGCCTTTTTTCATGATTAAAGTATATGTACCTAGTATTAATAGTAGTAGTATTATTATTTTTAATTTAGTCTTCATTCTATAGTAAATAAAATATATACATATTTCCAAATAAATACCTATTTAAAAAAACTTAACAATTTTCCATGCACTTTAAAACATAACAGACATAAGTAAAATATATTTTTACTAATAAACTTAGCAATTTTCCTTAAACTTTAAAACATAAAAATATATCTAAAAATATTTTTGCTAAACTCGTGGCATTAAATTTAAAAAAAAATTAGAAGTAGAAACATTTAATTTCAGTGTTCTGTAACATTAAGTCTCGTCTCGAGTCTCGAACTAAATGTCCCGGGACTCGAGACTAAGAAAGTCCCGGGAATTCCCGGGACTTTCGTCCCGGGACAGTCCCGGGACAGAATCCCTCCCTGTGTACCTACCTTAACGCATTTTTCTTGGCAAATTACGAATAAAATAACTGTCTTTTTATATTCACTAGTTTGTTGTCTGTGAGCCTGAATTAGGGTAGTCAAGAACTATACCTATTACACTGCGAGCGTTTGTTTTTCTCGACAGAGAATGTTTCTCAAAATATTGGAACCTGTGGTTTAGGTAGTTTGAAGTAACAAAATCAACTTAAGCACGCCGCAAAGTCACAAAGCACATTCATATAAAAGTTTTTTTTTAAATTAACATATCGCTTGTTTAAGCTACGATAACTTTAACCTAATGATCTATATATTAAGTAACCTGGACACTCCTTTTTAAGCTAATGTGTCGATATCGTGCCGTAGACAAATGAATGTAGGCCATTGTGTGTCTTTTGTTGTAACCGTGTTGAATGTGGAGTTTCTGTGTATCGTAAATTTTACTTTGTTTCGTAGATTGTGTGTATAACTAACGCAACACTGCAGACCAAACTTGTTTAGTTGGATGAAAAGGTTGAAAACGTGGACCAGCTGCCTTCAAAGCAATTTATAATTCAAAACATCTGCTTCAAGCCTATCTTTGCTTTCGCTTCATTCTTTTCATCTTTCTGTGTAAGTTGCCCCCGAAGAGATATCCATGCGGCTCGAATTACAGTGCTATCATGTAAAATGCAATAATTTGATGGCGTTATGAGTCATTGTTTTCATATGCGAACTTAAGAAGTTGGTAGATATCGCATTAGTTATTCAATGTTAAATATTCCGTGTCGTAAGACTTTTAAATTTCAATTTTAAAATCTGGAATCCGTAAAATTGGTAATGTGATTGTATGTTTCGAAAGCAAGAAATTTGTTTTGTGCTTTTAGGCTGGGAATTATAAGTACTTTCCAAGAACTGGCGGTTGCTTTTTGTCGTCGAACTGAAGGATGATAATTTCGAGCAATTTTTTTGAAATGTGAGGAACGGTGCCATTTTAAATTGCTCAAACAAAACCAGTATGAAAAATCTTTATTGTTGGGATAGTCAGGGCCGGTGCCAGGGTAATTTGCCTAATTAGCCTTGCCCTGTCATTGCTAATATTTGTGTGTGAAAATATTTAATTTTAACCTACTTGCAATTTTTGAAAATTTAACGTAACATAATTTTGCACTGGTTTATGAGGTATGACAACAGACACATTATTTATTTAGCCATGAGTCCTTCTACTGTAAAGTGGTGAGTGGTGTTGTTCTGATTTTTTATTTTTCTGTCTTGTGCTAGTATTTTTATCTCTTCCTATTTGATTTTTCTATCTTTTGCAACTTTTTAACTTCGTCTTGCCAGGGTTTTCTCGGTCTACCTCTTTTGTTTTTTCCCTGTGATCTTGCTTCATAAGATTTTCTGGTTAACCTTTCTTCTTTCATCCTATAAATGTGCCCCAACCATCCCAGTTGTCTTTCTTGTATTTTTGTTTCAACTGATTTTATCTTTAATTGTTCTCTATAAGTTTCATTTCTGATTCTATCTTTTTTTTTATTTTCCTTAGATTTTTCTTAGAAACCCCATTTCTGGTGCATTCACACGACTACTATTTTTATTTGTGAGTGTATTTATTTTTGTGAATTTGTCTTTAAGTAAGAGTGATATGGCAAAAAAAATGAACCTTTTCGTGAAGAAAATGAATAAAAGATGTTTGATTCGATACATTTCCGGATATTTGTCCAGCTTCTTAACCATTGTTCATAATTGTTTGACATTTTTTTACAAGCACTTCAAATCCCTTTTAATAAAATTTTTGGAAGACGAAGGAAAAACTGCAGTGGAGTTTTTCTTCTTCCAAGTATTCAAGTTAGTTTCTATGAAGATTTTAATTTAAAAGTAAAAATAATTTTTTGGCTGTTCTTCTTGGACAAAAAAAAATGCTGAATGAATGAACTATTGGTACATTAATTATAACAAGTAGTGTTGTAGTAAAAATTGTTTGAAACCGATTTTTTTAAACTTCTTTAGTTATATTTGCAATCTGCTTACTATGAAGCAATAAGCAAATTTGTTGACAAACTAGACTTGAGAAGGTTTACTTTTCAGGGACAGTAACCCAATATATTTAACTTAACTAACTTATTACTAGCTTAATAGTTAAGAGTTAGTTACTAATAACAATTTTAACGCTATAACTCTGGTCTTTTTGTACCGTACGATGTCTTTTTTATTTTAAATTGTGTTGGTGGTTTCATTTTAGCTCATAATTAATTCAGAGTCGTTCAAAGGTAAAATAGAAAACATTGGAATATTCAAAGTATCTAATTACCAACGTGTAACATTATATAACAAAATTTGATGCTCATTATTTTAAGAGTTACAATTTCCGCAACTGCTCTACCGTGAAGAACATTTCAATTACAATACGAGTTAGAAAGAAAAACTCTTACATAAACTTCGCCATTTGTAAACATTTACGAAAACAACATTGCGTTACAAATATTAATGTTCTGTTAAGCTCAGTCTATTGTTTCATAATCGACCGAAACAAATCTAATTTATGCATTATTCATCTCAGAATAGTGCCAGATCACATTTGAAATGCGATCGCTCGGTCAAGTTTGTGCATTTTGATATTTTCATGCAGAATTCCGTCTAGTTTTGTTGATTAATGCGTCTGGAATAGCGATGGCACATACTTGGGTTGTTAGTTTGTTTTTATTGGATGTCGTTCTTTTGGTTTATTTGTGTTAGGGTCACAACTAGATGTGTAGATAAATGTAGAATTATGTAGATCGGTGCAAGTGAGCATGTGGCAAGTATAATTCAATTACTTTAGATCAGACGACTCAATATATGCTTTTAATATTAAGTACTGTGATATACATATGAAAGCAAATTTTTATTTCTGTAAAATTGGTAGTGGATGGCAAAATAATCCATTATTTCTCTAGAACATATTCCGCATGGTGTTATCTTCTTAATTAATACGTACAAAATTTATTGTAATAAAATTCCTTTCTAGTTTTATCTTTTAAACGTAATTAAAATTGGCGAAACGTTTACAGTAATATTCATGAGTAGGTACATCTTTTTCTATTTTACACTATTGAAACTAAAATGTAAATCTCAAAAAAAAAAATATTATTTCACAAAGTAGTAATGTCAAAACGAATTCCTTTGGTCCTTTAGTTGACAATGGTCTTAGTGACTTCTGACTAGTTAAAATTTTAAAATAATATACAGGGTGTTTCTTATGCCCGATCCAATTAGCTAAACTTCAAACACGAATAAGTCGAGTTTTTTAGACAGAACACCTTATATATTTTTACATTTTCTCATTGATAATTTAATTATCTTTAAAAACTAATACAGGTAGGGGAAGGTGGTATATACTGGGACATGGTATATAGTGGGACAACGGAGATTTTGGCCATCTGTTACCCCGTACTTGAAGTTTGTTTACATCAAAATAGCGGTTAAGCAGTCCTATTATAACCTGTCTACAGTATGTGTCGTAAACAATGTCATAGTGACTTGCACATGTGAGGCATGTTTGGTAACTGCGCATTGTTTTTTTGTGGTTATTCAGTTTATGTGCTAAAACTTTTTTATTTATTTAACAGCAATTAGAAAATTTGGTCACTTACACTATATTAAAGGTATGTACAATGTTAAAACTGAAAATAATCATACACGTTTTTCATTAAATCGTTGCTTTTAAAAATTGATCACATGGTGCATTGTGGGACAATGATGAGAATCAGGTAAATTTTCTAAAAAAGACTTCCGACTTTAGATTTTCTTTCCCTAAAAACAGAGATAAAGACTGTGTTGAAAAAGAAAATATTCTGTGTAGGTTAAGCGCACCGACTACGTTTGGGGGCACTGAAAAAACAAAGAAACATTTTCAATTTTAGTTTGATTTTTTAAAGTACAATGTCTAAATGCAATGTCTAAAAAACAAAGAAATATTTTCAATTTTAGTTTGATTTTTCAAAGTACAATGTCTAAATGCCCATGAAAAGTGAAAGTTTTTAAGTTAAAATATTAAAATTAAGCATAAGTAATAATGCTTTATTTCATATATATTTTTTGCTGTCCCACAATGTACCACGGGGTAGTTTATGTGGGGACAAGTGGTGTATAGTGGGACAGTCCCTCTATTTGTGTACCTTTATTTAAAAAAATATTTTTTTGTATATGCAATGATAAACTAAAGCAATATGAATATCTCATATCAATTTGAGGTATGCAAATTAAGCCGTTCAAAAGTTACGCAAAATTTAAAAAAAAGTGTCCCAGTATATACCACCTTCCCCTATATTATGTCTAAAACTAATATTTCTCGAGTTATTGCGGTTTTCTTGATAATTTTCGGACAAAAACGGGACACAATAGAATGAAACTAGAAAGCTTTGAAAAAATCTTGAAAATTTGTTTTAAATGTCAAAACCAATTCTATTTTCATCTTTAAGCAGTATTTTAATTGGATTAATGATTAATTTAAAAAATAAAAACCTTCACTGAGTCGACTGTTAGTGAGTTATACAGGGTGTGTATAAATTGGCGGAAGCCCTACACGTGACGATGTTCTTCGTAAAATTCTAAGTCGAAAATCTTGATACAAAAATGTTGTGCCATGCTTCCTATGGCCTCAGGAACCATTTAAAGAAAAAAAAAATTGGCAACATTGCATACATTGATTTGCGTTTGGACATTTTTTTATCAGCAATTTTTACTTAGGTATTTACAATTTTTGTTCGAACTGAAAGCCTTCAGTTCGCAAACTTAGCTGCAAACTTTTGGGTATGGTAAAACACAAACTAGAAATAATTACGAGAAAAACAGAGATGACAGCTAATGACAATGTTGCCATATGTATTATTTTTATTCAAATCAGTGATTTACATATTTTCAACACCAATTTTTGAAAGGAAGAACACAATATCTAGGAAAAAATACTATTCGAAATTTATTTTTATTCCAAATTGCAGCTTTTTCATTGGCAAGTATTAAATAATAACGCTTATTAAAGGACTAAATGTCAAAACTTTGAGGACCTCTTGCAGACACAGCAAGCATGATACAACAATTTCGTATCAAGATTTTCGACTTAGAATTTTACGAAGAACATCGCCACGTGTAGCGCTTCCGCCAATTTTTATACACCCTGTATATGAACCAATATTCACTACTGAAAATGTAATTGATTTATCCAAGAACTGCGTAAATCAAATGACTGTGACGCGAATTTTTTTATTTGTAGCATAATAACAACTAATTTATTATCTATGCCTTAGATATCCCACGCAGTGGTATAATTTTCTATGCCGGAAGCATATAAAAAAAGCACCTGGCGCCACAACAACTCAACAAATAAAATCGTTCCACGCTCGATTATATTCTGCAGTGGACATTCGAATGAGTTAAACTAATTTATAAGATAAATGCTGAAACCTTCAAACAGGTTTACGCTACAAATGTCACATAATGACTCAAACAAAGTTGAGAAACAATGTAACAATAATTATTATGGTTAATAATTATCTAAAAGAGCGGTTCTCAACTTGGAAGTTGCAGCGCGCAAGAATTATTACGAAATTTTCACTCAGTTCTGTCGCAAAGAGCACTTCCCACATAATTAAATATTGAAACAATTTTTGTTTCAAGGATTTTCTTGAATAGATTGTAGGATGCACGAATATAATCGATTGTGACGCTGCCACACATTAGATTCGAAAATGTATAGAACATTTTAAAATATTCATTAAAATTAATTTTTTTTCTGCGTCCGTCCATGAAAATCCGATCAATTTTTAGGCTGGAAAATACATCTTTACTGGCCTAAGACAGAAAGTAACTGGTTGCCATAGTAATGAGTTGTCTATACCGGCCTAGGCCGGAAAGTAGCTGGTTGCCAAACTAATATCCATAAGCCTAGTCCAGATTGTAAACAAATGTTTCGGAACAGTGTTCATGAACAATGTTCCCGATGTTTCGGAACAGCTCAACTTTGTTTCTAGCTTGTTTCGGAAATGTTTCACTAATGTTGCCAAACAAAAAAAGCCCTGTTCCTTGTTTCCCGTTTATATGGGAAACATTGGAACATTGAACAATGTTGTCAAACACGGTTCAGTCAAACAGAGTTTTGGTTAGAGTGATTCTTGGTTATATATTTATTACAATGTGGAATCAAGAAAAACCTTTACAACTGATGAAAAAAGTGCATAGCACATCTTGTTTGTGGAATGTCACATGTGGTGAATACAAAAATAGGAATAAAAAGAGGGATGCTTTTGGAAATATTGCGCAATCATGTGATGTAACAGTTGCTGAAGTTGAAAAGAAAGTGCACATGCTAAAATCCCAATTTCGACTGGAACACAAAAAACTGCAAGGCACTAAGAAAATTGGTTCTTCACCATTCTTCATTCATTGCCATAACTGGTGCCTTACATTAGTGCTTTCCGTATCCACCACCTTCTTCTTTTCTTTTCTTTATTCCTTCAGCTGTTAAGTAAAATATATAAATTGGCAGCACAAATTCCTGCAATAGTCTCACTGGACATGATAATCACTTGAGAAACACCGAAACACTGGCTTTAGTCTGGACGCGGAACAACGTAGGTATACAGATTGTTCCGAAACAATGTTTCGCAACTGTTTAGGCACAGTGTTCAATATTATTCCGAAACATTTGTTTACAATCTGGACTAGGCTTTAGGGGACTTAGCTAAATGGTGTGGTAAATTGTAAAGTTTTGGAGCCACTGGATTTTAGTAATAACAAACTACGCATTTTATAACGTATTATAATAGACCGTTCCATTTAAAATGTATTTCATTGTTATTTCTTCCCATCGCCTAAAAATTCGCTATTCGACTCATGGTTCGCTCATTTAAGGGAACAAGTTTAATTCAATTATTTCGGTCAAACCGACAATGAACTCAAACTTACTTAATTATCACTATACTTGTTGATTGATACATACAGAGCACAATTTATTTCGGTATTCAAGAACGACAATACGTATAATAACGTATTTCCCTGAAATCCGGTTGCAAATTGCAAATAACTTGAATGTTCTCAATATATTTGCATGCATTAACATATTTTACCGAATTTGTAGATCTCGTTTGATATTATCTCTGAAGAGGAACACTTTTACAACTTATTTCAAGTTCCAAATCCGAAATCTAGTGTGGAGGAACTAAACTTTTGAGGGAATTCTGTTACAAATAATGCAACTGTTAGTCAGTTTCTACGCCGAGGTGAAATGAGTCATGCACGCGGTTATTTGTACATAATTTTAATGTTATCTATATGTTTTATGTATAAATTTTATTCTCTAAGCTCAGGTAGCCTGTCATTTGTTACTGAAATGTGTAACTGTTTTTATCCGCGCACGAAACCGCTCGTGGATGCGTCATGGCTCTTTTATTAATAGGTTATTGACCTTATTGGTGGTCTACTGTGCCTTATAGTAGTATCATATTAGTAATAACCACAACTTATACAGGGAGTATATATTACATTACAGGTGTTTCCGTTTTGGGACAATAAGGAACGTATTTTTCTGTGAAAACCAACATTGCATCATCACAATTAATTGCGATGTTCATCTAACAATAAAACACGACCATGAAAACGTTTCATTGGTCTTGAAAATTTTGTTTTTGAGCAAGTTGGAAGGAATAGAGTGAAGGAGAGAATGCTGAAAGGAAATCAGGTTTACGGCAAAAACAAAACCCTACTAAAAAGTAAAACAACAAAAATAAAAATATACAAAACCTTGATGTGACCCGACATAACATATGCGATGGAAACAATAACGATAAATAAGAAAGAAGAGGAAGAAAATAGTGGACAGAAAAGTAATGAGAGCAATACTCGGACCCCTAACGCAACAAGAGATGGAGAAGTAAGACTGAGATGGAACAAAGAAATGGCGGAGGAACTTGGAGGAGAAAATATAATTCGACACATTAAAGCACGATTACAATGGGCAGGACACATTATGAGAAGGAAACCAAGCGAAATGATCAGGAGGATAACACAGTGGATCCCTATTTGGCCCAGGAACAATGAAAGAACAAGGAAAGATGGAGAGACGCCCTGGAGGCATTAGGAATAAATGACTGGAAATCGAAATGCAAACATGGAAAAGAATGGAAAATAATGGAGACAGCCAGGACCAACAACAAACTCTAAAAATCAGAGAGAGAGGACCGATCCACCTCAATAAATGGATTGAAAAACGCTTCGGCGTTAGCCATAATCCTAGGGATTATATACGGCCAATGATGATAACATTCTGAAACATATAGGTACCATATAGTAAATGCGTCAAAATATTGAGAAGGTAAATCCTCCAAGTATCATAGCTAGTTTTCTTTCAAAAAATCTTGCAAAAAAAATTGAGATTCAGAGGAGGTTCTGGCGGCCAAATTTTTAGGCCGGCCTCTTCATTGTGCACTTTTAAAGAATATAATAAAAGTTTGGTACGTGTTCATTTTCCATGCGTATTATCTTCTTCTTGAATTAGATGTTTCCCTTCTAATTAAGGAAGCAAAAGTTTTAAGGATATTGATGGTCTGGAGCTCTCCAACGAGCTGATAACGTATAGAGTTTTGAGCAGTGGAATTGCAGATCGGGCAGACCCAATGAAAAACTTAACATACATAACAAAAAATAACTTAATTCATCATTTCCTAACCTGTTTAAAGCTTGGAGGATATCTTCCTACATTACCGGTTGTATAGCATCAGAAGAAAGGAGTTTTTCAAAACTCAAACTTATCAAGACACATTTAATGACGTGAATGACTCGAGAGAAGTTTAACGATCTAGGACTGTTGGCTATAGAGAAGGAATTATGAGCAAGTTTGGAATTATCGGATGTTATTGACGAATCGGCAAATAAGAAATCATGACGAGTGTACTTTTAACTCTATGGATACATAGGTACATTCATTTTGTTAAGTTACAGTACCTATGTCTATGTGTGATATTTTTGTACAGTTTTGTTATAAATATAAATTTTTTTAAAGGTGTATATCCGGTGTACATCACGCAAAATTATAATATAATACTTCTCCCCTGCTATACCGGGTGTAAACAAAAAGTGGTACACCCCCTTTTCTATCTTTAGTTTTGATTTTAGATTAATGAAATTTTAGACATATGATGTGCAAAAAAACAGAGCTTTTTGAACACATGCATACAATTGTTTCACTTCCGGTTTCGCCGGAAATGACCCCAACTTTGTTATTTTAAATGGAACACCCTGTATATTTTTACATATTTGGAAAGAGGAAGCGATTTTGAATACAGCTGCACTATTTCGGTTAATTTTTATAACCGGCGAAACCGGAAGTGAAACAATTGCGTGATGTGCTCAAAAAACTAAGTTTTTTGCACATTATTTATTATATGTCTATAATTTCATTTATCTAAAATCAAAACTGAAGAAAAAAAAGGGGTACCACACTTCATTTATACCGGTATAGAACAGTAAAAAAACATCTCCCATGGGGTAGGTTAGGAATCTAATAGCTAATAGGAGTAGCCATATTTACTTGTACTCGATTGGCATGGCATGGGCGGCTAAATATCTGTGGCACGTAGGCCAGAACCGGCCCTGTCAATCTATTTGTACTTAATGCGCCAGTATTGTCATTTGCTTGGAAAAGAATTAGTCATGATGATTGAAATTTCATAGAAAATAATTATCAACCTTGTTTTATCATTTTACCTTACTTTCCACTTTCACTTTTAATACTTTTCTGAGTACATTTCTTTCTTAAAATTGCGCACAATTACAGTTATTGAATGGAGCAATATCACAAACTAGTTTGGCATATGTAAAATGGTTTGATCCTTGTACTAATGTATTTATTAAGCGAACTGCATGATACAATTGTGCGTGTTTTTATGCTTAGGATGAAATCACGCCCTACTTACTGCTGTCTGTTTAATATTTTGTTTGTGATTCATGATTCATAACGAAATAGCACGTCGATGTTATCGTGATTAATACAAATAATACGTTAACAATGGTAACCACTAATAACGGTAGCCTTGGAATTGATAATGTTTTTGCTGGCACGTTTGCCAAAGGTGAATTTTTTGTTGGTAGTTATAACATAAAATATTTGTAGACACGGTATTGACGTAAGTTAAGCTAATTGATTACAAAATAAAGATTACTCGTGGTTCTTTAATTGGATTTAGTGTGTTGCTTCTTTTAGAACAAACCGCTTTTAAACGTTGAAATGGCGTTTAATAGGATTGCTTAGAAAATAACTACATTAACAAGACTAGGTCAACAAAAGTGAAAAAAAAAACTAAAACTAAAGTTTATTAAAAACGTGCATGTTAAAAAAATTATTCTGCAGAAGTAAAAATTTTCGTTTTGCACAAAAATTACTCATAAATCATCAATGTGCTTAATCTTACATGAGTGCACCAGGGAAAATACTTGCAAGAGTAATAGAAGGCAGATTAAAAGCAAAAATAGCAAACACACTAGGAGAATCCCAATACGGTTTCAGAAGAGGAAGGAGTACACAAGACCCAGTCTTTTTATTAAGACAAAGAATCGAAAAGAGCTTAACAAACAACAAGGAAATACATTTATGTTTTATAGACTTGGAAACAGCATTCGACAAAATCAAAAAAAGACGTATGGAGAGGCCTAAGAAGAAAGGGAATAGAAATAGAAACAATCGACATAACAAAAGCAATGTACGAAAAAACGATAAATATTGTAAGAACACAAAATGAAGAATCGGAAGAGTTTGAAACAAAAGAGGGCTTAAAACAAGGATGCGTGCTCAGTCAATTATTATTCTCAGTAGTTATAGATGGGGTAGTTAAAGAGGTAAAATAAAAAACCTAGGCAACTAGAAAATGGAAAATATAAACATAACTGAGCCGATGTTCGCAGACGACATGGTCTTAGTCGCGGAAACAGAAAAGAATCTGCAACATAATCTAGAAACTCTAAACCAGGAATTGGAAAAAATTAATATGAAAATAAATACCGAAAAAACTAAAACTATGATCGTTACAACAGAGAACAAATGGCATAGCATCACTTTAAATGGGCTTAGGTTTGAACAGGTAGAAAGCTTTAAATACTTAGAAGTGATCATAGAGAAAAATGAAGGAATGGACAAGGAAATAAGCGAAAGGACAGGAAATGAGGGAAGAATATCTAACAGTTTAAGAACAACATTTTTTGGAAATAGTGAAGTCCCAAAACGAACAAAAGTGGAAGTGGTAAAAAGGTAGTAACTCCGGCACTTTTATACGGAAGTGAAACGAGGACACTCACAAATAAAAATAGTAGCCGAGTGAATGCAGCAAAAATGGGATTTCTAGGAAAAATCCAAAGAAACCCAAAAAATATATAATCAGAAACGAAACAGAGAACAATCAAAGATAAAATCAGTTGAAATGAAACAAAAATACAAGAAAGACAACTGAGATGGTTGGGTCACATTTATAGGATGAAAAAAGAAAGGTTAACCAGAAACAGAAAAGCCTATGAAGCAAGATCACAGGGAAAAAACAAAAGACGTAGACCGAGAAAAACCTGGCAAGACGATGTTAAAAAAGCAGAAACGGATAAAAACATCAAATGGAAAGACACAAAAAAAGCCAGCACTAGACAGAAAAGCATGGAAACAGTCAACACAACACAACTCAACAGTTCTACACCTAACAGTAGAAAGACTCATGACTCAATGAATAAAAATAATCTAACATAGATTGTTGATATAAAAACAAACAGGCATATGATCGCTTCAATATAAAAGCAATTTGTTTGATTACATAACCAATTAATTCATCAAGTCAAAAAAAAACAACTAAACATTCATAACTATTTATAAATTTGGAAGTGAACACGCCAAACGCATTAAAGCGCATTAAAATGTATACAAGGCCTACTACTATCAGATGTAAACGCCGATTGATGTATTTATGTATTTTAAAACCGATTTAATTAAGTTCACTGCCAATTGTCAGTAAGTCAATAAAACATGTGGACAGTGTGAAAAACCAATAGAAGCTGAAAGAAGGATCATAAAGTTTACATTCATATCAAAGGCCTTCTGTCGAATTTAAACGATTTTAATTATAAACAAATAAACATGAGAACACACACAAGATGCTCATCAAATATTCCGGTAGTTTCTAAGACTTTGTGGGCAATAAAATACAACTACGGAAAATACACAAAGACAAACATAATACAATGCAAAAATATGGTACAAAATGTGAGAAACGTGTTCTAGTGCCATAAAATCACACTAAATAGTCTAATGCAATAAACAATCATAAAACTGTAAGACGCATATAAAATTTATCTTTCTCGGAATTGTTCCTGAATCACACCGGCCAGACGCTACGAAACTCCTTTGGATTCTGTTTCAAGTACGAAATAATTATGGTCTACATCAGCGGTTCCTTACCTGGTGTGCGGGACCACAGAGGTTAGTAAGTCCCACACATAGGTCGCCATTTAACAGGCAAAAATACATTACTAGAAATTATTAAAGGGACACTCCTTAAAAAACTGGTCATTTGCAAGACTAAATCGTCGAACGCACCATAGAAATTAATTGTAATGTCATTTAAAAATTACCAGGATTGTCACAATGGCATATATTATGTGTATACAGTACTGTGAAAAAATTGAGACCACCTTTAATACCTTCGTTAAAAGTTAATTTTTGATGTTTTAATCCAGCTAATGAAATAATTGAATGAGGACTTTTAAGTAATCAATTAATTTAATAAAACCATAAAGCAACGTAATTATTTATTATTTAGGCATCAGTCCTTCTACTGTTAGGTGTAGGACCGTTGAGTTGTGTTGTGCTGACTTTTTTTACATGTTTTTTGTCTTGTGCTAGCTTTTTAATGGCTTTCAATATGATGTTTCCATCCGTTGCTGCTTTTTTAACTTCTTCTTGCCCGGTTTTTCTCGGTCTACCTCCTTTGTTTTTTCCCTGTGATCTGGCTTCATAGGTTTTTCTGGTTAACCTTTCTTCATTCATCCTATAAATGTGACCCAACCATCCCAGCTGTCTTTCTTGTATTTTTGTTTAAACTGATTTTACCTTTAATAATTGTTCTCTATATGTTTCATTTCTGATTCTATCTTTTTTTGGTTTTTCCTTGGATTTTTCTTAGAAATCTCATTTCTGCTGCATTCACTCGGCCACTATTTTTATTTGTGAGTGTCCACGTTTCACTTCCGGAGTTAGTACCTTTTTGACCACTTCCACTTTTGTTCGTTTTGGGACTTCTCTATTTCCAAAAAATGATGATCTTAAACTCAAACTTTTAAATATTCTTTCCACATTTCTTGTCCTTTCGTTTATTTCTATGTCCATTCCTCCATTTTTTTCTATGATCACTCCTAAACAGGGTTGAGCAGATTTAAATCAATTGATTTAAATCACGATTTAAATCAATGTCAATTTAAATCACAGATTATATGAGTAGATATAATATAATATTTATAATAAAACAAAATTGTATTACTATTAGTAATTAAATACACGAAATGGTGAATAAACCATATCAATTTGCTCTTGTAAAGTACCTAATATTCATTGTGGAAATGCAATGATTCAAAAAATAAATGACAAGTTTTTGACGTTAGCGAAGTGAACAGTCAGTTTTTTCAATTTCCACGGCACTCTATTGCTTCAATAACGATTTGAAGAAAAATGTCGAATATCTCGAAAAGTATGAGTTTTGGGTATAGGACATACTTAACAAAATATGAAGCTCTTTTAAAGACGAATTCGATGACATAAAAAAATACAGGGGTTCGCATTTGAAAAAATCGAGTTACGAGCTTTTGAAAATCATGAAAGTTGCCACCTATTTATAAACACTCCTGTATGTGTGATTCAAATTTTTTCATGCCGAGCGAACAGAGAATTTTTTTCTGCATGTCCATACCAAATTAAAACTCTGTACTTTAAAATAACTTCAGGAGAATTTTTTAAATAAAGACTTAAAACCTTGAATAATTTAGAAAATTAATTTTTTTTACAACGCCGTATAAAAACCTGTAGTATTTTATATTGATGCAAAGCTAAAATTAAGGCGGTCAAAAATATTAAATAAAAAATTGGGTGTTGTATTTGAAATATAAAAGTTGCTATTAAATGCAGAAAAGTGACTCACCCTGTATATTTGAAAATATTTTTATTGTGCTGTTTAGAAAAAACTGTATAAAATAGCATTTATTTGAATCAACTTCATATCTCAAACCGTTTAGCCACAATCGACCGATCCCGCACTAATGACTTACCCTGTATATAATTAATTAAACATCACCATTAAGCACTGATTTTTTCAAAATTCTTAATCATTATATTTCATTTTTCATTTTGACAACAATTCACCAATGAATTAAATATATTGGTTATTAAATATATTAGCACAAAACAGAAATAGCATGTGAATATGTCACTAAATTCGATAATATGGTACATTTGATTTAAATCAAAAAAATCTGATTTAAATCAAAAAAATCTGATTTAAATCAAATAAAGCTTTCTACCTGACCTGTTCCAACTTAAGTCAATGGGCTTTAAATGTTAAGTGATAAAACAACTTAATCAAAAGCGAATATTAAATTACAGCATTATTTTTACTTCTGAATGCATACAGCATTTTAAGTACTTTTTTACATCATTTTAATAAATTTAAAATTTTAATACAGATCGAAGTGTATTCATGTGAATATTTACTGGTACTTTCAGAACTTTTCTACTAATTTGTGATTCATTTGCACGATTTCTATTCCATTTGATTTGCTTTTTTTTAAGCTTAGGTGAAGTTTTTTTTAATAATGTTATTTATAATGATTACCTATTTAACTGCATAATATCAGGTAAAAACCTAGAAATCGTATGATTTGGGTGGAAAACAGCTTCTTAACGACGGATATGTATAATTAGTTGTACGTTTTTTCAGTAAAAACAATATTTAAAGGAATTTAAAAATTTTGTCTCAGACTTTTTCATAGAACTAATCTAAAAAAAATTATAAAACTAAGTTTATTCGAGCTTATTCTACATTGTTTTAAAATCTTCTAAGAATGTTTAATCCAGTTTTAACAGAAAGTATAACGATAACACATGAGATAACTCGTCAGAACTTAATCTTGCAATTTTAAATTTTACCTTTTAAACAAAATTCGTTTAAACAGGGGGATCCCCAAAGATATACGTGCTATGAACCACTAGGCCAGGCCCGTGCAACCTTTTAAGCCAAAGGACCAATTGCAAATTTTATGAAATCGTGAAGTGTAAAGGGTCCCGAGAATATTTTTTTTCGCGCATAAATTTTCAATATGAGCAACGCAGTGACATACAAAGAAATCCCTAAAAAAATCGATTTTAAATTTCTTGGTCAGAGGCGTAGTTAAATCGAAAAGATTTCCTTATTTTTAATTTCTAAATCAGTTTTTAATACAAAATAGAGATTCTCAGCTGTAGTAGTTCCCTTCATCCTTACCAAATCTAATAATTCTTCAGTAACATCAACTTTATATCAACTCCAAATAAAGTTCACAGCCATTTTAAAACATTCTTTTATTAAACTAAAATCAGAGAATGGTTTCAGATGTTTAGCTGAAATATTAATAATTGCATAACTTGCTATTTCAATTCGAGCTTCGAAATAGCAAAAAAAAATATTGGAAACAACGGGAGCAACGCAAAATAAAAGATAGATGGCCAGCATCTTATATTGTTTATATTTATATTACTTTTGTGTTTTGCAGCCTATGTAACGCTTACACGGCAATATTTTATATGCCAGTCGAACGATGTATTCTTCGATATCAAAATAAGCCTACGGTTACGAAATTTTTGATTCTGTGTGGTAGGTAAGGTTGGTTGTGTAGGAGGTAAAAGTATACCCAACCAAATTCACTGCCATTTAGATAGACTTAAAAAGGTTTAATGATCAAGTATTCTATGGGTGTTTGAATTATGTGAAAGAATTCAAAATTAACCGTCGTCTGACTTAACTCGGACTTCAAAATACACCTACCGCGCGCCTTCAATAGCCACATTAAAACCGTTTTTTATTATACACTAGCGGACCATAACCTAATATTATACAGTAACGATACACACGCACCTATTGTTGACTGTTAATAGAGTTATTTAGATATTCCTCGTCTCTAAATATGCTGATAATGTATGGGTCGTAAAATTAAAACGCTAACACACTGACACCCTCCGAAATATATTGCAAAAAAAAGCTCCCTGCACTGTATGATATAATATAAATTTCCCAACATTTTTCATTTGCAAGTTTAAATCCAATTTACAGCAAGCAGGACAATAGTTATTTGATCCGTTAAATCATTTAACAATTCTATTTAAAATATTCAAATCACATATGAATACAGTGAAACTATAATTGGCATCGTTTGCAGGGGAAATAACCAAGAACTACTTATTCTATACCCATTAATATTAACATTTTCATAATAAATATAATTCACTTTACATTATAAAACTGCGGGTTACCTAAGCTTGTATAATATCAACATCCTTCGATATAAGAACAATGGCTGCGTGTTAAGATTCATTTTCTACGCCAGCATAAACAAAAGAATTGTGACTTCTGCGTACAGTTCTTGCATATACAATCGTGCATAATAGGAAGCATTGTCTTAATATAATCGTTGGGGGTAATTAAAAAAATATATATCATCTCCATTATAACAAATAAATAAAACAAAAACCAAGTTTTTAAAAAATGCTAGCTTTAAAGTGAAAACAAAGCAAAAAATACAAAGTTTTTAAATCTTGTTAACATAAAATACAGTAAGCACTCCAATTACGCGGTCTCCATTTACGCGAACTCAATTTAGAGCAATTAAAATTTTTTTAAATTCTAAATAATCTACTAAACACCAGATTGAATTATGTATTAGAGTCAATTGTCATATAATCAAAGGTTCGAAAATATTAATATGTTAGTGTGCATCGATTTAACGTACTCTTTCTAATGTCGAACAACTAACATCTTTATGAAAATAAATGCTAGTTACATCAAAAAGTGTGTTTTGCAGAAACAACTTTAGTTTAAACTTTTGTAGCCCAGCAACAGTAAAATATTGGAAAATAAAGAACAGTTCTCTATTTTAAACACGCTTTCCATGCAGGACCGGCCAAGTGGGGGGTGCAGTGGGTGCAATGCACCCAAACCCCCGACTTAGGGGGCCCCAAAATGGCATGTATCAAAATGATTTTGTAAATTTTGTGCCACTGAAAAAAATATATTTTTAATGAAATAAAAACTTTCTAAATTAAAATAAAAAACTAGCGAAAAGTAATAGTTGTATAAAACAGTGGATAACAAGGGCAGAAACAGTACAAATTGTTCATGCCATAATGTCGTTTTTGAAATAGAAAGCAAAAATAAAGAAATTTAAACTATTGCAAGATATACACAAGAAGATAATAATAAATTGTTAGCTTCAAAGACATGACATTAGGATCAGCTTTTTTATTTATAAAATCAGAGCAACACGTACTTTAACATTTAAGAAATTTGAATTTGAAAATTATTAAATGTAAGTAAGAAAATTGTTCAAGGACTAGGTGGAACTGCGGAGTTTCTTTTTATTATTTTTTTAATAATAATTCATTATTATAATTACATTATTTTTCATGTTGAAATAAACAAAAAAAAAACCGTTTTTACCAACTCGGCAGAATTTTTATTTTGCTGTAAAAAAAATCTTTTTTGCTGGCAAATAATCTTTTTTCTACTGTGAATGTAACTATTGTACTGAAGATATTTTGCTATGCATTTTTTTTACTGTGCATTCTTCTTTTTTAACCTAGTATTTTGATATGTTTTACTATCTCAATAAATCCTAACCGTTTCTTAGACTAACGATTTAAATCAGTTCTGATATTTTAGAAAATCATAAAAGATTAAATTGTTTTGTTAAAGGAACTTGCTCGCCTGGAGTATTGGAAAAATATGTACTAAATAAATTTTATGAAAAAAATTTGGATGTTCTAAATGAAAAAAAAATTACAATTTACAAACGAAGTTTTTTAATATAAAATATAATATTTATTTTCAAAATCAAACTATTAAGTAATCTGCTTAAATTTATTCAAAAAAATATTTATATGCAGAACGCTCGTCTAGTAAATTAAAGTTATTTAAAACATACATCAGAAGTACAATGCCTCAAGAGAGAGACTTGATTCTTTAGTAATGTTATCCATCGAAAATACAGAAGTTGAAATGACAGATTTCAAGATTTAATTGAAAAATGGACTGTTCAATACCCAATTCTAAAACTGATAAAAGTCTTACAGAATGAAAAAATATTTCAATTATTGTGTGTTTGTTGCGTTATTTTTGTTTACAAACTTATTATGTACCTACTGCAGTAAATACCAACTCAAAATATTGGATATAGGAATAACGAATAACTGTTAGTTTTTATTTATTAAAATTTTATATGATTAACGTATATATTTAATTATTCAAATTTAATTCAATGTAAAAAATTTCCAAATGAAATTTTTATAGAAGCCCCAAAAAAGTGTTTGCACCCGGGCCCCGATATATGTATAGAAGACTGGTCCTGTTTCCATGGCTCCATTTACGCAGTTTTCAATTATGCGCTGTTTTTGTGGGTCCAATTACTCGCGTAAATGAATGGATTATTGTAATCAAATATGAAGGATTTTAAATATCTTCAGATAATACTATTGGAGATGAAACTCTATTTTGGATACTTTCAAGCAATATTTTTTATTCTTCACTGTAAATCGTGTCTAAAATATATCTTATTTATGTAAATCAGTTTATATTAAACGTTTATAAGATATTTTTAAAAGCGTTTTCTTTGCTTAAATAATTTTACAATTCGATCAATATTAAACAAAACATGTAAAACTGACTGAAATGTGTTTTTGTTGATAGCCCCTTTTGAGGTTTCCCCGACTGGTTACTTTCCCATGATATTCAATCATTAAACTAGCATATAAATGGAACAAACTAGTGAATTATAAAAATTAAGCTCATTTAATTCTAAATGTGCGAATAACTCCACAAACAGTTCTTCATTAGTCACTCAATTAATCAACGTCCACAACACTTCTTCCTTACTGTAAATTTAATTGAAATAAATAAAAAGCAATTAACACAGCTAATTAATATTGCAATTTATGTGCTAATTGCCACTTGTTGTTTTGATAATAATATTGACCTTGACTGTACTACGATAACAAAGAGAATTGCTCAAGAATTTTATTATTATGTAAAATAACATCTGCGAGATACGCGATAACCTCTTCGCACAGGGCACGGGTAATTAAAAATAAATAAATATACTCGCAGAAACAAGGTTTTCTCAAAGATTTTCAGTCTTGATTTGCAAACTTCCTCTCGAAGCTCGTTATTTCGCACATAATAAAAAAATCAAGGGAATACGTAATATTACGTTAAATTTGCGTATCATTGCATATTTAAATTGAAAACGCTTAGACAAAGCGCCAAGAAATCGCGAAACTAGTCCCGCAAACGTGTGAGAAATAAAATAACAATGGAATGTGTGAAAAAAAATTAACAAGTGATGAATCATTACAAAGTTAATATTGCAATACTAAATTATTTTCTGTAGGATGTCATACTAGTTCCTCGGGGCATTTTTGGATTTAAAAAAGTGCTCATTTCAACTTTTCGTCTGAATCTAGTGTGCATAGATTGTTTTTCAAAAAAAATTAAATATCATTGAGTAGCTCCCTAAGCATACAAATGTTATTCCAGAGGTGTCAGGACATGGACTGCGATATCTATACATACTTTATAGATTACGAAAAGGCATTCGATACAGTTCAGCGCTCAAAATTGATCGACATTCTTAAAAAGACTGGCGAGAAAGATATTCGGATTATTGGAAACCTCTATTGGAACCAGAGTGCAAACATCAAGGCAGAAGAGAGCGTAGCTATTCAACGAGGGGTTAGACAAGGATGCGTGATGTCGCTCATGTTATTCAATCTGTATTCCGAATTTTTTTTCCAAGAAGCTCTGTACGAGGTCGAGCAAGGGATAAATATTACTGGAGAACTTACGAACAACATAAAGCCGCGTACACACCGGGTTCGCGAATAGTTCGCGAATAGTTCACGAATCATTTCTTCTAATATAACCGCCTTAGTATCTCGTACCACCTACAGGATCCCTATAGTGTCCTACCTATTTGACGCACCCTGTAGATATAAAAAATGTTTTCATTTAAAAATGAATATCTTGGGAATGGTAACTCACGCTCTTTCGATTAATAAAAACCAGACTAGTTATACATTTACATAAGTAATATACTTTTTCTTTGAATTTAATAAAGTGAACTTATACAAAGCAGTCTACGATTTCTTGTTAAAGAAAGATTTTCAATTACACCATAGCTCACAACACATCCTAGTTTTTCTTTATCGTCATGGCGGTAAAGGCCCGGAACGATTTGAATGTTTTTGTGTCCAACCGAAACAATAGGTGACGTCCGTCTCGCTCTCTTGATCATGTATGTAGGGATTACTTGTAATGACCTTCCTCCTTTGTTTTTTCTGTTATTAGCAATGGCTGCTTAAGCGGTTTGAACATAACCAAAATAATCTGTCCGTAAAATCTAAGGTTTACCTCACCATAAAAAAAAAATTCAAATAGTTCATTGTACACACAGTTAATTTGTCGAAAGAGGCCAAAGCAGAACGTCAAATATTCAAAGGTAGTTTTCAGCTGTCTTTAAGGCACTCAAATAAAATAAATTTCCATATGATATGTGCAAAGTTATTCAAATTTTAATTTTTTTGTGTTAAATGCAGGGGTTTGGAGCGGAGCACAGAGCTGGAGCACGGAGCAGTGGAGCAATGGGTTTTGCCCGGAGCAGGAGCGGAGTCCGGAGCAAATAATTTTGATTGCTCCACTGCTCCAGTTTTTTATATATATTTTTTTTTTAAAACACTTTTTTTCGTTTTGAAGATCAGTAGGTATGTAGTTTGTTTTTACAAACATTTATTTAACTTGGTCAAATATTGTAATTTTTTACCCATTTACGCATATCCGATAAAATCAAAGCTTTGTTTTTAAAAACATTTTATCAATATTTAGAGCAATGTTATTGTTGTTTAGTGCATGTTAAGAACTAACGTAAGACTTTTTAGTATAATAAAAAATTCAGTTCAACTACTAACTTTAAGAAAAAATCATGAAAATTCAACTTATAAAATGTGCAACCCTTTGCAAATGTCATATTCGAACCTAAACAGTCTTAACTTGTGAATATGTTTTTTCTACTATCACTAATGTAAATGACTCTTACCTGTACGGTATGCATAGTTAAGTGACTCCTAACGCACGGTAAGCAAAACGAGCACTTGTCTAGAAATGTCAAAATTGACAACGTAATTAAATGTGTATATTAGCCAAAAAGCCGTTAAAATCGTAGTTATTATGTGATCGTAGAAAAAGTAAGCCACATAACACGAGTTGCAAAACAATTACACACTCGTGGAAATACGCACTCGCCGCTACGCTTCTCCGTGTGTAATATGCTTCTTACAACTCTTGTTATGTAATTTACTATTACAATATTTTTGACGCGTTAAATTTTGAATTTTCATACCAACATCATTCAATTCGGTGTATGGTCTTTGTTTGATCCAACCAATTATAAACATAACTTAAATTAGCTTGTTTTCGCCCTAACACGATAATAAACCAAACACTTTCACTGCGTTTACACTAACATATCTGTTTTATGTCGCTTTTCGTCTAAAATGACTTCAAACAGTAAAAAATGACTCAGTTATCCAAACATCGCCCGTTATTAGACTGTATAAATAGGGCACATTAGGTGCGTTGCGCTACGCGAACAAACCATGTGAAAAAATAAACATGTCATGTTGAAATTTAAGACATATTTAAAGGAAGTTAATATAATTTAGTTCGTTTTAAAATAGAATTTAATTATAAACTGATGTTTCCGTATTAAAATTGACTGCTTTATGCTGAGAATTAAAATTATAACTCCATGTCATGTAGGTATACACATGTATGCACACTTTTAGAACAATAGCAGCTCGGACATACAAATTGCAACAAATTCCATGCAAAAACAAAAACTTCAGAACAATGGCAAAACATTAAAAAAGGTCAATGAGTCCTTAACATTAATTATTTTTGCAGGTATAAATTGTTACATATCAAAGCTTTTCCGGCAATTACAGATGGCAACCTTATCAACTCCTCTATAACCACAACTAATCTTATTGAATTTTCTACAGTATGTTTTTTACCGTTTGGGGCTAGTTGTGACAGTGTCACAACATGCCCCGACTATTATAACGTATCTAATAATAATATGTTATATACCAATTACATGATATTTTTTTATTCTGTGAAGATAAATGGTTTGAAAATACAAGAAGTCGGGGAGGAGTGAGGCTGCAATAGCTGTGTATGAAGAAGCGGCAAAAGACGTGGTGGAGAAGTTTTCTCTATGAGAAGCCGCTGACAGACATGGAGTAATCTATATGACTTTGAAACGACTCACAGATGAGAGACAGTCGGGGGATGAAGTAAAGTAATGTGTTGAGTTCACAAATCGAAGACAATTTTTTTCTTATGAGCATCCAGGAAAGATAGTCACAATTCACGATCTTCTTGGCCTTGTCCAAGAAGCACTTCCATTAGCAGCGACACAAAAAAAAATAATGTCCGGCTTCCGTAACGCTGGCATATGGCCTTTAAATGAAGACATAGTTTAAGAAAAAAATGTTCTTTGTTCCACTGTTACTGATAGATCACTTATTATAAACGTCCACTTCAGTTAATACACAATCATCAGTAACTCCAGAAGATATATCTGTTGCGGAGAGAACTTGAAATAATTCGAAAAAAAAATCGGAAATCTTACACCCCCATTAAAGAGGCTATTAGAGAAGAGAAAAGAGCAAAGGAAGAGAAGAAAAATAAAAGGCTTCAAAACACGAGAAAAAAATTATTAATATCTATGTAGGTAATACCCTCAAGTTTAAAATTAATTATCAAATCATTATTAATATTTTAACATTATCAATATCAACTTTATCAATATTTCAACATTATCAACATTTCAACAGTATCAATATTTCAACATTATACATTTTTTCATCATCATTGAAACTTCCCTGAGGATGCTGACAAAACTCAGTCAGCGAAACATGTAGGGGGTTTTAATAAAAAAATAATAATAAACCTGTTAAACACCAGCAAACCGTCGTTTAATTTATCTATTTATACTTATAAAATTACCTGTTACCTGTTCATTCGGCAAATTCTATAATCTAGATTGAATAATTTCTTAGAACATTCAATTACGGTCTATCCATCTCCAGTGTGGAGGATTAAGTCATTATAATCTGCCACAACTAGCCTCGATCTCCCCAACTTCTACTATAATATTTTATATTTTTGTCAAATATTAGTGCCCATTAATTTAAAAAAATTATAGCTTATGTAGCTGACCATATTCATTAATTGACTAAAACTAAAACAAAACTACTAAATATAACAATTTACGGTATTATTGTTTTTATTTGCACAACACAAATCAAATTTGTGAAAAATGTAACCCAAAATGCACTTATTGACTTACTAATTGCGCTTCCTAGTCGTTCAGTTGTTTGAGTAACAACAACAAAGTGATATCGTAGCCTGTAGCATTCATTATCAGTAGAAACTAGACACAAAACGTTACTTTCCTCAACCTAATCATGCATTGCATTACTTGGCGAAGTATTGCACTTTATTACAAATAGCAATAACGTTCCAAAGATATCGCAAGCCTTGTGTAGGCGACTGTAGGTTTTTGATTGCCCTGTACCGTACGCTAACGGGAATAATAAATTTATCTTTAACGTACAACGTATTATCAGCTACTGGTTGTGTATATACTTTCGTGACACGCTTGATTCCTTTAATATCGGATTTTCCACTCATTACGCACGTCTATTGCTAAACGATTAGCAGTAGCAGGCCGTGAATTACAAAATAATCTTAAGATACCTTGATTCGCTCTTGTTTACGCTCACATTTATCAACGAAACGGGAAAATCAGAAATAACAAATCGTTGGCAACAGAGTTACAGTTTAAATGCAACGGAAGGAATATATTACAAATTACAGTTATATGCACCCGTATAATGTGGCCAATATTAACTGCAACTGTAAATTAAAGTTGGATTATTCCTTGAAGCGGTTTATTAGGCATAGGCTTATTAATTTTATCAAATGGGTCAATAACGCAAAAGCGGTTGAAAATAATTGACAACGTACGAGTCATCTCAAGTGCTAAACTCTAAATAATATTAATTAACAGCACAATTATTTGCTAATGCGGTTAATACACGGCGCGGAATGTGGGTTAGACGTCAACAACTTGAAAGATTCGTTATCGAAACAGCATCTAATTTGCATATCGTAAACGGGATGCAGATACTTGCACAAGTTTTCTCCAAATTAAGTGTGTTATAAATACGGCGACAATATTTTCTTAAAGAAAATAATGTACAAATAGAGCCTACGGACGGAAACCTATATCTAACCACGTCTGGTAACTTCGGTACATGAATTGATTTGAGAGTTGATGGAACGCATGACTGACCGTCCGGTGAACTGTCAGAGACTGGGTGGAACGCGATATTGATACTGCGCAGAATCCTGACAGTGCGTCGCATGGTCCGTAGACTTGTTGGAACCTATTGACTTTAAAAAAAATATTTAAGGACATCGCTTTGAAATTAAGGACTGTGCTTTATAATAAAGGATGCATGGTCGGCGTAGCTTATGAACCGTTTTGCATTGATATAAATTCAAATCGAACACTGAATTGCAAGCAAGACGTATCCATCAATTTCTCTTAAATATAAATAAATAATATATTTTAAGGAAATAGTCATACTTATTTATGAGATATTTTATCACCGAACACGGGTATACTTAAAAACAGCAACATACATATGTAGTAGCAATAGTTTGGTTTTGTTTGTTAAGGTAAATGTTATTGGCATAATTAAAATAATTTGTGTATATTAAAGATACGGTAGAAATGGCTCGTGGATTTTAAATGAACCGACCCGTGCTATCATCGACACGATTTTTTATCTATCTTTACAGATTCGTTTTACTCCCAAAGTTAATTTCATGAAATATTGGTACTTCTTGGTTAAATACTAACTCTCTCTGTATGAAAATTAGTCCAAGACCAAACAACACAGAATGATGTCACAAAGAAGGTGTTGCATTACACTAACAAAATGCAAATATAGGGTGGAACATTTTTGTCAGTTCTCAGGCAATTAACCAACGATATCTTATCAGAGCTTTCGCCAGTCAGTGATTTTCAAACTTTTACAAGGCAAGGCGAGCATAATTTTTAGTTTACTCAATCCATCAAACGTACCTTCGAATCGGATAAGATCATTAATAACTCATCCAAAGCAGTTGGAGCGTAAGACCGTGAAAATAACAAGATTTCTAAGCAAGGGAAACTTGCACGGTCAGCGAAAGAACATAAGTGTGCAATGAACACAGATCGGTCCGAGAGCGGTCACTGGCTTAAGTCAGTTGCCCAGAGGGGGACATTTAACTGCGTATAACCTTGTAGCCCAGAATCGTGGCGCTTAAGTTAACGAAGAACGAGAAATTTATTTTTACAACTACCCAGCACACAGAAACGAGCAATACATTACGTATATTGGCAAATGTTATCTCAGCGTGGGTACCATTGTTTGCTCCGATTTTTTTTTTGTTCCAAACAATTATTCAGAAATGAGAAACTGTGGGAATACGAAGCTTGCGAAAGGTCCAAGACTATAATACTAGATCATTGTTCACCACGCTTTAATAAATTACTGTATTTGTGTATACGTCCTGCTATGTAATCGTCTATTCGAAGTTTTCTTTATTTTTCCTTTATGTAATGATAAAATGAATACAATGAAGAACAACGGTGCCAAAAATTACGACAGAACTGTTGCAAACCCTAAAATTTCGTCCAATTACTAAAATTTCAAATACAATGGTATAATCAATCAACAAAAAAAAGCCTGAATTGTTTAAAAGTATCTGGTTAAGTATACTTAAAAATTCAAAACCTAACAAAAGGTAAAGATCTCGTGTATTCGTGGACTTACTTACTTACACAAGTGTAGTAACTTTATAAAATCAATTATACTAGTTAATTATTTGCCAGCGTGGTTTAAGATGCGGGTGCTTTTAGATACATAGACCTGTCTGCTATTTGATATATTTCTTTTGGCAAAAGAATATTGGCTTAAATGCGGGTTTTAGAAAATAATTTTAATAGCAGGGTATTCACCTAATTGCATTCTTAAAAAAGTTTAATTAAAGCATTTTGCGAGTTTTATTATCAGTGGTTACTAATTTTAAATAACTCATATTTAAACCACAAATTATTACATGTAACTGGTATTTTTAATTTAAAAATTGTTTTACAAAACATTTTTTAGAACCACGATTTTTAAGAGACACCAAGAGCAGAATATTTGTTGGAGATTTGAACTCAAATTCAGCCGTATATTTAAAAAAAGGCATAAGTCTCTTTATGTTATTATGAGACATCAAATGTTTTGCATTTCAGTATAGAGTAATTTTACTCATATTTGTTATCTCCGTTACTTAAATTTTCCTCAGTGTACTTAATTTCGCACAGACCTTCCTTTGGACCAGAACCCGCAGTTGGTACATCCTATGGAACTGCTAAGCGGTGTCTTAATGACATATTAATACAAGGGCATAATACTCATTGGAAAAAAGTTGCAGAACAAGCCCATTCTAAGGCTATCCTGCCAATGGTCTCCAAAGAAAAGACAGAAGAAATGCTTAGGATGAGCATAGTAGACATCAGAGCAGCCACAGGACACTGTGGTCGGCTAAACAAACACTTCTACATATTATGGCTCTCAGAGACCGATATAATATGCAGAGGATGTGGTGAAAAACAAGAAACTCCTCTTCGCGTAATATGCCAGTGTGAAGGATTCACTTACTATCAGCGTAGACTTCTGGGGAAGGAAAATGCCAACCAAGTAGAGTTAAGAAAAACACTCTTAAAGAAAATCCTCGAGTTTTTCAAAAACTTCTTTAAGGGCTATCACCAGAGGATACAATAGACCAATAGGTCGCAGTACAGGAACCCGAAAGGGGACCAAATTCGCGGAAATAAAAAATGAATTTAAAAAAAAAAAACAGGACGTATGTATGATATAAAGGATACATTTCTATTTGTAAATAAAGTTTTGGTCTTCCTCTTTTCAGTAATAAATCCAAAGAAATTGCAAGTAAAATGTTTAAAGATAAAACCATACATTTTTGTAATCGTAAAAAGCTTTAACTCATTTTTCGCATGCCACTTACAAAATAAACGACTCAAATGATCATGATTTAATATAAAAATATTCCGGATGAAGTTTAAGTTCAACGCGACCGGTTTGCCATTCTATATGTAAATAAACTCAAAATCACTCACTCATAATTATTTTTAAGTTTGTTTGCCCCAAAAAAAATGTTTTTCATTTTCAGTTTAAATTAAGCACAACACCTTAATTTTATTTATGTAAGTACATTAATCGCAAGCTAATTTGCAAGTAAGTATTTGTAAACGTTAAAAGCAAAAACCCAAACCGCATAGATAACGTTTCAGTTCTGTTACCGGTTCGGTATATTTCAAATCTTCGGATTCAAAATAACACTGACCCAAACCGTTGGATGAACCGATATTTTTTTACGTTACGTTCAGTTTCGTTAACCGTACATAAAAATTGATCGGTTTAAAAACCAGTTCCGGTTCGGTTCGGGTCCCCAGTTATCAGCGATGTGTCAATCTCCGCATTATACTTGGTTATAAAATAACCTCATAACATTTACCTCTATTTTTGAAAATAAAGGTTTAGTAAATTTTCAAAAATGATTGAGAAACCGAATTAAGATTTTCGCGAACTGTTATGGTAACCGAGATAACCCGTAAAACATTCGAATTTTATCCACCCTGTACAATTTCAAACAAGAACTGAGTGTGTGGTAGTTAAGACTTTCTGATTTCAATCATTATTGCTTGTAACAAATTAACACGATCATAATTATGCAGGTTTGGCCGTGATCTCCAACTATAAGATGACGTAAATGCTGTGCAACAGCAGCTTTGTTGAACCGTGTCGTAGCCTGAAGCTGAGCAACAATTCTACACTAGACACCGGAAACGTGTTACAAAGGACAAATAAACATTAAAACAGAAATATAAATATTAACGCAATAAATATCGCAAAACATCTCAACAAAATTTTAAAAACTCTAACATCACCATCATAATCGCTAACGATTTATAAGTTATTTGTTTGTAAGACATAAACTAGATGTGAACAACGGTTAAAATTTCAGTTCAATTATAAGTTAATTCGACAAAACATTCAAATTAATTTTGTATTCAAAAAATACTTACGCTTTCGCTCTGAGATGATCGCTTTTGTCGAGGCACACAAAATAACGTCACTTTAAAGCCTTTTGTAAACTTTTATTGAAAAAATAACACTGTAACATGATATAGTTAACGGTACTTTGTAAAAACACAAATTGTCTTAAATTCAACACCCACGCACACAAAACAAAAATTAACTGTAACAATAAGTTTCTAAAAGTTCACAATCATCAACAAAATACATCCAACTACGAAATGCGACTGCGTCACTTACAAACCAAAACACATACACCTAATTCGTGTGCTTCTCAACTGCACATACCATGACCCCTCCCTTATACAGAGGCAGCTAAGAATATACCATATTTTTCAAGCAAAAATCAACCTTAAACCTATTAAATACATGAAATAAAACTGCAGACACTGTATTCAAGCAAGATGTACTACTTTATTTTTCATTCTGATTTCCGAGATCTACAATGATCATGCGCATTATTTCGTGAAACTTTGTATAGATGGCGTCATATTCTGTGAAAATTATTTAACTATAGATATCTTTAAATTAAAACAATTGAATGAGCTATATATTTAAAATAATTACCGGCAAATAACACTGAAAAGCAAAAAGTTACTGAAAACAAAGGTATCAAATATTATAAACATTACCGATATAAAATAGATACATTTTTATAATGTCTACAATTTTGCTGTCTAACTTTAGTAGATTAATGAAATATACACTCATACTGTTAGTAGTATTGTGAAAATATTGTTTAAATAAATGTTAAATAAATATGTTGTTTACTGTAGGTGTGGAGGAATAACTAAATAGTAATAAAAATGTCAATTGCGTTTTACTTTATGTTGGTACAGGGTTTTAAAGTTTGGGTTGGTAATCGTCAAAGAACATTTCACTTACTTCTTTTTAAATACATAGCAAATCATTCAGTGCGGGCTCGTTATTTCATAGACAAAACTGTAGAAGTCATTTTAGGTGTCAATCCTGTTTAAATTGTGTGTATTTCTTTAAAAAAAAAACATTAAAAAATGTGTACTGTAGTAAAAAGCAGAATTGAAGAAAAGATACAAGACCTAGATGATAAAATAAACTTTAAAATTGTAGCAGACCCACAAACTGAATCACTAGGTAATTGTATTCATAAAGAACTCAATATAAAAACCAATGATGGCAAAGACGAGCCAATTAGAAAAGTTAATTCAATTAAATTGCCTAAAGTTATAGTAAAGCCTAAAAAGATGGTAATAAAGATGAAGTCTAAAATTGTAAGGATTGACGGTGTAAATACTGAAACTTTGCCTTGTGATGGTAGTCATAAGTGCGATGTGTGTAAAAAGATGTTCGAAAATTTTACAGCCCTTGTGAATCATAGTAAATTTTATCATCAAACTTTTCCAACTGCCCATAATTCCACAAAAAAAAATAAAATTAAGAAGTATAAGCAACTACAACTAAGATCGCCATGTTTTGATAAATCGTGTAAAATACCTAATCATAGTTCAATTAATAAAGCAGTTCGAATATTTTCATTGTCTCGACCTACTCATAATGAAAAAACATTAAATCAACAAACAAGTGAAATACTGCAACCATAGTGTAATAATATGAACTTAAAAAACATCAGTTAAAATATTGCTACAATCACAGTTGAAGCCAAGTTAACAAATAAAATTAATACAGCAGCAATGTAATATTTTACAACAAATGACTGTATTTTAACTATCTACAACAAAAATTGGAAGTCAGCCAGTACAAGATAAACTCAAAAAATCCACAGCACCCGCACGATTTGTAGCTGAATAATTTTATACATGTGATAAATTAGTTGCACATGCATAACTATTAATTTAAATTGTAATGTAAATTGTAAATAAGTAAAACATGCAAAAGTGTATTGTATATAATAAAGTTGTGTTAAATATGTGTTATGTTAAATAAAAATTTTGTTAAGTTTTTACTTTTATATTTACAAAAAAAAAACGTGTTTTGATGCACCACGTTGCTACATTTGTTAGTAATCTCTTTGATCTCTTGGGGCGATTTTTTTATGTTTAGCCAGCTGGGGTTTTGCCGGTCTTGGGTGGATGAATTTGGTAGAATAGTGAAAACAATCAAAACATTATAAAAAGCAGTAGTGTAAGTTTTATGTGACGAATATTCATTTATACATAATATCTTGAATAATTTAGTGCAAAGTTCCAAAACTTTATTAACTGGCTCGTGTTCACGGTTTTATTGCAAAGTTTGAACTATAGAAGTAGCAATACTTGATAAAACGCCTAACTTCACTTACAAAATAAAGTTAACCCTACAATTATTGTCAAAGTGTAGACAAAAACATTGGGAATCGTTCAATAAACAATTTTAACATGTGAAATAATTACTCATGGATTCAAAGGAATCAAACTCAGGTATAGAAACTGATACAAAATCAATATTTGAAGAAATTGTAGTTAAAGAAGAAAAATTTGATTTGGATGAACAAGTCTCCAGCGAATTCGATACACATTCAGACACTACTATACAAGAAAAAATAACCCTTTCAGAAAATAATGTAGATATTCATTTTGCCACAACTATTAAAAAGGAGGTGTTGTCAGATAGTGAAGATACGACAGGTGAAATCGTTCAAAGTGTTGATAGCACTAAAAGTATTGAGAAAATTAAATCTGAGGAGACAAATAAGCAAGACAAAGAAGATAAAACTTCAACAAACGAAAGTGATATTGATAGTGACGAATGTACTGTTAAATGTAAAGTGTGCAAAAAAGATTTTGGTAACGAACACGCATTAGATATACACATAAGAGAGCCTGCTGTATTGAAAAACTTTCAGTGCTGTGCTTGTGCCAAGTCGTTTCGTGATATGACTCAATTAAATGTTCACAATCGTAAACATACAGGAGAAAAGCCTTATCATTGTAAAATATGTGGTAAACAGTTTTCAATAAATGGCAATTTAAATAAACACATGAGAACACATACAGGAGAAAAAAGATTTGAGTGTGATACTTGTGAACGTAAATTCACTCAGTTCGCACATCTCGAAGATCACATGAAGACGCACTCGTTGGACCGGCCATTCGTTTGTGACCAGTGCGACAGCTCATTTAAAACTAAAGCTCGTTTACGCAAGCATGTCAAATCACATGAGCAAGAAATTCGGAAGAAAAACATCCCTTGTGCGATTTGTTTTAAAACATTTTGGAGCTCTAAGCAGTTGTTGGTACATATGAGTCGTCATACAGACGACCAAAATCCGTTTACCTGTATCGTTTGTGATAAGAAATTTAAAGAATATAAAAATCTACAGTGTCATATGAAAACTCATAAAGATGGCATACGTTCATTCAAGTGTCACCTGTGTGACAAGGCATTTGCGTCTTCTAGCCATTTACGAAGACACATCAATGGCCATGCAGGGTTAAAACCGTTCGTTTGTGATCTTTGTATGCGGGGTTTTCCTTCGGCTCAGAACTTGAAACGGCACACGAAAACTCATACAGGCGAGAAGCCATATGTTTGCGATACATGCCAAAAAGCATTTTTGTCTGCGGAAAACTTGAACAGACACATTCGTGTTCATACAGGAGAAAAACCTTTTCCTTGTCCCACTTGTGGAAAAAGTTTTGCCCATAGTACTACCGTTAAAGAACATATGAGACTACATACAGGAGAAAAACCGTTTGGTTGTAGTTTGTGTGATAAACGATTCGGAATGAATAAACTTTTGTACAGACACATACGATCTAGACATCCAGAACATTTAGGAAGTGAAGGGTTGACTAATATAAATCCTGTCGAATTTCAATTTGTTCAGGTTAAAGATGAAATAATTGATGAATCGGAATGAGTAACTGAATGATCTGTTAATAATTTTTGATATATTGAATGTTTTCAAATTTAAATAACACAGATTGGAACTACTACCTATATACGAGATTACCGTAAATACTCCTTTCTTGCCAGTGCTTGTTTTTTTTTTTAATGAAATTCCAGAATGCATTCCATCCCAGCAATTACAAAATCATGTTATAAACAGAATGTCAAAAACTGATCCAGCTTTGTCGTATCTTTTAAGAAAATAAACCATCAAAGCCAAATTGTGATAACTTTAAAACACTCTAGAATAATTGAATATGCTGTTAAATAAATTTCTTATATGTTTTAAGTATATTGGATTGTATATAATTCCTAAGGTGATAGAAATAAGTCGTGAAATCCATTTACTTTATTTTTTATTGCTACAGGGACTTTTTTTAAATTATTTATATATTCTTTTTAATTTTCTTGGTGATTGTGTGCAATTTATTATTTAGTAGCAATAGATATCATTTTTATATCGTATTTTGGTTTTGTTACTAAACCCATTCACTGCAATCAGATCCAGTGAAAGAAAACTAGAATGCTGATGGAGCAACTCCCTGGGGTTCCTTTTTCTAAATTAGTTTTGCCCAATTGTATTTTAATTTGGATATGGAACTAATTAATGTTGAATTAAAATTGTTTTTTTAAAATAGTTTAAAAATCTTTTTTTATGATTCTATAAGTTGTTTTAAAAATTAATTTAAAAACAACAGTTGTATATGTTGTATTTTCAAAGGTTTTTTGATGGAATTTGTAATTATTAAAAAAAAATCAAAATGCATTCATTTATGACTGAAGATGTTAGTTTTTTGGAAGGTTATTGTTATGAAAATGGTTGCAGAGCAATAAAAAAACACAAACATAGATTTCCACATGTTCATTACAATGTTTTTTTAATCAAATAAAAATGTGCAAATGCGAAACATAACTTTTGGTTTTAAACTGTTATAATAATTCCAATTTTTATTTGCAATTATTTGGAAGTATTTTTACTCCTTTAATAAGATTAATTGGATCCATGTTCATGTACTATTCTTTCATTAACTTTAATTAAATTAAATTAGCTTTAAGCTGTCAAAGCGGTGGGCAAACTTTTTTTGAAGTGGGCCACTTTTCGCAAAAACTGTGACTAAAAGGGCCGCACTAAAAAAAAAAAAATAATAATAACTTATTAATTATGTGTAAGTTGGAAGTGACAAATATTTAGGTATAAAAAAGCTTAACATATATATGATTACTAATATAGTAATTCATGGAGGGCCGCATGTAAGACTATCAAGGATGCGGGCCGCGGTTTGCCCACCGCTGAGCTAGAGATTATATTAATTTCTGTTTTATATTAATAATATTCCAGTAGTTTATTGAACAGTTTAATTAATTTTATTGTTTTAAAATCTATTGGTCGTACATTAGAAAATTATCATTTGCCACATTCGTGTTGTACATTTTTTGTTACAGTTTATTTATTGTACTATTCTTGTTAATATGTTGGTAAACGGTGATTAAGTAAATTGCATGGAATTATAGTACATTTTAGTATATACTTTGTAATTATTTGCTTATGCAATAAAACAATTTAATGATGATACTGTTGTTTAAATATTCAGTTGATGCTTGATTATATAACTTGTTAAAACTACAAAATTTTAATTTACAATAAATTCTGCAACACGGTTTTTCACATTTTATTGATATAACTTTACGTAATAATAGAATCAAATATTTAAATTGATTTTCCCGCAAGTAGTGTTTCCGCTCGTCATGCGCACAACCTAAGTTTACCGTGTAGATTCTTTTCCGCTTCAGGATCTCACTGTGAGAGGTATTTTCCAATTTTTGCAATAAATCTTTAATCATCCGCTTTAATACAATATCATTGTTACTTTATTATTCATGGTGTATTTGTTTGTATGTATGGGGGTGCAGTAAGAACAATATTGTCGTTTGCGGGTGTTACAGAACGATTTGGTGTACGTGTGTTTTATTGGTTATGTTTTGATGTTTTGGAATTGAATTTTAAATGCACTTAAAGCAATTTTACTGTATTTAATCATTGAGAAGCAAAAGTTTTAATAATAATATTAGTTGTTTTGTAAGTAACATGTAATAATGAGATTTAATATGTTTGTGTGAGGTTATGTCGTAATTGACTTGCTGTCATTGCAATATTTTCTAGTGTATAATTGTAAGAAACTAATTATTCTTGTAATTTTTCTAGCACAATGAAGCAAATTGTAACAAATCAAACAGTGAAAGTCCCAGAGGGATTGACAGTAAATGCGAAAGGTCGCATAATAACTGTTAAAGGACCAAGAGGCATCTTAAAACGGTCCTTTAAACATCTTGCGTTAGATATTCGTATGGCTAACCCCAGATTATTGAAAGTTGAGAAATGGTTTGGCACCAAAAAAGAACTAGCTGCAGTTCGTACAGTCTGTTCACATATTGAAAATATGTTGAAAGGAGTAACATTAGGTTACCAATACAAAATGAGGGCGGTATATGCTCACTTCCCCATTAATTGTACTACATCAGAAAATGATTCCGTCATTGAAATCAGGAACTTTTTGGGTGAAAAATACATCCGACGAGTGAAGATGGCTGGAGGTGTTACTGTGAAAAATTCAGTTAACCAAAAGGACGAATTGATCATTGAAGGAAATTCGCTGGAAGATGTTTCGAGATCAGCTGCCCTTATCCAACAATCTACGACTGTTAAAAATAAAGATATTCGTAAGTTTTTGGATGGTTTATATGTATCAGAAAAAACAACTGTTGTTAAAGAAGATTAAAACTCTTCTGTACAATAAATAATAAATTCTTTATATTTAGTTTTGTTTTATTGCTATGAAATTTCCTTTGATCATTATATTGTACATTTCCAAGTGTGCATACCATTTTGAAGTAAGTGTTAAATAAAATTTTGCAAGGAAGTGTTGTTCAGGTGACTATTCAAATACGTTTTGACTAACTAAAGCCATTTTGTGTTAACAGTTATTAACTTGTACGTATTTCTTTTCAATAAAATATTTTTGTAACGCCTAGTTTTGAAAATTACATTAAAATAATGTGCAACACGATTTTTAAGGTTATAATTTTTTTGCAGTATTCAAATTTTTAGTACAGTTCATGTTACATTGATAAAATTTTGCAATTTGTTGATAGTCCATTATTAGCAACACCCGATAGTGTATTAAATATAATACCAGACCTTATTAGAAATTATTTAAATAGAATAAATGCTTTTTTGTTCAGTGAAACTCTGAATTGGTGTTCCTCAAACTTACAACATGCATGTACCCGTTGTGAGACATTTAATTTAACTCCCTTGACAAAAATATTTGGGGTGATAGACAGAAACGGTCCGAGGGTTTGCGGGGCCGTGTGCGAAAACAAATGCGAGGCCGGATATTTTGATAAAGGGTCGAGTTAAAGTAAAATGTTACTAAAAAACTGAAAAACAGGCTGGTGATCTAAAAAAAAGCACCCTAGACGGCTAGCGCGGGGCCGTGTGCGGTGCACCCCCCCCCCTAGGGCCGGCCCTGGTGATAGAGAAGAGAATTTTTGATTAAATGTATGTGATAAATTAAACAAAAATGAGATATAAAATTTTAATAAATGAAGTTTATAAACAGAAATAGTATTTAAAACTATGTAAACAAATCTTTTAGAATATACTGGTAACATTTACAAGACTTATTTGTACCCATTTTAAATCACAGTTTTAAATTAGTTTCAACTTGACATTAACAAATGCAGCTTATAAACATAAATAATATTTAAAACTAGACAAATCTTTATGTAAAACAAATTAAAAGCAACTTTACTATTCAAATAAACTTTAAAAAACATCAGTAAATACAGCACACTAATTGGTATCAAAAATGCATTCCACTGTACTAAGTGTCCCTGGAAGCCCCATCATGTGTTGTTGCACTTTAGAAGATGACTGGCTTAACAGCTACACTGATTTCAGTAAATTTTTGGAGTGTACTGGTAACAATTATAAGACTTATTTATACCTATTTAGAAATAGTTTATCTTGGCATTAATAAATAAAGTTTATAAACAAATAATTTTTAAAACTAAGTAAATAAATCTTATTAAGTAAAATAATTAGAGTAACTTAATAACTATTTAAATAAACTTAAAAAAAAAACATAATGAAATAAAGCATACATACTATATTGGATCAAATAAGCATTCCACTGGCTACCTAGTAAACTTTTAAAATATACTGATAACATTTATAAGACTTATTTGTACCTATTTTAAATTATAGTTTATATTGGCATTAATAAATGAAGCGTATAAACATAAATAATATTTAAAACTATGTAATCAAAAAAATAATTTTTCTCTGATATAAGAATGTGAATATTAATAAAGTTTTTAACACTTGTGTTTTTTCATAATATGGTCATTGAGATGACTTTTTCGACCGTAACACTTTTCACAATCATCACATTTATGCGGTTTAAGACGAGCGTGTGTCTTCAAGTGATCCTTAAAATGATCCAATCGAGTAAAAAGTTTTTCGCACATGTTACATTGAAAATGTTTTGCACCTGTGTGTGTTTTTTTATGAACAGTGAGATATCTTTTGCAAGTAAACGATTTCCCACATATGTCACATATATGAGGTTTTTCACCTGTGTGAGTTTCCATATGAACCGTGAGATGACTTTTCTGTCTAAAAAATGTTTCACATTCCTCACACTTATATGGTTTTTCATCAAAATGTATCTTCTCATGATCATTTAAACTATGGCTTTGACTGAAACATTGGCCACAATTCTGACATACATATGGTTTTTCACCTGCGTGTGTTCTCATATGAATAGTAAGATATCTTTTGCTACTGAATGATTTCTCACAAATGTCGCATGCAAATGGTTTATTTTCGTCTGCGTGTGTTCTCATATGAACAGTAAGATATCTTTTGCTACTGAATGATTTCTCACAAATGTCGCATGTAAAAGATTTATTTTCGTCGGCGTGTGTTCTCATATGAACAGTAAGATATCTTTTGCTACTGAATGATTTCTCACAAATGTCACATGTAAAAGGTTTATTTTCGTCTGCGTGTGTTCTCATATGAACAGTAAGATATCTTTTGCTACTGAATGATTTCTCACAAATGTCGCATGTAAAAGGTTTATTTTCACCTGTGTGCGTCTCCATAATATGAACACTGGGGTAACCTCAAAGTATGGAAAGTTTCCACGTGTCACACCTATATGGTTTTTCACTCACGTCTATCCTCTCATATGACGAATGGTAACTTCTGCAACTGAAACATTTGTAACAACTTTTAACTTTTACCACAATGACGTCTTGGTATATCAGTGTACTTCGGATATTTCCGTATCAAATATGGGTGCTATAATCACAAATACGAACGGTACGCGACAACTGGGCGACGGTCAAACTGGGCGACGGCCATACTGGGCGAAAGAAATTTAAAAAAATTTGCGCGCTCATGTTAGCCTACGAATTATTGGCAGATTGTTTTTGTAAATATTGGTAAAATATACTCCCTCTACTCCATATTAATAGTAGCAAAAAAAAAACGTTGAAAAATATTTATTAGTACCTAAAGGATACGGTTATCACACGGTTATTAAACACATAACTAAATATTATTCCCAATTTTTTTACTGTTGTTACTATCATATGTATTCAAATAATATTTGCAGTGAATAATTGCTCCTCAAGTTTTTGGGCAGCGTTCCGTTGTTACGAAGTTTTTTTTGTCATATGTTTTTGATTATATTTATTTGATCCATCGTTGTACCCCCGGTGGGTCGCGAGCTGATTTGGGGTGGGTCGCGGTAAATATTAAAATACAGGAGTAGTTTACATGATCAGACTTTTACTCATCAAGAATCGTGGAATGAACAATTCAAGATAGATTTAGTTAAAGTTCACATAAGAATTAGAGGTTCTATTTCTGTCTAGTTTCTCTCAGCTTGCAGATCTATATTAAATCGTTTAAAAAAACCGCGAAGAGATGGAATTTTTTTATTAAATTAAATTAAAAACTACATTGACTGTCGTGGGACAAAACAAGATTTGTTAAACTCCATGAACAAGTCGCAATGTTTTCTTTAAATCAAAACGATTACCCAAAATCTGCATGATGGGTTTTTTCTTAAGCTCACTTATTTGGGAATATATTTTCGGAATTAAACGAACCAAATTTATACTGACAATGAATGTTCGGAGCTATTATATTTGCAGTACGTACGTGATAAAATTTAAGGTTTTACCAAAAAACTTTATTTATACAGCATCATTCAAAAAGTCTGCAACAAATAAAAAACTTTTTTGTTGATTTCTCAAAAATATTATTCTTGATAAAAGTTGGTGCATGTTCTAAAGCTAATTTTAAGATGAAAAGAAGTTTGAAAGAAGTTCATAGGACACTAGATTTTAGCGATAGAAATATTCACAAGAGTAAAAGGCCCTTATTTTAAGAGTTGCAAAGAAAGTTCATGAAAAACAAATTAAGAATTCAAAAGTATGTAATATGTAACGTTAAATTTTAATTTTTTTTGTGATTTTAACATTTAAAAAATCTGCAACAATTGGAAAAGTTTTTTATTATCGATTTCTGAGATTTTTTTATTCTGTTCTATGCGCGAGTCTGACACGCTGATAGTTTTTACAGAACATCTTCGTCAATGATCTTCGTATTTTTATCTTAATGTTCTGTGGGACCGTACCCGTACCCCCCCGGACCCGTTTCTTGTTCTGTTGCTTGTTTGTGGTTCAGTAAAATGGTGACGATAGTTTCTGGATGATGTTTGTTTGTTAGTGTATTTCTTGTACTTAAAATGCGACATAAAATACCAGAATGTAATCGGTAGCACGAAACGTGCAGGAGTTCACTTAATACCTTTAGTTAACTGTACCTTGAGTTTTACAGGTTATCTTTAGACGCATTTTGTGTTTATTTTGTTTGTGGGCGGCGATCTTTTTGAAGTATAATTTTATTACTGATAACCTTTTAGTTACATAAATATAATGTTAAGATAAGTTACACGATTTAAGCTAAATAAGCATGTAGCTGCGAAAAACAAATGATTGTAAGACAAATGAAGAAATACTCAACATGGAGGAGGTTTTGCATTACAACACTCATTTGTTTATGTCTGGAACCAATCCAAGGTAGGGTGCTGGTGTAATATGTCTATTGTTTATTGATAATCCAATATATTGTTTTTGTAGGAAATGCATACAACAACGGCACTATGCTTCTGTATTCTACAACTAAGGATATAAGGATTGTAAATAGTACACGCACAAGTACTTTGAAACCTAAACCAATTGTTCTTGTTCGTAATATAACCGATGGTGCTGCTTTAGACTTTCATTATGCCGACAAAAAAATATGTTGGGCTGATCACATACTGGAAAATATATTTTGTGTTACTTATGATGGCGTGGAGACAAAAGATAAGGTAAATATCGTTAACTTGTGTTGTAAATTTGCCATAATGTATTTCACATCCTAAACATGGTCTTAAACATATTGTGAGTAATTTTTTTATGCATCATTTAATTTTCCAGGTTGAAGTTATAAGTAACGACGACGGTTTGTTGTCTCCAGATGGTTTAGCATGTGACTGGTTTACTAATAAACTATACTGGACAGACAGTGAAACAAATCGCGTTGAAGTGGCCACTATGACAGGAAAGCATCGCAAAGTATTATTTTGGGCCGATGTAGATCAGCCACGTGCCATTGCTTTAGTTCCTATGAAAGGGTAAGATACGAATTATTTTTGTAAACACATTTAAAACGATGCGCTCTAGCTTGATGTTCTGGACTGATTGGGGAGAAATGCCAAAAATAGAAAGAGCAGGAATGAACGGTGATTCAGCAACAAGAAAAGTGATAGTGTCTGAAAAAATATTTTGGCCAAATGGTCTTACAGTCGATTATGATGCTGAACTAATATATTGGATCGATGGTAGATTGCTTTTTATTGATGTAATGGACTATAATGGAGAGCATAGGTCGACTGTTACAAATACGGGGCTGGAATATCCATTTGCTCTTACTCAATTTCAAAATAAACTGTTCTGGACAGACTGGAAAACATGGTGAGTTACTTTTCATTTATTTTTATTATCCCCTTTAATTTGTCCAGCATTAAAAATAAAGGTTGAAATGTTGAAGAGATATGCCCAGATAGTTGGTTTTAAATATTTTTTGATATACCCATTAATTTGTCCAGCATTAAAAATAAAGGTTTTAATGTTAAAGAGATATGCCCATAGTTTTATTCTTCAGGCTTTCGCGGCTATCGTCCATGTTACAATCTTCGTTCCCGGGTTTGGAACTGCGTCTTCTTGATTTGTGTGACGTTTCGACCATTCTATGTTGGTCTTTATCAAACCCGGGAACGAAGATTGTAACATGCCCATAGTTGTTTTTAAATATTTTTTCATATCCCCTTTAATTTGTCCAGCATTAAAAATAAAGGTTTAAATGTTAAAGGGATATGCCCAAATACTTGGTTTTAAATATTATTTCATATATCCTTTAATTTGTCCAGCATTAAAAATAAAGGTTTAAATGTTAAAGAGATATGCCCAGATAGTTGTTTTTAAATATTTTTTCTTATCCCCTTTAATTTGTCCAGCATTAAAAATAAAGGTTTAAATGTTAAAGAGATATGCCCAAATACTTGGTTTTAAATATTTTTTGATATCCCGTTTAATTTGTCCAGCATTAAAAATAAAGGTTTAAATGTTAAAGAGATATGCCCAGATAGTTGGTTTTAAATATTTTTTCATATCCCCTTTAATTTGTCCAGCATTAAAAATAAAGGTTTAAATGAAGGGATATGCCCAGATAGTTTGTTTTAAATATTTTTTCATATCCCCTTTAATTTGTCCACCAATATAAATAAAGATGCACATGTTAAAGAGATATGCCCAAATACTTGGTTTTAAATATTATTTCATATATGCTTTAATTTGTCCAGCATTAAAACTAAAAGTTTAAATGTTAAAGAGATATGCCCAGATAGTTGTTTTTAAATATTTTTTCTTATCCCCTTTAATTTGTCCAGCATTAAAAATAAAGGTTTAAATGTTAAAGAGATATGCCCAAATACTTGGTTTTAAATGTTATTTGATATCCCGTTTGATTTGTCCAGCATTAAAAATAAAGGTTTAAATGTTAAAGAGATATGCCCAGATACTTGGTTTTAAATATTATTTCATATCCCGTTCAATTTGTCCAGCATTAAAAATAAAGGTTTAAATGTTAAAGAGATATGCCCAGATAGTTGTTTTTAAATATTTTTTCTTATCCCCTTTAATTTGTCCAGCATTAAAAATAAAGGTTTAAATGTTAAAGAGATATGCCCAAATACTTGGTTTTAAATATTTTTTGATATCCCGTTTAATTTGTCCAGCATTAAAAATAAAGGTTTAAATGTTAAAGAGATATGCCCAGATAGTTGGTTTTAAATATTTTTTCATATCCCCTTTAATTTGTCCAGCATTAAAAATAAAGGTTTAAATGAAGGGATATGCCCAGATAGTTTGTTTTAAATATTTTTTCATATCCCCTTTAATTTGTCCAGCAATATAAATAAAGATGCACATGTTAAAGAGATATGCCCAAATACTTGGTTTTAAATATTATTTCATATATGCTTTAATTTGTCCAGCATTAAAACTAAAGGTTTAAATGTTAAAGAGATATGCCCAGATAGTTGTTTTTAAATATTTTTTCTTATCCCCTTTAATTTGTCCAGCATTAAAAATAAAGGTTTAAATGTTAAAGAGATATGCCCAAATACTTGGTTTTAAATGTTATTTGATATCCCGTTTGATTTGTCCAGCATTAAAAATAAAGGTTTAAATGTTAAAGAGATATGCCCAGATACTTGGTTTTAAATATTATTTCATATCCCGTTCAATTTGTCCAGCATTAAAAATAAAGGTTTAAATGTTAAAGAGATATGCCCAGATACTTGGTTTTAAATATTATTTCATATCCCGTTCAATTTGTCCAGCATTAAAAATAAAGGTTTAAATGTTAAAGAGATATGCCCAAATACTTGGTTTTAAATATTTTTTGATATCCCGTTTAATTTGTCCAGCATTAAAAATAAAGGTTTAAATGTTAAAGAGATATGCCCAGATAGTTGGTTTTAAATATTTTTTCATATCCCCTTTAATTTGTCCAGCATTAAAAATAAAGGTTTAAATGAAGGGATATGCCCAGATAGTTTGTTTTAAATATTTTTTCATATCCCCTTTAATTTGTCCAGCAATATAAATAAAGATGCACATGTTAAAGAGATATGCCCAAATACTTGGTTTTAAATATTATTTCATATATCCTTTAATTTGTCCAGCATTAAAACTAAAGGTTTAAATGTTAAAGAGATATGCCCAAATACTTGGTTTTAAATATTATTTCATATCCCCTTTAATTTGTCCAGCATTAAAAATAAAGGTTTAAATGTTAAAGAGATATGCCCAAATACTTGGTTTTAAATATTATTTGATATCCCGTTTAATTTGTCCAGCATTAAAAATAAAGGTTTAAATGTTAAAGAGATATGCCCAAATACTTGGTTTTAAATATTATTTGATATCCCGTTTAATTTGTCCAGCATTAAAAATAAAGGTTTAAATGTTAAAGAGATATGCCCAGATAGTTGGTTTTAAATATTATTTCATATCCCCTTTAATTTGTCCAGCATTAAAAATAAAGGTTTAAATGTTAAAGAGATATGCCCAAATACTTGGTTTTAAATGTTATTTGATATCCCGTTTAATTTGTGCAGCATTAAAAATAAAGGTTTAAATGTTAAAGAGATATGCCCAAATACTTGGTTTTAAATATTATTTCATATCCCCTTTAATTTGTCCAGCATTAAAAATAAAGGTTTAAATGTTAAAGAGATATGCCCAGGTAGTTGGTGTTAAATATTTTTTGTATATATATCTAAATAAACTATTGCAGTTATTCAGATCGTATATGAAATAACTATATGCGAGTGTTACACATAGCTTTATTTCAGGTCAATATATATGTACGATTGCAACTTATCTAACTCATCTCATGAAGCCAAAGAATTTATTCGTTCCGAACATGTACCTGTTGATATACATGCTTGGGATGCTCGCAGGCAGCCGCTGCATCCACATCCTTGTGAACATAACAACGGAGGTTGTTCACATCTTTGTTTACTTGCTCCATATCCTCCAGGTTATTCTTGTGCCTGTCCCATCGGAATAGTGCAAATCGATAATTACACTTGTGCCGATGGTCCTAGAGAATTACTAATTTTAGCACGACGCACCGAAATATGCGTTATATATTTAGATTCGCCGGATTATACACACAAAGTTTTACCTCTTAGTAATATGAAATACACGATAGCGGTCGATTACGATCCCGTTGATCAATACATTTACTGGACGGACGACGAGGTTACAAAAATACAACGTGCCAAGCTGGATGGGAGCGAACAGTCGGATGTTATTAATTTTGAAATTCAGCATCCAGATGGCGTTGCGGTCGATTGGGTTGCCCGTAATTTGTACTGGACGGATACTGGCACGGATCGCATAGAAGTTGCGAGACTAACGGGCAAATATCGTATAGTAATTGTTAATGCAGGTCTTGTCGATCCAAGAGCCATTGCAGTGGCGCCTGTGCTAGGATGGATGTTCTGGTCAGACTGGAACGAGAAGAATCCAAAAATCGAACGAGCAAATTTGGATGGCAGTGAACGAGAAGTTATCGTGTCGACAGACTTGGGCTGGCCAAATGGAGTTACTTTGGATTTAGATAACAAAAGGATTTATTGGTGTGACGCTAAAATGGATAAAATCGAGTACTCGAATATGGATGGGGGAGATCGAAGAGTGTTGATTAACGACAATCTGCCTCACGTATTTGGTTTTAGTTTAATGGGAGAATACCTGTATTGGACAGATTGGCAGCGCAGAGCAATCGATCGAGCACACAAAGAATCAGGTAAGTTAAGTTTGTAAAAAATTTCGACAATATTTGACTCGATTTTCGACAGGGTGGATAAAAATCATGATTTAAAAAAAAAATCAAAAAAATCGATTTATTTGATTTAAATCAGATTTTTTTGATTTAAATCAGATTTTTTTTATTTAAATCAGATTTTTTTTATTTAAATCAGATTTCTTTGATTTAAATCAGATTTTTTTGATTTAAATCAGATTTTTTTGATTTAAATCAGATTTTTTTTATTTAAATCAAATGTACCATATAATCGAATTTAGTGACATATTCACGTGCTATTTCTGTTTTGTGCTAATATATTTAATAACCAATATATTTAATTCAGAGGTGAATTTTTGTTAAAATAAAAAATTAAATATAATGATTAAGAAATTTGAAAAAATCAGTGCTAAATAATGATGTTTAATTAATTATATACAGGGTGGTCCAAATTCGATGGGATTGCATGGGCATCTCGTTCAATATTTAAGATAAAGAAACGGTTAAATTAACAAAAATGTGCAGTTTTTTGAAACAAACTCAGAGCCATTTTTAAAAATATTGTATCGTTTCCGTTTTCGAGTTATCGAATAAAAAGTTTTTTTTTATCATATTAATAATGTGTCATATCTCCGTTATTGTTGTAAACATCGAAAATATTTATGGAGATTATTTTTAGATATTTTTATGTTTAATTTGATTATACTAAAAAAAATTGTTTTTTGCTCGCTGTTAAAAAGTTATGACACAAACTTACCTTTTTTTTAAATGGGAACGATAGTTGGCTATAACCTATTTAAATTCCTTATTTTTTTCTCATTCCAAATATATAAGGGTCGATGTATTTATTTTTAATAATACCAGGGATGGAAAACGTAACGTAACGATACCCGATAACGTTATAATAACGATTCAATTATAAGTTTTAATGCAATAACGTAACGATATTTTAATAACGTTATATAACGTTATAATAACCGATACCGTTTCATTAAAAGTTATTTTGTATTGCTATTCTGTATAAATTAAATTTTTATATGGCCATCTTTTTATTTTCAGAAGATATAATATTTTGTTTATATTTTAGAAATTAAAAATTCCTTATCGAAAATTAAGGGGGGGTCTTTCATATAAATTTTTTTCCTTAGACGTCTCCTTTCGGAGTTACACCCCCCTAAAGGGAAGCGGTAAAATTAGGCTTTTATTTTATTTCTCAAATTGGGATAAATGTAGGAAAATTATATTCGGTAGATGTTTTGTATTTATTAAAAGGTTTCCCATAGTAATATTTTCAATCATCTCCCACCTTCACAGGGAGCTAAAGTGCGACCCCTGTTGTTTTTTTTTAATCAAAACTTTTTGGTGGGTTGAAATTTAGCAATTTAGTTTTTTTTTTTTGAAAACTTGATTTATTTAGATTTTTTTTTATTCTTCAACTTTTCTCGTAAAACCTACAGTTTTTGAGTAAAAATGATATGAGTGAACATAAACCATCAAATATTTCAATATAAAACGATTCATTTTGGTGGTTATTGTGATTTGTTTATGTTCATATTGGGTAGAATTGACGGATGTAATTCATTTTGACGTTTACGTGGCGACAACGCTAAAACGCCCGTCAATTCTACCCAATATGAACATGAACATCATGTTCGCTCATTTGATTTTTTACTCAAAAAATGTAGATATTACGAGAAAAGTTAAAAAATAAAAAATAATTCTAAATAAATTAAACCAAAAAAAAATAATTAAATTGCAAAATTTTAACTCACCAAAAAGTTCTGATTAAAAAACCAACAAAGGTCACACTTTTCAGCCCCCTGTGAAGGTGGTAGATGATTGAAAATATTGAAAACCTTTAAATAAGTACAAAACATACCAAATATGATTTTCCTACATTTATCTAAATTTGAGAAATAAAATAAAAACCTAACATTACCAATCCCCTTTAGGGAGGTGTAACTCCGAAAGAAAACGTCTAAGAAAAAAATTTTATATAAAAGACACCCCTTAATTTTCGATAAGAAATCACCTCCCGAGGTTTTTCGCATTAATTAAGAAACAACCTGTATATCATAATTTATGTAACGTTATATAACATAACGGTTCATTTTTTAATGTTATTTATAACGTTATGTAACGAAAACAAATAATAAATAACGTTATACAATAACGTAACGATTTAAAACGTTATTCCATCCCTGAATAATACACAAGTTACGAATGTTTTTTAGTTTTTTTTTTAAGAAAATCAGTAGGCTGTGAAAACAAAAAAAAACAAGGTGTAAAACCTTATAAAACTCATGTGGTACAAGTTACCAAAGTTTTTAAATTTTTTGTTGAGATAAACATCAAACATTTTTGAACATAGGATAAACAGCAATATGCTACATGCTGCTGATTCCGACTATGTTGTTGTTCAAATATTTACAATGTTTATCTCAACAACAAATTAAAAAAACCTTGGTTACTTGTACTACATGAGTTTTATAAGGTTTTACACCTTGTTTGTTTTTTTGTTTTCACAGCCTACTATGATTTTCTTAGAAAAAAAAACTAAAAAACCTTCAGAACTTGCGTATTATTAAAAATAAATACATCGACCCTTATATATTTGGTATGAGAAAAAAATAAGGAATTTAAATAGGTCATAGCCAACTATCGTTCCCATTTAAAAAAAAGTAAGTTTGTGTCATAACTTTTAAACGGCAAGCGTAAATTTTTTTTGTAGTACTATCAAAATCTACATAAAAATATCTAAAAATAATCTTCATAAATATTTTCGATATTTACAACAATAATGGAGATATGACACATTATTAATATGACAAAAAAACACTTTTTATTCAATAATTCGAAAACCGGAAATGATAGAATATTTTTGAAAACGGTTCTGGGTTTGTCTCAAAAAACTGCACATTTATGGTAATTTAGCTGTTTCTCTATCTTAAATATTAATCGAGATACCCATGCAATCCCATTGAATTTGGAGCACCCTGTACTCGTATAATCAGTGATTTAAATTGATGATTAAAAAAATCACTTGATTTAAATCGATGTTTTTTTTTTTAAATCATTTGATTTAAATTATGATTTAAATCTGCTCAATCCTGGTTTTTGACGTTGTTTAGGGAGCAATAGGGAAATCATAGTTGATCAAATGGCCAACGTAATGGGTCTGAAAGCAATAAGACTGGGCAAAGTTACAGGAACCAATGCTTGTGCCGATAATAACGGCGGTTGTTCTCATATTTGTCTGTATAGACACAATGAAACTTACGTCTGTGTGTGTCAGATGGGTCACGAACTGATCAAAGATAATCACACCTGCGTTGTACCCGAAGCCTTTTTGTTATACGTACGGAATGATAGTATTGGAAGAATTAGTATTGAAAATGAAGGCAACGAAATGACCATACCCATTACTGGATTAAAAAATGCCAGTTCGTTGGATTTTGATAAAAGCAATAAGCGGATTTATTGGAGCGACACAAAATTGAGAACAATCATGAGAGCATACATAAATGGATCTGACCCGCAAAGGGTAATCGAACTGGGACTGTCATCACCAGAAGGTATAGCCGTTGATTGGATCGCCCACAACATATATTGGTCAGATTCGTCTGCACATAGAATTGAGGTAGCAAGATTGGACGGATCTAGCAGACGAACGTTGCTTTGGGGTGATATCGACGAACCGCACAGTATTGCTTTACATCCCCAGGAGGGTTACATATATTGGTCCGAATGGGGCCGTGCCAATTGTATACAAAGGGCAGCAATGGATGGTTCTCAACATAACAAGCTTATATGGAACGCTCCCCATGCCACCGGCCTAACTCTGGATTTTAAAAAGAAACGTCTTTATTGGGTTCAAATAAATACACCTGCAATAGTTTCATCAGATTGGAATGGATATGACAAACAAGTTATTATGAAAAACGAAGTTATGAGGCCAACTGGTTTAAGTTTATACAAGGACTTTTTATACTGGAGTGATAGTTCAGGTTAGTGATACTGTAGTTTGCATTTTGCTTTTGTTTTCCTAGCCCACTTGTTGTGTTTAGGATCTATATTTCAGTTACTTTAAACGGAATTAATTTGGCCAAATTTTATTTTTTAAAGAAAAGTAACAAAGCTAGGTATAATTTAAAAAAAAAACATACTTGCTGAAAAATTGTACAGATAACAGAAAATATGTTATCTTTTTAAAATTTTATTTCATAAATAAAGCAACTGTAGCTTTATACATTCCGAAAATGAACAAACTGACATTATTGAGGTATTGCAGTGTTTCCCAAAGTGTACTGGGGGTATGGGAAGAGTTTGGTGGGGGTACGCGATTATAATGAATGTTATTTATAATATAAGTTTAACTTATTTTATTTGTATTTTATTATGAATAATTTTTTTTTTCCTTTATTATTTTAATTTTTCTTTTAACGAGGGGTACTCACTGTTACAAAAATTATAAAAGGGGTACACAGATGGCGAAAGTTTGAACACTGAGGTATTTCATTGAAAATGAACGTGCTTTATGCATTTAGGTTTGGATATTATGTTTTCACAAAATATATTTCTTTATATAAAACTATCGCTTTATTTTTGAGAATAAAGATAACATGTATACAGGGTGTTTGAAATTCGAGTTTAAGCATGGGGATCTCGCTTATTATAATAGCTAGAATATAGGTTTAAATTCGGCAAAGTTGCTAAATTTGGTGCTCATTTATAATCCGAAGAGAGATTGGAGATATCTCAAACGGTATCCGAGAAAATTCGGAAAAACCGGAAAATACGATTTTTGAAAATCGTCTATAACTCCTTCGGAGTTTGAAATATTTCAAATGTGTTAAAACATTTCTCAAGCAACTTTTTAAGCCGAATCGGATGGTGGTCACAAATTTTTCCTAGATCGATTCGTTTTTGTTTTATGACAACCAACTTTGTTTTTTCTTATGGGCGCAATTTTTGCTATTTACATTATCCAATAGCATTTGTTTTTCTAAATCCATTGATGTATCACACATGGTATTTTACTTTTTCTTTCATTGTGATATTTGAAAAAATACGTTTTAAACAATAACCATTATAAATCAGGTAGGCCGGTCATTGTAGTTTATGTTGTTTCCATGACAACCGATCAACAAACTTAAAGTTTTGAAGGCCTGTTAGTCATAAAAATGAACTTTAATAACGAAGAAAAACGCGATATGCTGCCCATAAGAAAAAACAAAGTTGGTTGTCTAAAACAAAAACGAATCGACCTAGAAAAAATTTGTGACCACTATCCGATTCGGCTTAAAAAGTTGCTTGGGCAATGTTTTAACACATTTGAAATATTTCAAACTCCGAAGGAGTTATAAACGATTTACAAAAATTAACTTTCCAGTTTTTCCTAATTTTCTCGGATACCGTTTGAGATATTTCCAATTTCTCTTTGGATTATCAATAAGCATCGAATTTAGCAACTTTGCTGAATTTAAACCTATACTCTAGCTATTATAATAAGCGAGATCCCCATGCTTAAACTCGAATTTCAAACACCCTGTATATTTATAAATGTGATAATTATCTACCACATGACATCAGTAACTTTGTTAGAGAATAAGTAAAATTATCAGAGTTGGGGAACATTATAAAAGAAATAGAATGGCATTTAAAAATTGACCAGTGTTTTCGAGTTTCAGTGGAAATGAAAAATGTTGACAAATGACAACATTTTCAAACACTTTTTAACTAAAACAGATTTAGAAAAATTGTAACAAGGTAATTTTTAAATAATTTCCGTTCAGTGTCAGGTTATTCTGACCTTGTTTACAATAAATGTAACAAAAAATGGAACACAATTGGAGATCTAAGTTTTTTTAATTAATTGAATTGTAATTTGGCAGTTATATACAGGGTGTTTCTTAAATATTGCCCAAAAAATTGTGAGGTAATTCCTTATCAAAAATTAAGGGGGGCTTATATATAATTTTTCCCCTTAGATGTCTCCTTTTGGAGTTACACCCCCCAAAGAGGAGCTGTAAAATGAGGTTTTTATTTTATTTCTCAAATTTGGGTACATGTAGGAGAATGATATTTGGTGTATGTTTTGTACTTATTAAAAGGTTTCTCATAATTATATTTTTAATCGTCTCCCACCTTCACAAGAGGCTAAAAAGTGAGACCCCTTTTAGTTTTTGTATTAGAATTTTTTGGAGAGTTGAAATTTAACAATTTAAAAAAATTTATTTAAAGGCTTAATTTATTTAAAAACTTTATTCATTAAGTTTTTCTGTAAAACCTACAGTTTTTGAGTGAAACATAAAATAAGTGAACATGAACCATCAAATATCTAAAATTAAACAATGGGTCAATCTAAACAGATGAATCTTCCTTAGGTGTAAGCACATTTTGCTGTGGTTACCATTGTTGCTATTGAGATTATGATTGTTATTAACAAAGGTAACCAAAGTAAAATTTGTTTACACCTAAGGAAGATTCATCTGTTTAGATTGACCCATTCATTTTGGATCTTATCATGGTTTTTTAATGTTCATATTGGATAGAATTGACGGGTGTAATTCATTTTGAAGTTTAAGAGGTGACAACATGAAAACACCTGTCAATTCTACTCGAAATGAACATTGACAAACCATGGTAACAGCCAAAATGAATAGTTTCATTTTAGAATATTTGATGGGTCATGTTATTTTATTTTATTTTTTACTCAAAAACGGTAGAGTTTGTGGAAAAAGTTAAAGAATAAAAAAAGTTTCTAAATAAACCAAGCTTTCAAATAAAATTTTTTAAATTGTAAAATTTCAATCCTCCAAAAAGTTCTGAAAAAAAACCTACAGGGGTCGCACTTTTCAGCCCATTGTGAAGGTGGGAGATGATTAAAATTATAACTATGAGAAACCTTTTAATAAGTACAAAACATATACTGAATATCATTTTCCTACACATATCCAAATTTATATATATATATATATATATAACGGATTTCTCTACGGTCTGCGCCGCTTCTCCGTCCCCAGTCTCCATTCTCTTCTGTCGTAGCACATGTCCTCCTCTAATTGCCTTGTTTTCATGGCCTCATTTATATCGTCCCGCCAGCTTCTTCTAGGGCGTCCTCTTTTCCTTCTTTCGGCCGGTATCCATTCCAGAATTCTCCTTGGCCAAATTTGAGAAATAAAATAAAAACCTAATTTTACCGCTCCTCTTTAGGGGGTGTAACTACGAAAGGAGACGTCTAAGGGCAAAAAAATATATAAAAGTCTCCCCTTAATTGGGCATAAGTTTACTTGTTTGTTAAACCCGAATGATAAATGGCTCCAATGGAAAAGCTGAAATGTAGTTTAAGATTTTTTTTAAATATTTAAAACCACAAACTGAATTGGCGCCATTTGTTTTTTTTCCAAATTTTCTTTGTATTCATATTTAAATGTTACGGTATATAGGGTTGTTGGTTGTTATATCATATTAATGTAATACTTTGTGTAATTTGGAAAAAAATAAAGGCTTTATTATTATTATTAATTTTTGATAAGAAATTACCTCCCGAATTTTTTCGCAATATTTAAGAAACACTCTGTATATTTTTTAATGTAAAGTTTTTTTTCATTTAAATAAACCACATTTTGTTAAATCGGTTCTGGTATTCAGGTGAAATTTCCAAGGCTGATAAATCAACTGGTGCAAATCGTACAAGGATTCATTTTCTATCAGAAGGTGCAGTAGATTTGTTGATATATCACTCATCGAGACAGAGTGGCTCAAATCAGTGTGGTGTCAACAATGGGGGTTGTTCCCATTTATGCTTGGCACAACCAGCTCAAAATGATGGTGAACCGGTGACTTACACCTGTGCCTGCCCGACACACTATGTTTTACGCAACAACTCTTGCGATCGTAAGTGTTTATTAATGTAGTATCATTTGGATACAGAAATGATGAAAAATTCTTATAGCTCCCGATCGCTTCATGATATACAGTCAGAGGAATTTAGCTGTTAGATTATTACCAGACACATCAGACTGTCCAGAAGCTGTTTTACCCATACAAGGTCTAAAAGGTGTTAAAGCGATAGACTTCGATCCAATCAATCATTCTATATACTGGGTTAGAACCACGTTCGTCACCGAATTTGCCACGGTGTATAATTTATTATTTTTAGATTGAAGGAAAAGCTCATTCCATCAAAAGGGCATCAGATACAGGTCAACACATGTCCGTCGTGGTGCAAGGGAATCAAGAAAATCATCCATTCGACATTGCAGTCGATGCCCTCGGACGTTTATTATTTTGGTCTGATGCTGTTCAGAATGCAGTCAACGTAACACGATTGGATAATAATTCGATTGTCGGTATTGTCATTAAACGAGAGGACGAAAAACCACGACTTTTGGCCATCCATCCTACCAAAAGGTAAAACGACAACCTTAATTTTTATTAGGTGTTGGTACATTGTTCTTTGATTTGTAGGCTTTTATTTTACACCGATGAAGGACGTACTCCCCAATTGGTTAGAACTAGAATGGACGGATCACAACGCATTGTTATTACAAAAGCAAACAATATTGCAGCTGTGGCGGTCGATTCAGAAAATGATCTGATTGTTTGGGTCCAAGGACATTATATTTACATGTGCAATATCGATGGAGAAAATCAGTAAGTTATTTAAATTTAATTCCCTCGTTCTATCTACAGGGTGTCCCAAATGCAAAGCTCAACATGGGAAATCTCGCTTATCTTATGATAATATCACGTACTATTGGAATGTAAATAAATTACTGCAAAAAATAAGATAACCAACAAAAATCAAAATGGATATTTTTTTTGTAAATCGTTAATAACTCGGTTGTTCTTGGTGGTACAAAAATATTTTTGGGGAAGAAGTTGTAGATTTTTGTACGCACTGTAAAATAAAAACATTCATTTGTTTCAATATTGTCTAAATTCATGGCACTCTATAGCTTCATGGGAACTTTTTGATGAATTTTATTTGTTTTGAGCCTAAATATCAAAATAAATACATTAAACCTTATATTGTTGAAAAGAGGAAAAAAAATGCTTTTTCATGAGATCATAGCCAACTAAGTTTTCCATTAAAAGAAATACAAATTTGTAATTTATCTAAGAATTTAAACAATATTGAAACAAATAGAGTGCGTAAAAAAATCTACAACTTTTTCCCCAAAAATATTTTTGTACCATTAAGTATAACCGAGTTTTTAACTATTTAAAAAAATGTCCATTTTGATTTTTGTTTACTATCCAGCGTGCCATGGGGCTTTTTTAAAACAAAGCATTACTGAATAGGTCTCAGAAAAGGGAACAATTTGTCTAATTTAAACATCTTTGTGGCTCTTACCATTAACGAGATCCCAATAGTGGCCCTTCTATGTGGACCACCCTGTGTACAGGGTGATTGAAATTCGAGTTTAAGCATGGGGATCTCGCTTATTATAATAGCTAGAGTATAGGTTTAAATTTGACAAAGTTGCTAAATTTTGTGCTCAATAATAATCTGAAGAGAAATTGGAAATATCTCAAACGTTTTTCAAAAAAATTAGAAAAAACTGGAAAATACGATTTGAGAAAATCGTCCATAACTCCTTTGGAGTATGAAATATTTCATATATGTAAAAACATTGCCCAAGCAACTTTTTAAGTCGAATCGAATAGTGGTGGAATATGCCGGTCGTTGTAGTTTATGTTGTTTCCATGACAACCAATTAACAAACTAAAAGTTTTCAAAGCCTATTAGTTGTCAGATTAATAAATTTGTAAAAATGAACTTAAATAACAAAGAAAAAAGCGATATGCTGCGAATTTTTTAAGTTTTGTTTTACTTTATCACCCTTTGCAAGCAGCATATAGAAATGGTAATTTCTGATGTTTAATTTTAAGTACTCCAATAGAAAATGAGTAAAGAAGAAGAAGTGTTCACAATGTTTTTCAAATTTTTAATTTCATTCGTTTAAAAAAAACGGGTATATTAAATATACCACTAAGCAACGTAACAAACAATATTAACATGTTTTAACAAAAATAACAAAAAATAAGTGAAATCTTGAAATAAGTACAATACGAACGTAAGATAATGGATATAAACTACAAACATGTAAAAGAAATAAATTGATTTTCAGAGTAATAAAAATTCATAAATTATACATTTTGAAACACTTTTCCACGCACAGAATGTCAACTGACAATTAGAGGTAAAAACTAATCTATTACAGGCACTTGAAGCGAACTATTCGATTTGATTGTGTTGCATCATAGAGGACACATGTTTATGAACATATTAGGTCGGTGGTACGTTAAGTATACCACAAAGCAGGATCCAGAATAATTTTCAAATTTGTGGTATGTGTAGTATACCACTAAGCGGGAAAGGGTTAAACAAATTTACTTGAGTTTCTGTTTAACGTTAAAAAAATTGTGTTTTTCCGGATCTGTTTGTAATAAAAATGTTTTTTTTTACTTTCATCTGAAACCTTTCTGCCATATTATCTTCTGGGTTTGGCAAAAGCCCCATATTTCCCTAAGTTTCTGTCCAACGTACAACAATATGTGTGCGAGGGTTGTCTTCTTTCTGGATATGTTTCTGCATATCGTTGACTTGACAATATAGAATTCCTATCCAATGAATAAAAAATTCACAGCATATCGCGTTTTTCTTTGTTCTTAAAGTTCATTTTTACGAATTTATTAATTTTACAAGTAACAGACTTTCAAAACTTTTAGTTTGTTGATTGGTTGTCATGGAAACAACATAAACTACAACGACCGGCCTACCTGATTTATAATGGTTATTGTTTAAAACCTTTTTTTTTTAAATTTGACAATGAACAAAGAAGTAAAATACCATGTGTGATATATCGATGAATTCAGAAAAATAAATGCTATTTGATTATGTAAATAGCAAAAATTGCGCCCATAAGAAAAAATATAGTTGGTCATAAAACAAAAACGAATCGATCTAGGAAAAATTTGTGACCACCATCCGATTCGGCTTAAAAAGTTGCTTGGGAAATGTTTTAACATATTTGAAATATTTTATACTCCAAAGGAGTTATAGACGATTTTCAAAAATCGTATTTCCCGGTTTTTCCTAATTTTCTCGGATACCTTTTGAGATATTTCCAATTTCTCTTTGGAATATTATTGAGCATGAAATTCAGCAACTTTTCCGAATTTAAACCTATACTCTAGCTATTATAATAAGCGAGATCTCCATGCTTAAACTCGAATTTAAATCACCCTGTATATTATTTAGGGATTTGCTTCAAATACAAATTTATTTGTATGCAAATTATTTAAATGAGTTTTGCACTTTATTTATATTTTTATTAAATTTTTCAAATATCTAGATTATAATTTTTTTGCTTGTTTTTCAGGCATGTCGTTTTGAATGAAAGCAATTCCAAAGTAACTCAGCTGGCGATCCATTCCGGTTGGCTATATTGGCTAGACCGTGAAATACAGCAACTTCAACGCTTGGAAATAAAAACTGGAAGTTCCCGTTCCGCCGTCCTGCCGCAAGCGTCTCAAATCCACGATCTCGTTTCCGTTCAACAGCCCGACCGAAATCACCCTTGCGCCCAAAGTTACCACAAACGTTGTTCTCATCTGTGTTTAATAAACGGCACGAGTGCCGTGTGCGCCTGTTCGAACGGCTTAGCACTTCAGGACGATAAGAGAACCTGCGCGGCTTTACCGGATTGCGGTAGCGACCACTTTACGTGTTCGGCTCAAAGCCCGAGCAATAAAGATTGCATACCGGTGACATGGAGGTGCGACGGGCAGAAAGATTGTCCGAACGGTTCCGACGAAGCCGGATGTCTGACGTGTAAAAAGGGCCAGTTTCGGTGTAACAACGGGCAGTGTTTTGATCAGGAACATGTATGTGATGGTGTGTCTCAGTGTGCCGATGGATCTGACGAGGCCGATTGCTGTAAGACGGCCGACGAGTTTCGTTGCACAGAAACAAACGTGTGTATTTTGAAGTCGTTGGTTTGCGACGGTATGGATAATTGCGCGGACGGTGCTGATGAAACTACGGAAGCCTGTGCGAATATTAGCAGATACATGACGGGCAGCAAGAACGGTGTCAGTACCGTTATATTGGCAATCGTTATGGCATTATCGATAGTCGTCGGAGGATCGGTTTTCTTTTACTTCGTCCGGAAACGTTGCAACTCTAATGACGTACCGTTTCATGATCAATCCGAAGATCCTTTAAGCCCAGTGCAATCACGAACTCAAATTAAGGTTCAAAATAAAATTCGAAAAGGTATCGGGATACCCGATGTCGTTCATATGTCGATGCTCAGTAGAAGCCATAGTTCTAGCTACGATAGGAATCATATTACGGGTGCTTCGAGTAGTACTAATGGGTCGAGTTTGATGTGTTACCCTAGAGAAACTTTGAATCCTCCCCCGAGCCCCGCTACAACGGGTGCGTCGACTAGGGGGAGTAGTCCCTCTTCACGTTACCGTCCTTATAGACATTACCGTTCAATAAATCAACCACCCCCTCCCACACCTTGCTCCACAGATGTGTGTGACGAAAGTGATTATAATTATCCTACCCGCAGTCGTTACGATGGTGGCCCCTTTCCTCCGCCTCCTACTCCCAGATCTCATTGTTATAGTGAAAGTTGCCCGCCCTCACCCAGTTCAAGGTCTTCGACTTATTTTAGTCCTTTACCTCCTCCGCCGTCTCCCGTACCTTCACCAACAGATTAAGTTTTTTATTATGTAAACTATCACCATGTGCCTAGTTTATGACTTTTTACTATAGACTGTTACTTACATTGTACACAAATATATTTAAATATATTTTATAATTAACAACGTATTTTTGTTGATTCCCATGAATCTCTATTGAAATACGTAATGGCCTAAAACAAATTTCTTAATAACTTATTTGCTACCGTAAATATTTTTAATTTTATTCAAGTTCTCGATTGTCTTGGTACAGTATACTTCAGAAGTTCATATTTGAGACTTAAATATAGCATTGTTTAATTTTAATTGGATTTTTACTCCTAAACGTCTCTCGGCAGGTCCGATCCAAAAGCAATTTTTTAATAACTCATTCGTTGCCTAAACAAAATACATTTTTATTCAAGTTCCCAACTGACCAAGTCCACTATACTTTATAAATTTATATTTGAGACCTAAAAACAGCTTCGTTTAATTTTTATTGGATTTTTACTCCTAAATGTCTCTCGGCAGGTCCGATCCAAAAGCAATTTTTTAATAACTCATTCGTTGCCTAAAATAATTACATTTTTATTTAAGTTACCAACTGACCAAGTCCACTATACTTTATAAATTCATATTTGAGACCTAAAAACAGCTTCGTTTAATTTTTATTGGAGTTTTACTCCTAAATGTCTCTCGGCAGGTCCGATCCAAAAGCAATTTTTTAATAACTCATTCGTTACCTAAAAAAAATTACATTTTTATTCAAGTTCCCATCTGACCAAGTCCACTATACTTTATAAATCCATGTTTGAGACCTAAATATAGCTTCGTTTTATTTTAATTGGATTTTTACTACTAAATGTCTATCGACAGGTCCGATCCAAAAGCAATTTTTTAATAACTCATTTGTTACTTTAAAAAAATACATTTTTATTCAAGTTCCCAACTGATCGAGTCCACTATACTATATAAATTCATATTTGAGACCTAAATACAGCTTCGTTTCATTTTCATTGGATTTTTACTCCTAAATGTCTCTCGACAGCACCGATCCAGAAGCAATTTTTTAATAACTCATTCTATACCTAAAAAATGTACTTTTGTATTCAAGTTTCCAACTGACCGAGTCCACTATACTTCAGAAATTCATATTTGAGACTTAAATATAGCATCGTTTAATTTTAATTACATTTTTACTAAAAAAATTCTTTTGACAGCACCAGCCCGAAACGAATTTCTTAATAACTTATTCGTTACTATAAATATTTTAAATTTTAGGCAAGTTACCGATTGACTTGGTATAATATACTTCATACATTCATATTTGAGACGTAAATATTACATCGTTAAATTTTTATTGGATTTCTACTGATACATGTGTTTCGACAGCTCTGATCTAAAACAAAATTTTTAATAACTCAATCGTTACCAGATATATTTCGATGGTAATTTCATTTTTTGATCGAGTTAGTGCAGTATACTTTATAAATCCATATTTGAGATATAAATATTGCATTGTTTAAATTTTATTGCATTTTTACTAATAAATATGTTTTGACAGTTCTGGTCCAAAACCAAATCTTTAATAACTTAATCTTAACCATGTTTATTTTGATTTCTATTGAAATTGACGATTACCCTGGTACTGTATACTGCAGAAATTAATTTTGTTGGCCATAAGAACAGTATTGTTTAACTTTTATTGTAATTCATAAACACAGAACGCAACCCAGTTAACACGTTGCGCCTACATAGGTATGCAATGTGCTGAACAAAACGCCTACTTTCGTCATTTTTAGACAACCTGCGTAATTGTTATGTCAAATTAGTTGCACGTCTATGTAGGCGTTTTGTGTAGTGGTTGCCTGTCAATAGGCGCAACGTTTAGTGGGTTGCATACTGTACATTACGCCTACATGGTTATGTAAGTAATTTAACGTCGTTGTTACGCAGGTGGCCTGAAAATGCCGAAAGTAGGCGTTTTGTTAAGCACATTGCATACCTATGTAGGTGCAACGTGTTAACTGGGTTGCGTTCTGTGTTTATGAATTACAATAAAAGTTAAACAATACTGTTCTTATGGCCAACAAAATTAATTTCTGCAGTATACAGTACCAGGGTACTAAGTGGGTTGCGTTTTGCATTTAAGTAGGCGTCTTTTATCAATAAATAATATAGTAAACATGTTCAAGCTTTTTCAAGCGGATTCCATACAAACTAGTGTATCCCAGGAATATTTATTTATTCTGAAATAAATAATTTATTATTCGAGGGTCCACATTTGTTTTGATATTCAATGCTATAAACCTAATTAATAAGGAAATTTATTTTAAACCTAAAAAGTTAAACTTCAATCAAGTGCTTTGGCACTAAAATTTAAAAAAATAAATCAAATAGTGGAGTTTGTCGCTTTGGTCTTTAAACGACTGTTATATAATTTTTTAAAAAATGACCAAAAGCAGCTAAGGAAAAAAGAGGACAAAAAATATCAGAATAAAAAAGAGAGTGAACAAAAAGATCGGGACAAAAAAAAACGTTCTTTTTAATAGAGATATTCTAGCAACTCTAGGTGTACATTTTTTTTTATTCTTTGCTCCTACAAAAAATACATAACATGAATTTTGTAATCCAATTTAGCTCCATTTTTCAGCTAATCAGATTATAACGATCCCTTCTGTTTGCCCAGGTGGATCGAACTGGATCGAACAAGCTTTTATAAACAGTAAGGTTTGTTGCCAATATAACAGACTTAAAAATACTGGTACTGACGTTTATGAATCGAAATATCCCTGGTTTGAATAAATTATTGTCTATACTTCAGCTAGCTGCTTGTCAATCGATTTTTGAGTTGTGAAAGGTGTGGTTAGGTGTTTAAATTGTAAGGTAAAACATCAGTGACTAAAATGTTAAAGTAATAAGGTAGTTCGTTATAGTTTGACACATGATTCGTTACAGTGACCAAGTGCTTCATTATACAATATAGTACTAATGTGGGGTGTAGTTAGGTTATGCTTGGGTGAACAGTGTAGTGTCATTCGAGGGCCCGTGCTGTTGAGATGAGCAGTTGGGCAGCTAGAATGCATAGGCGAGCTGCCACCTTTAGTAATGTGGTAACTTCATGTGGCCACCCTTCGGGGCCCTATCCTCGTAGGTTGGAAAAAGTCAAATTTGGGGTACCACTTGAAGAAGTCTGTAAGAATGACATTCCGGGACCATTACTTGTAAGTTATATCCTTTAAAAATTTGTTCATAATTTAATAAAATTATTTGTTCAGCTGTAAGTGGGTTTTACTAAAAATCAATTAAATATCAAGTGTTTTAAGTCGTTGTAAACAATAATTATGAAATACTGCCCACAGTTTTCACACAGTAAATTGTGTGTTTATTCAAGGTTTGCTTTCTAGTCATTTGCATAGAAAATATTTTCGTTATCTCTTTAATACACAAATATTTGCAACCACTTATTTAAACAGCCATTAATTTGTTTTGGCAAACGAATTTTAAAACAAATAAGTATATTTAATATTAGAACTATATGCCCAACAATATATTTAAATATGTAATAAAATTTAAATACACTTTGCTAAACACGAGTTTTGTTTGTGAAAATGTAATGAAAAATAAATTGCTGATAAGAACTTAAATACTACTCCTGTTAAACTAATATTTTGAAACAATGGTATTAACAGTTTTGATACTGACACTATATTTTATAGTTTACTCAAAAAAGTACCATTGGTTATGATAATTTCATTGTGTATTGTGTGCTTGACGTTTGTGTAGTTACTTTTTACCTAGTTGGGGTTATAATAATCGTACATTAAAATTGGGAAAAGCATTCAGTTAAAAATATGTGAATGTTAAAGAAAAAACTTGTGAAAATTGAGAAGTGTGAGCCAGTTTTTAATCCTTGTAGGTATTAATTCTAAAACTTAATAAGGAGGCACCATATCGTAAAGACGTATTCAGAGCTCCAGGAAATCAAGGAGCAATGAAGAAATTGACCCATTTCCTTCAAACAGGGCGCCTGATTAATATGGATAATTTTAGTGTTTATACTATTGCTAGCGTGCTGAAGAAATTTTTGCGCAAGATTCCAGGTGGCATTTTCGGTAGAGAAGTAGAACAACAGTTCTTCCATATTATTGACCTGACTGATGTGCAAGCTCAACGAGACGAAATACATAGGTGAGTTGGCTCTGTGTTAGTCATTATGGTCCGACTATTAATCATTTGGTGGAACTAGTAATGCCCTAATTACGAACTTATTATTTGCTGTGAAGATAATGTTGTGGTCGCTAGATAAGGTGGTAATTTGAAAGTTTTAATATTATTTGTTACAAATACATCGTTATGGATAATTTTTTTGTACTTGATGAACTTTAAATACTTTTCACAACATTTAACATTAAATAACTTGCATTGAGGAATGACATAATCGCTTTTTATTTTTCAATTTTTGCTTTTGTAACTAATAACTTTTGTAACAGCAAAAGTATTTTTAATATTCAATGCCAAGTTGCTAAGCAATACTAGCAAAATGAAAATTATAATTTAAAGCTGATCCATATCTTAAAAGTTATTTGCCATAGAACTCTGCGCATACAATTGGTTATGTAAATAATATTTTATGTTATCACTGTAATAAAATTTGAGTAATTTACCCGGTATGTTAACTGTATACTATTCAGCCGAATGTGAGTAAACATTGTATATTTTTATTGTATTATTTTTTTTAAATTATTTAATGAATATGTCCTATGTTTGTTAGTTTTGCAAATAATTTATTATGCAAGCTTTTGATTTAAAAATTTTAAATTTAGGGATTTGTATAAATTAACAAGATGATTTACCCGGCGTTGCACGGGCGATTACAATTTTAATTACTTTTTTAACTTGAATAAGCCCAATAATTCCAAATCATACACAAATGACATACTCTGATCAATCATCTTTTCATTTTCTTATAATTCATTAAAAAATAACTATTTATTGCTTAAAAATTGAATAATAACTCAAATTTATTTTCTTTCGTCTTGTTTCAATTAAAAATATACTAATAAAAATAATACTTCATGTACATTTATTACTAATTGTATACAAAACAATCTTTACTTGAGAAATACACCGCGCCGTATCGTGTTTTGACCAGGTATTTGCCGACGTAAGATCGAATCCCGTCCAAGTAATTTTTTTGTTTTTTTTAAATTGGTAATATGTGCTTGTACTTAAAGTTTGGCGTTAGATCTGCAAGGTCCTAAATAGTAACTGTGCAAAATTTGGTCCCGATCGGTCAACGGACCTAGGATTCTATAGCGAACAAACACACAAACAAGCTCTTTTATATATATATATAGATAACAAGTTCATATATACAGGCTGTCCCAAATTTTGAGACAACTTGGAGATCTTGCTTATCTTAAGAGCTATAAAAAATAGTGAATCGTAAAGAGTTTTAAGCTAAAGAAAGGATTATTATAAGTGAATTTTATTGTAAAAATGAAAAATTGCTCACATAATTATCACCAAAGTATAATTTAAAACATGATTTAAGTATTATATTTATTATTTACTAAATTAAATAGCTCATTTAAATATCGATTATATTATACATTTACATTTTTATAACTTCCTGACAATGCATCAGCGAGTGTAGAGTTTATAGTAAATATGTGCTTGATGTTTTAGAGCAAAGGAATGACTAAAGTTGACATCCGTAGTTGAATTGCTTTATTTATTAAATTATCGTTGGTTATTGTCGTGCAATTGAAGCGTAGTTCCTGATTCAGTCGGTTTCACTGAACCTTTCACTTCTCAGACTTTATTGTACACTTTTGAACAAACCCAAAAAACTATGATCACAATAGTTTGAACTATTTTAGTTCATGAATTATTTGAAAAGTAAACACAAATAAATTTGCTTGAAATAATTATTCAATGACTCATTAGGGTCATCTAACATTGCTTTATTTTTAAATTTACTTTGATACAACAATAGACCGGATGTTATACAGTGTGCCCCAGCCAAAATTAATTATTCAGTAGCTCTGAAGATTTTAAAAAAGTTTCAAATACAAGTTGTTCATGGCCATTAGCTTAATTACATAAAAATTATTTGCAACTATACAGAATGTTTTATTTTTGCGCACCGATACCTAACACTCTGTATATTTTGGATTTTAAATTAAATGTTTGTATCTGGCATATAAGACAATCCCCAATTTTTAGGTGTATTTTGTGGTTTTTAAGGGGCGACTTTTAAGGGTGTTTCGTAAAAAATGCGAAAAAACTCGGTAGGTGATTCCTTGTCAAAAATTAAGGGGGTCTTTTGTATAAATTTTTTCTTTGGTCCGTCTCGTTTCGGAGTTGGACCTCCCTAAAGGGGAGCGGTAAAATTAGGTTTTTATTTTATTTCTCAAATTTGGATAAATGTAGGAGAATGATATTTGACAAATGTTTTATACTTATTATTTATTAAAAGGTTTCCCATAGTAATATTTTCAATCATTTCCCACCTTCACAGGGGGCTGAAAAGTGCGACCCCTGTTGGTTTTTTTATCAGAACTTTTTGGCCTGCTATAATTTTGCAATTTAATTTTTTTTTTTTTTTGAAAGCCAGATTTATTTAGATACGTTTTTTATTCTTTAACTTTTCTCATAAAACCTACAGTTATTGAGTAAAAAATAATGTAAGTGAACATGCACAAGAAAAGTTTAAGAATAAAAAAAAATTCTAAAAAAATCAAGCTTTTAAATAAAATTAAAATGCAAAATTTTAACCCACCAAAAAGTTCTGTTTAAAAAACCAACAGGGGTTGCACTTTTCAGCCCCCTGTGAAGGTGGAGAGTTGATTAAAAATATTACTTCGGGAAAACTTTTAATAAGTTTTAAACATCTACCAAATATCATTCTCCTACATTGGTTCGAATTTGAGAAATAAAATAAAAACCTAATTGTACCGCTCTCCTATAGGGGACGCCTAAGGAAAACATTTTATATAAAAGACCCCCCTTAATTTTTGCTAAGCAATCACCTCCAGAATTTTTTTCGCATTTTTTATGAAACACCCTGTATATGGTAACTCAAAAGTTATTGATTGTAGATACAAGTTACGTCGAAACAATTTTGAAACAGAATTTTATTTGGAATCTAAAACATGCAAAACATGAGGTGCTCTATTTGTAAGAACAAACTTAATACAAAACACTGTTTTAACAAAGTTACAAATAATTTTAGATTATGTAGTTAATGACCACAAGCAACTTTTGTTTGAAACTTTTCTAAAATCTAGTTAACAAACAAAGCTATCCAATAATTCGCCTTGGCTGGGACACACTGTATATAATTTGGTAGCCTCTTAATAGTACTGCAGAGAAAAGCTGTTAAAACAATTAAAATATTAATTTTAAGTAAGACGAAAGTTTTGTGTTGCATTCAGGGGTTTGGAGCAGTCCAATTTTTTAATTGCTCCGCTCCGGCATCAAAATGCCTGACCCAGCTCCGCTCCATGCTCCAAATATTGTTAACATTTTTAAAACAAGTATTTTAATCAAAAAAATTGTTTTTAAGATCAAAGTTTTAATTTTTTTGGAAATGTGAAAGTTGGTCAAAAATTACAATATTTGAACTTACAAACAAGTGAAGTTAAATGAATGTTTGAAAGAACAAATTATTGATCTTCAAAGGTTGAAAAAAAAGAAGAAAAAATTGTATTTAAAAAAATTGTACATAATAAACTGGAGCAGTGGAGTAATCAAAATTATTTGCTCCGGGCAAAAACCTATTGCTCCACTGCTGCGTGCTCCGCTCCAAACCCCTGGTTGCATTGGCATTGTTTTGTTTTTCAGAATAATAGCCACACTGCCCGTCTCTACCCAAAGACTGTTGGTATTACTTTTTGGAACCTTCAGAGTGATAGCGTCCAATAGTGAAAGAGCCGAAACCGGTATGACTAGCGAAGCTTTGGGCGTTAGTGTCGCACCAAGTTTTTTTCACACCTGTGTCAGCGATGGTAAAACTGCCAAAATGGAGGATGTTATGAGGTTCAAGGTGCGTATAAAAGCCGAGTAAAGTTTAATGTCGACATTTTTTTGTGGTTGCTGCTTTAAAAATTATTTGTAAATAACTATAAATACATGGTTCTCAATTAATAATAGTATTCATTTTGATTATTTAAGTAGGTATTAAAACACTCAATTATAATTGTCAATTTTAACTAATAATTAACTTTTGACAGTCGCGTTACATTACAATTTTATCATGCAAGTCGTATGTCAGGTGGGAGATGGGTTGTTGAAACTAATTAACGCTGAATAAAAATCTAACTCAGCGGTAAATAACATGCTAAGCTTATGAGTAGGTAAAGGGTTAACAATTCAAAAACCTTGTTTCTGTTGAATGTGTGCGAAATATTGTTGGAGATAATTTTGTAATGTACAGGGTGGTCCAAATTCGATGGGATTGCATGGGTATCTCGGTTAATATTTAAGATAGAGAAACGGTTAACTTACCAAAAATGTGCAGTTTTTTGAGACAAACTCAGAACCGTTTTCAAAAATATTCTATCATTTCCGGTTTTCGAGTTATTGAATAAAAAGTGTTTTTTTTTGTCATAATAATGTGTCATATCTCCATTATTGTTGTAAATATCGAAAATATTTATGAAGATTATTTTTAGATATTTTTAGGTTTAATTTGATTATACTAAAAAAAAAATTTTTTGCTCTCGCCGTTAAAAAGTTATGGCACAAACTTACCTTTTTTTAAATAGGAGCAATAGTTGGCTATGACCTATTTAAATTCCTTATTTTTTTCTCATCGAAAAATCTATAAGGGTTGATGTATTTATTTTTAATAATACGCAAGTTACGAATGTTTTTTAGTTTTTTTTTTAAAAGAAAATCATGGTAGGCTGTGAAAACAAAAAAAAACAAGGTGTAAAACCTTTTAAAATCATGTCGTACAAGTTGCCAAGGTTTTTAAGTTTGTTGTTGCGATAAACATCAAAAATTTTTGAACACGAGATGAACAGCAATATACTACCACATTACTGCTGAATCCGACTATGTTGTTGTTATCTTATGTTCAAATATTTACAATGTTTATCTCAACATAAAATTAAAAAACGTTGGTAGCTTGTACCACATGAGTTCTATAAGGTTTTACACCTTGTTTTTTTTTGTTTTCACAGCCTACTATGATTTTCTTTTAAAAAAGACTAAAAAACCTTCGTAACTTGCGTATTATTGAAAATAAATACATTAACCCTTATATATTTGGAATGAGAAAAAAATAATGAATTTAAATAGGTCATAGCCAACTATCGCTTCCATTTAAAAAAAGGTAAGTTTGTGTCATAACTTTTTAACGGCGAGTGTAAAATATTTTTTTTAGTATAATTAAATTAAACCTAACAATAATCTTTATAAATATTTTCGATATTTACAACAATAACGGAGATATGACACATTATTAAGATGACCAAAAAAAAACACTTTTTATTCAATAACTCGAAAACCGGAAATGATAGAATATTTTTGAAAACGGTTCTGAGTTTGTCTCAAAAAACTGCACGTTTTTGGTAATTTAACCGTTTCGCTATCTTAAATATTAACCGAGATACCCATGCAATCCCATCGAATTTGGACCACCCTGTACAGGGTGGTCCAAATTTGAACTTTTAAGAAAATTGACGTGATTTAAGTCTACATTAAAAATGCAAAAGGCGTGGTCGTTGCTTCTGATTATTACAGCTACTGAGATACCGTGCAAATACTTTCAATTTTGACCACCCTGTCCGTCCGTGACTGGAGTAATACATTCTGTCTTTATTTCTCATTATTTCTTGAATAATTATGAAGTGTTTTTTTTTTAAGTTCTGTAAATGACTATGCTTCTAAATGTTTTAATTAATAACTTAAAGGTTTAGTATGTAAATATATGATATGTAAAGGTAAAATTTGCACAAATTGATAACACATATTTATAGTTTTACACTTGAAGTGCTTACGCTGTACAATGCTTTTCTCTTTTTGCAAACAGGCTGAAGTGAACGTAAGTTTTTAACTTTTTCGTTACTCTTTTAAGTAGATGGTCAAAGTAAAAAAAAAATTCAAACTCTTCTCGTAACTGCGTGATAATTTAAATGTTTTCACTTGTAAAATTCTGTGTTACCGTATTGTGTTGAATGGTTCACTATACTAATGCATGTAACTGGAAGTTTGTTGTATGTGACAATACAACAAGGCTAAAATATAACGGTGCATAAATTTAAATGGACCGTGAAGAATTTCTATTCAGCTGTACCAATTATTAATTGTGTTATTTCGTGTAGGCGTGCTCATTGAACATGGTTAAAAAAATATTAGCTTCCATTTAATAGGGTTAGTTTAAGGTACTTGCATGCCTAACCTAAGAGACGGAGAAAAGTAGGTGGAATATTAATTTAATGTGTAACATGTTATATAGTTCGATACTTGTAACTTTTGACTGTTTTGTCAGTTTTCTCGACCCAAAATTATTATTTTTTAAATATACAGTGACAATAATCTACCTTATTACAATGATAAGTTTGTCATTTTAAGATTTAGAGTCGGTTAAATTAGCAAAGATTTATTATTTTTTACAAAATCGTTGTATTTGACTAGACAAAACACGATTGTTTAATTGTGTTTTATTATTTTTCGACAAAAAACTATTATTTTGTGAGTATTAAATTAAAAATGGACGTTCTGTCGAATAGCCTCTGTGAGTGTGTATTAAAGGTGTTTCAATTTAATGCTCACAAAATAATCAATTTTGTCCAAAAATAATAAAACACAATTAGACAAATTATAAACTGTCAATTACTACAGCGATCTTGTTTTGATTATCAAGTACAACAATTTTTTGAAAAATAATAAATAGTTTTGAAACTCGTTTTTCTCAAAAATTTTCGGTGTAACTGAAATCAGGCTCACCCCCTTTTTTTTTTTAGCTTTGATTTTAGACAAATGAGATTGTAGACAGGTGATATATGCAAAAAGCTATATTTCTGAACATATGTACACTTCTGTTACACTTCCGGTTTCACCGGAAATGACCCTAACTTTGTTATTTTAAATGAAACACCCTGTATATTTTGTATTTTTGGAAAGAAGAAGCAATTTTGAATACAATGCGCCATTTTAGTTAATTTTTTTTAAGCTCGAATAATTTTTGGACAAAAATTTAATTTTTTATTAAGTGTGCTGAGATCTGCATTAATTGAAATTTATTGTGTCAACAAGTGTCCGAAAAACGTTTTTGTTAATTTTAATTGACATTTGGGATCCATTAATCGGCTTTAAAGTTAACGAAATTGGTTTTTTGACAAAAACTCAATTTATTTTAATGGAACGATAGTGGCTCGTGTGGTTATTTGAATAGAGTATTTTCTGACGAATTCAAAAATGCCAATAATTTGGTGTTTTTATTAGAAACAGGCATTAAAATTTAAAATTATAGTAAACTTTTGGTAAGATACCTTAAGCCTTTCAATATTGCGGGTATGCATACGTCCCAAAGGATGTTTGAAAAATTCTGCATTGTGTTATGCCGCTTTATAATACCCTGGGATGGGATTTGTTAGTAGGCCTGAGCTCACACTACACGTGAATCACTTTAATTTGTATCAGGAATACATGTGGCATGTGGCCCTCTCAGTCGACTTTTGTGTGGTCATGTGTGTCTTCATTAGTTACTGCTGGTACAAATTTATCCCAAGCGTGCAATACTGCATATGTATCCCAAACTTCTATGAAAAAAGCAAAAGCTAAAAATTTTAAACTTTGTATACATGTATTTTTAAGCCATAGCAACAAATTTTTATACATGACACATAATTTACTTCATTGGCCAAAAGTCGTACTGAAAGTGTCAATAATCATAGTCAATGGCAACAAAACAATTGTTTTTTTTTTGTGTTGACTCTTGTCACGACCATTATTCAAAACTAACAATCAAATAAAACCTCTAGGAACAAAAAAAATTAAATAAATGATCACATCCAAAGTTTTGTTAAAAAAACAGTTAATTTTTTTTGTAGTTTTTTAAAGAAATCTCAATAAAAATACCAAGTTATTGGTATTGTTATATTCACCAGAAAATACCTTATTTGAATAACTGCATGAGCCAGTATTTTCATTTAAAAAAATTGATTTATTGTCAAAAACCTATTTCGTAACCTTTAAAGTTTTTTAACGTAACTTAAATGTCAATTTAAATTTACAAAAATGTTCTTCAAACACTTTTTGACAAAACAATATTCAATTTATGCGGGTCACAGCACACTTAATAAAAAATTAAATGTTTTTCCAAAAACTATTTGAGTTTATAAAAATTAACTAAAACGGTGCAATTTTATTTAATATTGCTTCCTCTTTTCAAAAATGCAAAAATATACAGGTTGTTACATTTGAAATAACAAAGTTAGGGTCATTTACGGCGAAACCGGAAATGAAAAAAGTGTATATTTTCAGAAAATCGTGTTTTTTGCACGTCTCACTTGTCTAAAATCAAAACAAAAGAATAAAAGGGGGCCAGCCTAATTTCAGTTACACCCGGTATAGTGGAAAAGAGGAAAAAATTCATTATCAGTTACAGTGAAAAACAAAAATAGGTTGTCATTTAAAAACATATGACAATCGCCTGTCAGTTGCACATGGTTGGCCAAAAAAAATTGAATAACTTCAATACGTAGCCAACAATATGCTATACACTTTTTATGTATAATAATACATTTTTTCATAAAACTTCTATTTATGCCGTTACAGCAGCGTTTCCATACTTTTGGCCTACCCTGTATTGTTAGTGATGCATTGTCTGTCGAATATTTAATTATGTAATATTATTAATTACAAAGACCCAATTTATTATGTAGGTCGCTACTCGAGTGATGAAACATCTCATAGAGGAATTTGCCTCGGCCGATCTGTTTGGACGAGATAATTATGAATTTTATGCTAGAGTAACGGGACGAGTACTGCGTGTGCAAGGAGAATGGATTTGTTCGTTTCAGTATCCTCCTCCACCTCCCAGAGGACATTCAGCTCAACAGTTGTATGCTAGTGAGTACGCAGCTTTGGAACATTATCTATTAGGTATGTTATTGTTACTTTTTTTTATTAATGTTTAAATACATACCAAGTAATCATAAAAGTAGAGTTGAAGAAGTTATTGTCTGTGAATTGCTATCTATTAAAACAAGTAATATATTATTTCTCATAGTGATAATAGAATGATATTGATCTTCACTTAATCGGTACTATTTGTAGTTACATTTATTTTTTCTTACAACACATATTTGTTTACGTACTTAAACAGAAACCAAAATTTATAGATTGACCTATCTCAACGTGCAAGAGCAACATCGTATGGCCTCATAATTACAATTCTTTACCAGGCCATACGATGGCCAGTGGTCGTTTATTTGTTAATATGTACTTAATGTAATTAATCGGCATTATGTCTGTATACACATGGCAGTTAAACGGTTAAATTCTACAAAAATTAATCTCCTTTTTTCCCCGAGTAAAATGCATTATGATTTGATTTAAGAATGTAATAAAAAAAATTAGCGAAGCCTTTTTAATCAGCTTTAGTGTGCATATGTTAAATTAATTGGATTTTATTCACTTACGATTTATGCAAATTTCATTTGTTTATTTAAAAATTAAGGAAAAACGGGTGAGTGCGATTTCTCCTACATTCAGTGTAGTGTATTTAATTAAACAGCATAATAATAATAATTATTATATATACCTCATGTTACCGAGTTTATACAGGGTGATTGAAATTTGAGTTTAAGCGTGGGGATCTCGCTTATTATAATAGCTAGAGTATAGGTTTAAATTTGGCAAAGTTGCTAAATTTCGTGCTTATTAATAATCCAAAGAGAAATCGAAAATATCTCAAACGATATCCGAGAATATTAGGAAAAACTGGAAATTTTCAAAAATTGTATTTTCCAGTTTTTCCTAATTTTCTCGGATACCGTTTGAGATATTTCTGATTTCTCTTCAGATTATTAATGAGCACCAAATTTAGAAACTTTGCCGAATTTAAACCTATACTCTAGCTATTATAATAAGGGATATCCCCATGCTTAACCTCGAATTTCAGTCACCCTGTATAGTTCAAGACACTATAGAGAAAACAGTGTGGCAATATTTTAGGTTAAAAATAAACAGATTAATCACAAAAATAATAAAGTCCAGTTAGTAAATAAAATAACTGATAAATATAAATGTCGTAAAATTTTAAATCGATTGATATTTTACATGCTGACAGGCATTAATTTTGGTATGTTCCTTGTACACACACTTACACACACGCATACATCTATATATATGTGTGTAGGTGTGTGTGGGTAACAGGTTTCTCGTGTTGTCTGTATCTTCTTCGAGGGTCATTGAAAATAGCAAACTATGTCCTGTCGAAACATCGAAACCAACAGCTCTTACCAGAGCCAATCTATGAAGAAGACCCAAACAATCCGAAAAACCTTTACCCCCACTTAAAAGCACAGTGTACTACGATCCTTAACAAGTCTTGAAAATAATTTTAGAATTGTGTAGCAGCCTCTTTATAAAAATACAAGTTATTGGTTGTGTTGGATTCATTAGAAAACGCTTTAGTTCAATAACCGCATGAGCATTGTATTTCCATTTTGTCAAAAAACATTCAAGGTCGATTAAAGTTAACTAAAAATCGATTAAAATTTGCAAAAACATTTTTCCTATAAATTTAATATAGACTGCGAAGAATTTGTGCACATTCAATTAAAAAAGTACCAAAGTATGAAACAAGAATTTGTCACTTAGGTATACTGAGGTGCTCTTTTGTACTTTTGACCGAGGGCACTCATTAGAAATGGCTTGGCCCTGAGTCTGTATTTTCAGAGAGCCGAGAAAATGTTATTTTCAACAAAGTCATGGGTTCCATACACCAAATTATAAGTTTGCTTCATGTTTCAAAAATTAAAATTGTTGCAAAAAATTGTAGTAATTTATCAACTTGTACTTAAAAATGGCTTACAAAAGCCTCTACAGCGTTTTCTTTCATTTTTAAAAATAACAGTCTTTAATCGTGAAGACTTCAGTTTTCATCTTAAGCAGAAAAACAAAAAATGCTGTAATAAATCTGACACAGATGTATGTATCTCCTAAATTAGATTTCCGTTATCTATTGTACTTACCAAATACCAAATACTTCAAATTTGCAACACTCGTACATGTGTTGTTAATAATTAAATTAAATTGGGCAAGTTTTGCTGGTGACATACCAAATTGTCAGTGTATGTATACAGGGTGACCCAGGTTACATTTCCAACATGGGGATCTCGCTTATTATAAGAGATACAGGTTTGTTTAAATTGGATGAATTATTCCTTAGTATGAGAGGAGCCACAATCAGTTTTTAAAAGTACTTCAGATGTTATAGCAAAAAATGTGAAAATGTCGAATTTCTTTTCTCTCTTGCAACTTTTTTGTCTTAATCATTAGATCAATTTTATTAGTACTTCTTATGGTACTTTTTAATGTAGAATGTAACTGTTGTTTTAGATTTTTGTTATCACTTACCATTGTTGAGATATTACCCCTAATTTAATTTTTTCTTATGGGCCACGAAGTTGGCTATGGAATAGTTAAATGTGTTTTTTCTTCTCTTTTTAATGAGTTATTACTTGCTATATCTAATTTTATAAATAAGTCACGAAATCAGTATTTTACCAATCACTTATCAAGTTATCTATGAAAATAAAAACAAAAAACAACTAATTAAATGTCAAATGACAGGTGCCATTTGTCTGCGGTATCATTTATTAGAATTTTATAGTATTGTGTAGTTCGATAGTCTTTGTAACTAATTTGTTATCATATAATTATGTATGGGCACATTACAACTAATGAAAAATTTGACATGTTGAGCTACTACATTCTTTGCCATAGAAACTGTGTAAAAACAGATAATTCGAAGTCTTCATTGATTTGTTTTGGTTTTTTGTTTGATTTCTCGAAGAAGCCATATTCTTTTAAGTTTATTTCTAAATTTCTGCAATTACGCGCACAGTAGTTGCCTTCTCTCGGGATATAGCTCTAAGTATATTCGCTTAGCTTCTAAACGGTTTTTATTACAAAGAATGAAGCATCTCAACATGTCAAATTTTTCTATGTGTCCATAATTATAACAATTCCTACAAAGACTATCGGATTACACAACAATACTATAACATTCTAATAAATGATACCGCAGACAATTGATACTGTCATTTGACATTTAATTAGTTGTTTTTTGTTTTTATTTTCATAGATAACTTGATAAGTGGTTGGTAAAATATGATTTTTCTTGATTTTGTGATTTATTTAAAGTAACATCACATTAAAAAGAGAAAAATAAAACACATTTAACTATTTCATAGCCAACTTTGCGGCCCATAAGAAACAATGAAGTTAGGGGTAATATCTCAAAAATGGTAAGTGATAACAAAAATCTAAAATAACAGTTACATTCCACATCAAAAAGGAAGTATTAATAAAATTGATCTAATAATTAAGACAAAAAAGTTACGAGAGAAAAAAGAAATTCGACATTTTCATATTTTTACTATAACATCTGAAGCACAAGGAATTTTGTACATTTAAAAATTGATCTCATACTAAGGAATAATTCATCTAATTTAAGCAAACCTGTATCTCTTATAATAAGCGAGATCCCCATGCTGGAAATATTATCTGGGACACCCTGTATATTTTAAGAAATAGAAGTTTAACATACATTACTTCTAAAATACCGGGTCTTTATTTGAGGTGCGATTTTTTGATAAGTTACACATAATCAACTAGGTTGATTTAATTAGGTACAGTTACAGAACTTTAATTTAAATATTAGTATTCAGACTGAACAAAATACAGTAGTATATTATTGCTGTTTAGTAGTTTTGCTAACATGCATGTTTTTCTTGTGTTATTCGGATGAGTAACTCTCGATGTATTTTTAGGACAACTATCATTGGAAGCGGAGAAAACTTGGTTACAATGTGAATGTGAACGATGGCACTTAAAATATGGGTTAGAAGGTAAACCTAAAGAGCTTACTGCAATTAGTACTAGCTCTGTGTAATATTTTGTACCGATTTTTATTAACTATAAAACTAATACAAAAAGTACCTAAAACGTATCACCGAAAGTCATGTAATTTATTTGTTCTGTATATATTTAGTGTTTATAACCAATTAGTATTGTATTTTGCACCACATTAACACTGTGATATTTTTTATTGAAATAAATTTGTATTTTTCATACACTTTTTCTTTTTTATTTATTTGTGTTTTCGTGTTTGTTTTTACGTGTCAAGCAATTAATTTATTAAATCAGCTCGTTAGTGGTAAAAACAGTGCAAAGCTTTCTTCCAATAATTAATACATACAAAAAAATTTAAAGTGTTGCCTTTTCATTTGTTTTTATGTTATTTTTAAATTAATATTTAAATTTAGGCACATATTTGCTTTTATTAGTCATTTGATTTATGCATTAACGTAGTTTTTATTTAAGTTTATGCTAATTCGTTGCAGTTGTATAAACTGAATTAACGGAAGTGAAAAATATTAGTTAATTATTTTGATGTTGCCTTCTGGATTGTGCTATTAATGAAACAGCTGAAGCACTATATTGCAGTTTGATTGTATTTTAGGAGTGTTAAAGGTGCTTTTTTTCTTATACAGTGTGTCCAAAAGGAATGGAATATGCTATATATCTCAGTAATAATATCCACTTTGAGGAAAAAATTTTTGAAAAATGTTTGGTACTTAGTTTTCCACCATGAGACAAAATTTAAATAATTTTTTTCAAATAAAAGCGCAATGAAAAACAATTGAATTTTTTTAAATGACAAGGTACCCCTATATTTTACTCATTTGATAGAGAATTTTTCTCTCTTTTCAATGATGCAAAACTTAAGTACCCTTACTTGAGCAACTTTTTGAGAAAAACGCAAAAATCATTTTAATTGATTAGTATTTATTTCTAACAAAAACATCATAAGAACTAATTTTTTTGACGAAATCTACAATACGTGTTCAAACTGTGAACCATTTACAGCTTGGCAATGATAAACTCGGTTTTTAAACCCGTTAATAACATTCCCAACCATTTCAGGTGTAATTTCTCTAATATGATCTTTTAAATTTTCGATATTCTCCGGCCTCTTATCATAAACTTAATTTTTAAGGTGACCCCATCATTGAAAAGAGAAAAAAAATCTCTATCAAATGAGTATAATTTAGGGGTACCTTGCCATTTAAAAATATTCAATTGTTTTTCATTGCGCGTTTGTTATTCGAAAAAAAAAAATCGTCTTATGATGGAAAACTAAGTACCAAACAACTTTTATTCAAAACATTTTTCCCTAAAGTAGATATTTACTGAGATATATAGCATATTCCATCCATACCTTTTGGACACACTGTATGTAATTTTTAACAACGAAATAATTAAAAATTTTAGTTTTTACTACATAAAAAAGTTACACAAAAAAACCACATGCAAATTAAACTCAAATGCCTAAACAACATACAAAAATGTTCCATGCTATAAGCCATGCATGCAGTTTGTATTTTGCTTATTTGTACAGTGTACTTAAATTATAGAACTCTGCATGTGCAGTCGTATACATTTTATCGGAATGATATTTGATATTGTAAATTTACAGCCCTATCTCAAGTAGAAAAAGGTCAGTCGACACCAGCGTTAGCGGAAGCAGCTCGTCAAACTCAGTCGGTGAGCTCTACGTCACTGGGAATGATCGCAGAACATACTCTGTTAGAATCATGCACAAGACTGTCTATTTCACTGGAACAAAATGGATTATTTAAGGTAATTGGTGATACATGTACAGGGCGGACCAAATTCGAATGTTTTATCTCTGTTACTGTAATATTTAGACAAAATCTGATATCGGTCTCTTGGGTTATTTTTTTGAGAAAAGAACGCCTGTGTAACCAAAAATTAAATTTTGTTTTTGAAAATTTATAACTTCTTTATTTATTAAAATAGAACAAATTGTTATTCAGATTTTTCATACAGATTTTTATGCTTAATTTAAAAACAAAATAAATTATTTTAACGACCTTGATTTTCGTGATACGAAGTAAACTTATATTTTTTTAAATAGAGACTCTAGTTGGCCATGACTTTATATGAAAGAGAATTTTTTTAGCTTTTAAAAAATATATAGTTTTATATATTTGTTGGAAAAAATAACCAGGGTATGGCCAATTTTGTAAAAATTTCCTTATCAAAGTTTGCCATGATTTCGTAAACAAGTGATGTTCGCAATTAAAAAACAACTAAATGTTATTTCCAAGTAAATTCTGCAGCAGTCGCTATATTTTTATCACTTACAATATATAATTCCAACATATTAAACATTTCGAAGTGTTCAAATTTAGTAATGTTCACAATACCACAATAAACAGATATAAAATACAAAAGAATACATGGATTTGCTTAAAAGTTGAAAAATTTACTTGAAAATGACGTTTAGTTGTTTAATAATTGCAAACATTACTTGTTTGCGAAATCATGGCAAACTTTGATAGGGAAATTTTTACAAAATTGGCCATATCTTGATTATTTTTTGCAACAAATATATAAAACTATATATTTTTGAAAAGCTAAAAACCTTCTCTATCATATAAAGTCATGGCTAACTAGGGTTTCTAAACAACAAAATTAAATTTTTTTTAGCAACCTTAACTTTCGAAATGTGAAGTAAACTTATATATTTTTTTAAATAAACCCTAGCCATGACTTTATATGATAGAGAAGTTTTTTAGCTTTTCAAAAATATATAGTTTTATATATTTGTTGCAAAAAATAACCGAGATATGGCCGATTTTGTAAAAATTTCCCTATCAAAGTCTGCCATGATTTCGTAAACAAGTGATGTTCGCAATTAAAAAACAACTAAATGTCATTTCCAGGTAAATTCTGCAGCAGCCGCTACGTTTTTATCACTTACAATGTATAATTCTAACATATTAACCTCTTCAGGACGAATTAATAAAAGCCGCAAAAAAGGACTTAATTTTTAAAAACGTAATTTTTATTGAAAATACATTCAAAACAATGAATTAAAACAGAAATTTTAAAAAACAAAAGCGAAAAATAATGCACGCATTTGTGGCCATTGGGCGGTAAGGGCACGTTATAAATTAAATGACTTCATACATTCAGGGCACAGGTTTATTGCATTCCTCGCATATATAACAAATTAGACAAAAATAACGCTTTGTACCCATATCCTCCATTCTTTTAAAATACTGGTTGCACATACCATATAGAAGATAATCAATATGTAGCACATAACAATATGCGAGGTTTAGAAAAAAATTACTACCAGTGTTGATAAGCGTACACAGATGTGTACGTTTACTTATGTCTTGAGCATGAATATTGTAAATAATCTCTAAAATTTACATGGTTTATGTTAAATATATTTTACATATCTTTCAACTTTTTTAAACTGAAATTATAGAGATCTTCGGTTAATAATAAAATAAATTTATTAGTATAGAAAAACGGTCAACAAATTTCAGTACCACGCTATTTATTTTGACCAGTAATATGACAATTCATGTTTGTTTGCCCATATTTCTTTTTTTTTTTTGTTAGCAAATATTGTAGTGATTGCCTACTTGTAGTAATTTTCATTAATTTTTTTTTACCGCGGCTGACTTATAAAAAAACTAAACGTACACATATGTGCCAGTATCCCTGAAGAGGTTAAACATTTCAAAGTGTTCAAATTTAACCATGTTCACAATACCACAATAAACAGTTATAAAATACAAAAAAATACACGGATTTGCTAAAAGTTGAAAAATTTACTTGAAAATGACGTTTAGTTGTTTAATAATTGCAAACATCACTTGTTTACGAAATCATGGAAACTTTGATAAGGAAATTTTTACAAAATTGGCCATATCTCGGTTATTTTTTGCAACAAATATATAAAAGTATATATTTTTGAAAAGCTAAAAAGCTTCTTTATCATATAAAGTCATGGCTAACTAGGGTTTCTATTTAAAAAAATATAAGTTTACTTCATATCTCAAAAGTCAAGGTCGCTAAAATAATTTAAATTTGTTTTTAAATTAAGCATAAAAATCTATATAAAAATAATATTTTGTTCTATTTTAATAAATAAAGAAGTAGTAAGTTTTCAAAAACTATGAAATTTAATTTTTTTATTCTGCATCCGAAAATGTCAAAATATACCAGGTGTTCCGTATAAAAATATTAAGTTGGGGTAATTTTCTGCTAAACCGGTATTAATGTAAAAAACTTGAAAATAAACATCATCAATAAATTCCTTGTTTTTGACCATACATATATTCAGGCCAAATTTTAAAAAAAGTTTGAAAATAGCAAGATAATCCACTGTCCCGGAACTTTCTCTTAACCCTGTATATGTTTTTATTAAGTATGCTGTAACCTGCATAAATTGAATTTTGTTTATCAACAGTTATAGGTACATATTTATGTACAAATAAAAACTATATTTTAAGGTTTGTAATACAACATCACATTCATCGAGTCCAAGCCATTCATCGAAAACTAGCTTAAGTCATTCAGCCCCAAGAATGACCATGGAAGAATTACGAGCCGTTAACAGATATGCAGAAAGTACCCGCAGTCTTAGTTACTTACCGCAGGTGCAGTATTGATCTGTTTTCAATTGAAAAATGTGTTCATAAAAAATCGTTTTAGGTGCATGAAAGACAACGAGCTCGTATGCTAACCCGTTCTCAATGGTTTTTAACTCCTTCTGTTGAATGTACAAGTTGTGGAGGATCTCTCGATCTAGCTCTAGCTGATGCAGATGTTTCAGCACTTACGAATGCACTCTTTAGAAAATCGTCATCAGGAACTATAGGTATGGTATAACTGCATTTATTAGCCTTATGGGTAGTCACTATTAGAGGTCTTTCAAGATAAACTGAACCAGAGCTGGGCAAAGCACCGACCCAAAGTGCTTGAAGCACCGAGCATTCAAGCACTTGTGTAAGTGCTTGATCTAATTAAGCAGTAAGTACTTTGGTTTTTAAAAATGCTTAAAAGCATCAAGCACTGACCCAAGTGCTTAAAAAAATTAAGCAGCAAGCATTGAGCATTTTGGAAATGCTTAAGAGAAATTTAAAATTTAAACAGTCTTGTAGCATACATGTTAAGGATTAAATACTATGCAGTAAGCATATATAAATTTAAAAAATGCTTATTAAGCACTCTTTCTAAAGTGCTTAAGAAGTACCAAGTGTTCAAGAAAGTGCTTGGTGCTCTAAGCATCGAGCATCTGTTTTAGAAAGTGCTCCAAGCATTGTGCTCGAAGCGTTAAAAGTGCTTAAAAAATTATTGCAAGTAGTAAGCATTCAAGCATTGCCCAGCTCTGAACTGAACTGTGACGCAGAAACCAGAACTTGTCTAAAGCGTTAATTACTGCGCCACCTAAAAACGGTGTTATAACCTATAATAATACAACGTTTTTAGAAAGTTCTACATTTCAACCGCCATCCCCTCTCTTTGCGCATTTCGCGGTTCAGTTTATCTTAAAAGACCTCTAGTTTACTTAAGCTGATTCAAAAACCTGAATTAATTAATGACATAAATGTCACTAAAAATACATATAGGGTGTATATTGAAGGTAAAATAGTTACCTACATGTTGGTGTGTGAAAACAAAACACTGGCAATAGTTGAAAATAAGTAGGCTGTGCAGTTAATGATTTCAACTACATTTCAACATCCCTTCTCTTTGCACATTTCACGGTTCAGTTTATCTTAAAATAAAAGACCTCTAGTTTACTTAAGCTGATTCAAAAACTGAATTAATTAATGACATAAATGTCACTAAAAATACATATAGGGTGTATATTGAAGGTAAAATAGTTACCTACATGTTGGTGTGTGAAAACAAAACACTGGCTATAGTTGAAAATAAGTGTAGGCTGTGCAGTTAATGATTTCAACTACATTTTAACCGTCATCCCTTCTCTTTGCACATTTCACGGTTCAGTTTATCTTAAAAGACCTCTAGTTTACTTAAGCTGATTCAAAAACCTAAATTAATTAATGACATAAATGTCCCTAAAAATAGTTAACTACATGTTGGTGTGTGAAAACAAAACACTGGCTATAGTTGAAAATAAGTGTAGGCTGTGCAGTTAATGATTTCAACCTTTTATATTCACACTTTTTTTTCTTTATTGATTAACAAACCAGATATGAAGGCAATACAGCCTAGGTGGATCCGTACAGTCGATGCAAATAATTAATGAATTTGTCGTAAAATATAAATTTCTATTTAGTAGGCGCTGTTGGTTTGTCCTTGAGTGCTGAATCCGTTCAAAAGAAACCAAGCATCCGTCGTACCAATTCCAAAGACAAGCGGCAATATTTACATCGTTCCACTAGTAGGAGGAATAAAGAAAATGGTTCTAGATCGAGCAGGTATTTATGGATAAATTACTATCAACAACCAAGATCATTGCATGTAGATTTTCTAAATGCTTTTTATGGAACCAATGTTCCCTCTAGGAGTAGACTGTCGCTGAGCTAAAAATACAAGAGCTAAGCACACTAAACCGACAAATGAGCAAAAAAAGATGTCAAAATATAGCATTTATTTGCACGTTTAGATATAAAATACTTTTTATATACAGGGTGGTCCACATGGAAGGGTCACTACTGGAATTTTATAAACGGTAAGAGCTACAAAGAAGTTAAAATTAGATTGTTCCCCTTTCTAAGACCTATTCAGTGATGCTTTAATGTTTCAAAAAAGCTAAATAATAAACAAAAATCAAAATTGCCATATTTTAAAAATTGTTAATAGCTCGGTTATACTTGATGGTACAAAAATATTTTTGGGGAAAAAGTTGTAGTTTTTTTAGGCACTGCAAAATGAAAAAGTTCATTTGTTTTAATATTGTTTAAATACAGATAAATTAACCATAGTTGGCCATGACCTCAAGAAAAAGCATTTGTTTTCCTCTTTTCAATACTATAAGGTTTAATGTAGGTATTTATTTTGATATTTAGGCTCAAAACAAATGAAACTCATTAAAAAGTCCCTATGAAGCTATAGAGTGCCATAAATTTAAACAATATTGAAACAAATGAATGTTTTTCTTTTACAGAGCATAAAAAATATACAACTTTTTCTCCAATAATATTTTTGTTTCATCAAGTATAACCGAGTTATCAAGGATTTAAAAAAATGCCATTTCGATTTTTGTTTAATATCGAGTGTGCCATGGAACTTTAAAACATCACTAAATAGGTCTCAGAAAGGGCAACAGTTTGTCTAATTTAAACTTCTTTGTAGCTCTTACCGTTTACGAGATCCCAATAATGGCGCTTCTATGTGGACCACCCTGTATAGGCTGATTCAAATTCGAGGCCGACCATGGGGATCCCGCTTATTACTGAAGATAGAGGGTAGGTTCAAATTTGGCTAAACTTTATGCTCATCAATAATATCTAAACAGATTTGAAATATCTTCAACTGTTTTTGAAAAAATTGAAAAAAACTAAAAAAATGACTTTTTTTCTATAACTTTTTTATTTATATATATTTTTTTTAAATCTGTTAAAACTTTTACATGGCCAATTTTTATTTTACTTTTAATGGTGCCATAAATTTTTTGCTGTGCCGATTCCGTTTTGTTTTATAGATACTAACTTTTTAATTTCTTATAGGCGATAAACTTGATTTTCATCTAGTTATTAGATATGTTGAATAAATGAAAACCTTTTTTATGTAAATAACATAATCATGTAATACATTTTTGAAATTAGAAAAAAAGTTCTAGCTAACTAGATGAAAATCAAGTTTGTCGCCCATAAGAAAATTAAACAGTTGGTACCTATAAAACAAAAGGGAATCGGCACAGCAAAAAATTGATGGCACCATTAAAAGTAAAATAAAACTGGCCATGTAAAGGTTTTAACAGATTAAAAAAAAATATATGAATAAAAAAATTATAGCAAAAAACTAAAAGTAATTGTTTTAGTTTTTTTCAATTGTTTCAAAAACAGTTAAAGATATTTCAAATCTGTTAAGATATTATTGATGAGCATAAAATTTTGCAGCTTTGCCAAATTTGAACCAACCCTCTATCTTCAGTAATAAGTGAGATCCCCATGGTCGTCCTCGAATTTGAATCACCTGTATATATAATGAAATATTGTAGAACATAACTTAAACTTTCGACATAATTGTAGGGGCTAAAATAAAACCAACTGAGGCCGGTGCATTATCTCACGTTAAGTCTAAGAACCGTTCCCCATACATTTCCGCTAGATGGCGATAAGTCTATTGCCATCTGGCGATAAGTCTATCGCCATCTGGCAATAAGTCTATCACCATCTGGTGGAAATGTTTGTTGAAAAGTTCTCGATTTTTTGACAGGCTTCCTAGGCTGTGTAGTAAACCCAGATCTGGATTCAACTTTATGTCTTAGAGGGAACATTGGTCACAACGCAATTCAGTTAAGAATTAATTAACTGCAAATCTTTTTATTTTTTTAATAGCTTCAAGACTCGAAATGAAAGGAGAAATTCACATTCCCGTTCAGGCAGCTTTAAATTAAAGTACGAAAGTATATCGAGATCTAGCAGTTTCAAAAACAAAAGTGAACTTTGTTCGTGCCCCGGTCCTGGCGACATGCAAGACGATTCAGAAACGGTTGCGACGCCGGTTGCAGGACGATCTGAAACTATATGTGTCACGCTAACTTACAAGCCACGCATTTAATGCAAGATTGTTTATATTTTAAATTAAATCCATCTGTTAATGCCAAGCGAAAGTATAAATTTATGGATAAATTAGTATAAACGGATGTACAAATTTTAATCTAAGTTTTATAAAGGTTTTATCATTATAAGATATATATTCTTTGTTCTTGAAGAACATTAAATTAGACCAAAATTAACGGTAATTTAAGAAGACTGCATTCCAACAAAAAATTACTGCATTTACTGTTAAAGTATTGTAAATATTGTATTTTTACTTTTTAAGGGAATTATTTTTTCATACATATAATTGTAGTCACTAATATATCACCGAAGATTATGCAATGAAATCATAGTAATTTTAAATATCAATGCTTTTACATTCAGTACTATTGTTATTTCTTAAAAACAATAATAAACTGGTGTAGCCACCAACTGACTTTCGCCATAAATATTGTATTTATGTCCGTATGTGTGTTTGTGTATTAGTGGGTACAAAAACTTAGAAGTGCCGCTCCAGGCACTCTACTTAACAACATTTTTGTAACAACATCTGTCAACATGACGTAAATGACGTCTGTCAAAGTGACGTAAATGACGTCTGTCAAGGTGCCGTAAATGACGTCTGTCAAAGTGACGTAAATGACGTCTGCCAAAGTGACGTTTCATGCAAATGTGTATGAATATGAACAACCACGGCGTTCTTAAAAAAATATTTTCAAAATTTAAAAAAAATCATCTTTTTCAAAAAAATTCAAGAGAGTTGAGACAAACGGCATTTCACTAAGAGTAATAAACTCTATAACACACTAAAATATGAAAACAAAATTGTGGAGCCGTTTTCGAGAAAAATTTTCAAAATTTAAATTTTTAAAATAATATCGCAATTATAAATTTTACCAAAAAAAGTTATTAGGGTTTTTTATAGAACTTGACATAAACTACAATCCTACATAAACAGAATTTTTTTATCTATCACCGTTTTTATGTAATTTAGGATTCTCGTTTCAACTTAAACACCCTGTAAGTTATTATTCAAGAAATCAAATATCTGCACACACTTCGGAACATACTTTTGAAGGCGCTATCGATAACTCATGTCAAAAATGTACATTTTTAACATCTGGCACATACACACACACGGACATCCCGAAAATAGTAAAAACTGTTTCAGGGGACCCCAAAACGTGTATATCCGTCGAAATCTTGAATTCGAAAATGTTTTCTATATTTGGCGAAAGTAAAAAGTGGTTATATCAGTTATATTCAAATTGCGAAATGTCTTTATTTTCCATAATTATTTCATTATAGTCTAGATAATCGTGTGCTATTTGCCTTTTAAAAACGTCCACTTAAGCTAAACAAGTTACTTTAAACTCATTATAACATCATATTTCGTATGACATTCCCCTATTTATTATTCCTAAGGCAGACGTTTTTAAAACTCTTACTAGACTTAAGACGTTAGCTTAAAACTTGCTCTGTGGAATAGGATTTTTATTTTGTTTCTTTTTATTAATCGCGCAAAGGTGGCTGCTTTAAAGAGAGTACGATTTTAGTTGGGACAAACACAATTTTGGATAAGTTAGATTAGGGCTGGGTGAACTTTTACAGGTTTAAGCTGCAACAGTTTTTCTTCTAATTTTGCGATTCACCTTTTCCAACATTTAAAACAAACAGTGACCCGTGGTAAATTAATTATAATAGTTTTTATATCAAGGAAGCTCTATTTTCTTAAGATTTTTTTTTCCGTAAGACCAGTTTTTTAAAAATTGCTCAGTGGTCCACTGTTGGACTGTGGTTGACGTCTTGCCCATCCTTAGATTAGGATATACAGTGTGTCCAAAAGGAATGAAATATGCTATATATCTCATTAAATTTCCACTTTAGGTCAAAATGTTTTGAATAAAAGTTGTTTGGTACTTAGTTTTCCACCATAAGACAAAATTTAAACTTTTTCTTTCGAATAACAAAAGCGCAATGAAAAACAATTGAACTTTTTTAAATGACAAGGTATCCCTATATTATACTCATTTGATAGAGATTTTTTTTCTCTTTTCAATGATGCAAAACTTTAGTACCCTTACTTAAGCAACTTTTTGAGAAAAACACAAAAATTATTTTAATTGATTAGTATTTATTTTTAACAAAAACATCATAAGAACTAATTTTTTTGGACGAAATCTACAATAAGTGTTCAAACTGTGAACCATTTACAGCTTGGCAATGATAAACTCGGTTTTTAAACCCGTTTATAACATTCCCAACAATTTCAGGTGTAATTTCTCTAATACGATCTTTTAAATTTTCTATATTCTCTGGCCTCTTAGCATAAACTTAATTTTTAAGGTGACCCCATCATTAAAAAGAGAAAAAAGTTCTCTATCGAATGAGTATAATGTAGGGGTACCTTGCTATTTAAAAAAATTCAATTGTTTTTCATTGCGCGTTTGTTATTCGAAAAAATAATATTTAAATTTAGTCTAATGATGGAAAACTAAGTACCAAACAACTTTTATTCAAAACATTTTTCCCTAAAGTAGATATTTACTGAGATATATAGCATATTCCATTCCTTTTGGACACACTGTAGATGTTTTTATGTAAAATGGCATTAAGGCGAATGTACTGGGCAGATTTAACTTCAAGTTTAGTGAAAACTGGTCATAACGCGGGTTTGCAATTCGTCTTTCATGCCGGGCGCATCGAAACAAAAGGGAAAAAAGGCCCATGGTGTATTCGAATGTGTGTTATAACAGGCGCATTATGACCGGCTTCTGTATTTGTTGGATATCTCAGTATCTACAACAGTTAGCAAAAATCTGGTGAAGGTCTATGGGACTATTATTTTAAAATAAATGAATGCTGTCCTCAGGACATTATTAAATTTGAGAAATACGACATGATTGAAGTTAGCATTGTATGTAATGAATAGACGCAAAAAGATGTTAATGTCTGAACACAAAAGGTCACCAGTTTGACAACATACTGTAAATATAGTATTTCATCATTAATTTAAAATATTGATAAAACATGTTTAGCAATATTACTTCAAAAGCAATTGTTTTTTGTTTATGCAGATGTTTTTGAATTCACAGCATACTACAATTGAAATTTTTATTGAAATAATGATGTCTCTTGTCATTTTCTGCAATACGTACACGAGTCTATATATTTTCTGAAAGTCGAGAAAATTTCCATATCAGAAATGAAAGTTGTCACAAACAATTGGAAGTGTTTACCAACTTCTACTTAATAACAACAATTAACCTAAATCAGATTTTTACTGTTATAGTTCCTGAGATGGCCTACAAATACTTTAAATTTGGATCTCCCTGTACAATGAAACAGTATTTCCATACTTCTTAATTGTCGAATTCTCTAAGACTGATTATTTCCTTAAATATGCATTTATTATTTAAAATTTCATTGTTACAGTATGACCATTCACTACAAAATCGATACATACTGAATAAATCACAAGTTATCTTGCAGTTTTAAGTTGAAAAAATAATTCTAGTAGACTTTTTTTATGTTAATCTTTGATTAAACTTTCCATACATTTTTATTTTAATGAATGTGTTGTTTTTCATTGCTCGATGTTAAAATATAGAAATTTAAAAACTAAATTACATATATTGAAGATTTATTGTAGTAATGTGTGAAAGTGTTAAAAAAAAAGGTTACAGATAGCTTAGGATGCCTCCAGACTTGATAATATTATATATGTAATGTTTAAATGTTTTATATGTCAACGCCCTTGTGTTCAAGTATGTGAAGTGACCTGAAAGTGATATAAACGGGGTATTGTTGGTTAAAACAATACACTTTCAAACACCAATATCGAAATTTTAAAATTTTACATTTTCTAATAAATTTTTAGTGTAAATTTTGAAATAATAAAATGACAAACTTTATCAGAGAACTGCATTAAGAGACTGAATGTCATCTTTGAAAACATGTCAACAATAATAAGTCCATTTTTAGCCAAAAATTGTGTTTAAAAAATGCAACTTGCACACCTATCTCAGAATCTAAGTAAAAAAAAGTTTAAGCAAATATATGTCGCCATTTATACTTGTCATCAATTTATCTAGCAACCGTTGCAGCAATGCCAATCAAGAATTTAAAAAATTGCCTACATTTACGATATCACATCTTTTGCCGTTTATTATGCACTCCCTGTATATGTGTGTTTCACTGTTCTCTGATAAAGTAGATTTGACCAATGTTAGCAATTAATATGTTTAAAAAATCTTTAAAGTGTTTTGCATTTTATCAGTATTGTACCACCAAAATTATTTATTGGAAATATTTGATTGCCACTGTAACTGTATAGTTTTGTGTTCAAAAATCAATATTATAAATGCCATATTTCTGTGTTTTATGTAATTTTTATAAATAAATTATGAATTGAACCAATCTTTTATGTGTACAATAGTCCTGCAAATTTTGGAATATTCTCTCCAACTATTTTGAGTCACAATTCATGGTGACCACCAAAATTTCTTACATTGATTTTCTGTTACAATAAAATGATTAAAAACTATATTTCAAAAAAGGGCTTTTCTATTTTTCCCAATTTTCACAAATATTGTTTAATATATTTGTTTTGTTTTGAATACTAATCAGAATTAAAATTTGTTACATTTTCATTTCAAACCTTTGCTTTAGCTCTTATAATAAGCAATATTCCAATGCTAGAACAGGAATTTCAATCAGTGTTTATTATCTGATTAAAAATTCCAAGAGTATTCTAAGCTCTCATATAATATTATAAAACATACATGAAGTCTTTAACCCTCATTTAATTTTACTTAATCGATTGGTAAACTCCAATACGTTCACAATTATTAAAAGTAAATAACACGCACACACACAATCATAAAGATAATAAATATTATCTGAAAAATTATAAGTAATAAAATTTATTGTATTCAAAACGACGTTTATTGTCGAAACAGCTAAATGGGGTTTTAAACGTTTTATTATTCAAGCAAAAAAAAAAAACTGCAAAAGAAATTAAAGATACTTCATTTACTCCGATTAACTTTCTATTTAAAATATGGCCTTCTCGATGTGCCGCACCTGTCCAAAAAACCGGAACGCCACTGGTTCTATACTTGTTAGTGTAGTTGTACTACAGATGGCGCGCATTTAATTGTATTCACATGTTTTATTCAAATTCAAAAGTTTCTACGGGGTAAAATCAAACAAATTTAATGAAATAAACAGTAAAAAGATGAGCCGATTTCATTACTTGAGTAAACAAGACGATTTCATGCAATGGTTTTCGTCAATTTTCAAAATTACGTTCATAACCGTTGTCATGTCAATTTTCCAAAGGTAGCGAGATACTGTGTTTTTTTAATTATGGCGTCTTTTAGCGTTGGTTGTGCGTTTAATTGTGAATGTGTTAAGTTTAAGTAATAATTTTGCTTCATCGGCGGTTAATATATTAGTGAAATGTGTTCGACAATGTGCATCACATATTTACATATAATTTGTAGGTGTGTAAAAACTCTAAAAACCTTTCTTTTCACTTAAAATGTTTGAATAAAAATAGCGTCGATCTCGGCGAGTCATAGCAAGAGTTGTTACAAACATTGTTTTTTAAAGATGTAACAAGCATTTGGTACTTGTGAGTTTTTTTGCTAAATAAAACAAGTTGAGCAAATGCTCATTTAACACGTGTTGTAAATTCCTTAAACTATTATCTGTGTATATGTATTTATAAAAAAAAGGTATTTTCATGTATGCTTGTGAGATTTTTGTTTGTTTAAATTGTTGTTTGTTAATATTTTCTCTACTGTATTCAGCAATTATTTCCAAAAAACAAACGAAGTGATGTGATATTCTTTGGGACACTATATAAATGTTGTAACTGATTTTGACTTGTTTTTTTGCAGAGTGCAATAAGTGTATAGACTTTTTGGAGGCCGGTACCTGCAGGAGATGCCATCATCGGAGGTATCTTTAGTGCACCAAGGTAGGTCCGACTGTGCGAAGAGGGAAGAGCGATGACGTAGTCGCCACAGGTTGGTCGATAAATCCGTTCGTGACTCGGCATAATTTTTTATGGTGGCATTTGCTACCCATAAATTCGATCGTCCGAATTTTTTTATTTTAGTCTGACAAGGTTTTACCGTCCGGTTGTAACGTATTTTTATATGTATAATGTATGCGTACCTGTGTCACGACGTTGGATAAAAAATAACCATTTCTTTAACCAACTTTGTTGTTCATGTAATCAATTTAATTTAAAAAATTTGCATTTGCGATCTCTTATCGATCTTGAATATCTTTTTAAATATTTAATAACAATTTTTTTTAAATAATACAAAAACTACTTTTAAATTATTTATTTATACCTATTAAAAAGAAATAAATAAGACATTCAACAAAGAAATAATAAAAATTGCATCTACGTGCGTGTTGGAATGAAACGCACTTGCTATAAAATAAAATAATGAGTAAGGCTTATCCTGCACACATTCACGCTAATCAGTTAAATACAAATATTATGTTGAACCGTTCATACAAAGTCCACGTAAACACTTTTTTATTTCTTGTGCTAGCTGAGCTCTTGGTACTTCAACTTCGTTTCTAGAATTCACATCTCGAAGTTTAACCACACCTTTCTGTATTTCGGATTCTCCTAAAATAACGGCTAACGGTATACCATATTCTTCGCAGTGCTGTAGCTGAACTAGCAGCTTCGGATTTTTCTTATACGACTGCTCCACCTAAGAACACAAAATAAAAGTTGTAACGCTGCATCCTAAACATATTAGAAACTTTGAGTGCATATCATTGTTACTATTATTACTACAGCGTTGTAATGATCTTTAGTAGTTTGACATTATTAGCATCAGACCACGGTCTACTAGACAGGTTAGGAAGCCTGTCAAAAAATCTGGAACTTTTCGACATAAATTTCCGCTAGGTGGCGATAAAAGTCTAAGAACCATTCGCCATAAAAATCCGTTAGATGGCGATTATGTTTAAGAACACATTTTGAACAAAACTGACTTAAAAATTCGGTTAAAACATTTTAATGTACGTCATCTGATTGATTAAATTTGAATTTTTTAAGCGAGAGCTTATAAATCTTGCTGACTGTCAAAATCTTGTGCACGAACCGGTTCTTGGACTTATCGCCATCTAGCGATAATTTTTGGCGAACGGTTCTTAGACTTATCGCCATCTGTGGGATAATTTACGGAACTAGTTACCGGCCTCAGTCGGTTTTATATGGGAGTTTCCGAACCTGTGTAGTAGACCGTGCATCAGACAAATGCCAAAACGTTGGATAGTAAATCGATCTGACAGTGACAATATTATTAGCTGTTCATATACTTATTGTAAAAGACATGCAAAAAATTATGTATTAATTAAATTGGGCATGGATGATAATAAAAGACACATGTCATTATGAATAATAAATTAAGCATAACAAGAGAAAGTATCTTAATACCGACGGACTGGAGGAGGGTGCCCATTATCGTCATTTAGGGCTGGCGATAGTAAATAAGGCATAACGAAGGCTTAAAAGGGTCATGTAAAAGAATACCTGAAAAGGTGAACCTTTTAACTTTTTAAAACAAGGTAATTACCTTTTAGATTTTTTACCAACTATTTGAATGTAAAGACAAACATTTAAAGTTAGCATATACTTAAAACAATTCCAACACTAATGGAATGTAAGTGCAATTATACTAATGAAGTTGACTGACCTATGATAATTTTAATTTAGGTTGATTTTGTTTTTTTTGCATTTAATCAAATCAGTTTAAGTTACGTGCAATATATTTTTATTCTAATGTAGGTACCACTGTGAGGTAATTAACTCTTCATGTCTCATTTTAATGAATACAGACTAATGCATGCAAATTATTCGTTATGACAAGTGACAACGATCACTAATTGATCAAATTTATGGCAAATTCGATTAACAGGAAATAAGTTAGATGAAACTAATATAAACATTAATAAAATAATAGGCTATCAAACTATTGAAAAGTTGTAGGTGAATTAATGGACACACTCATAAACTTTCTAAAATTAAGATGTGGTAAATTACTATTGGTTCAAGTTCCACAAATAACGTGCTTAATTTACAACTAAACAAAATTTGGCTTAAGTATACAAACTTTTTATTTTTCTCTCGACACTACAATAGCCAGTTAAAAATACCTTTATGCAAGGAGTTTTATAATTATACTGACAATTTGAATATGATGTACGCAAAAAGGGGTTAAATTTCTTCATACATATACAGGGTGGTCCACATAGAAGGGCCACTATTGGGATCTCATAAACGGTAAGAGTTACAAAGAAGTTAAATTAGACAAATTGTTCCAGTTTCTGAGACCTATTCAGTGGTGCTTTAATGTTTTAAAAAAGTTCCATGGCACACTAGATAATAAACAAAAATCAAAATGGACATTTTTTTAAAAATCGCTAATAGCTCTGTTATACTTGATGGTATAAAAATACTTTTGGAGAAAAAGTAGCAGATTTTTGTACGCACTGTAAAATTAAAACATTAATTTGTTTCATTATTGTTTAAATTTACGGCACTCCATATCAAGTTAAATACATTAAACTTTATATTATTGAAAAAAGGAAAAAACAAAAGCTTTTTCATGATGTTATAGCCAACTATGGTTTCCATTAAAAAAAATGCAAAATTGTAATTTATCTTAGAATTTAAACAATATTAAAACAAATGAGTGTTTTCATTTTACAGTGCATAAAAAATCTACAACTTTTTCCCCAAAAATATTTTTGTACCATCAAGTATAACCGAATTATTAACAATTTAAAAAATGCCCATTTTGATTTTTGTTTATTATCTAGCGTGCCATGGAACTTTTTTAAAACATTAAAGCATCACTAAATAGGTCTCAGACGGGAAACAATTTGTCTAATTTAAACTTCTTTGTAACTCTTACTGTTTAGGAGATCCCAATAGTGGCCTTTTTATGTGGACCACTCTGTATATATGAAATAATTTTAGAAGGGAGATAAAGAAACAGTTTTAAAATTGGTAAAACCGTTTAAAATGAAACAGAATTGACATACAAATTTAAAAAAAAAACAACCTTACAACATATAAGCTTTAAGCAACCCATCAAAAAACCAGTTTTGTGACTCATACATTAAAAACATTTTATTACAGTTAAAAAAAATTGTTATGTATGGGATTCACTTTCAAAATGTGACACAAATTTAGTGTAACATTTTAGAACGCCTACCTTAACCTTTCATCAGACCATTTATATGCGGACATTGAATGACATTCGGAAACTAAACGATACGGCAAAATTACTGTAAAACCAGTTTTATGTATTTAATGCATGATCCAGCAAAAACAACAGCATAAATTTCAGAAGAGGCCCGTTTAGCATGCAAATTTTACAAAAAATGTGAACTAGTTCATAGGATTACAAAACAACGGTGAAAGTGAGAGTGGTTTGTAATTTGCAACAGCCAATAAGATTGCTACAGACTAGAGGTGTGTCAAGATATAATTTTACTGTAATAATATGGAACAAAAGTTAAGTTTTTCAAATTGTTACTTTGAATTTCAAGGAAATGACAAAGCAAGAATGCCACGATATTGTATTACGACGCCCAATGTTCAAGGTTATTATTTTGGTCAGGGAAATCTGCTACATTTAAATTAAACCTTGACATATACTAAATGCATTTCTATGGTATGTTATTATAGAAGAAGCTCATTATATTACAAATATCAGCAACAGAAATTAGAAAATGCCGCTACAGTAAATTGGAATAAAATAAATACAGGGTGTCCCAGCCAAGACGAATTATTCGATAGCTCTGTTATTAGTAATAATATTAAAAAAAGTTAAATATAAAAGTTGTTTGTAATCATTTACTACATCACCTAAAATTATTTTCAACTATACACAGTGTTTTGTTTTTGCCCTCTGATACTAAACATTGTTTTTTTATATGAAACACTCTCTATATTTAATAATTTTTGGATGTAAAATTAAATTCTCTTTCAAAATTATTATAGGTTGTTTATGCCTAGAATGAACCGTTTTTGAGTTATTAACGTTTTTTTGAAAATTATGACAGATGCAGACCGTTATAAAAATATTTATATTTATTAACATAAGAACACCAGAGCAATTTACTCTGGTAATTTATTAGACAATAGTGTCATAGTGATTGTTGACTAGTTACATTTTTAAAATAATATACTGGGTGTTCGTTATACTCGGTCCATTTCGCTAAACTTTAAACGCATATAAATATATTTTTTTAAATGGGACACCCTATATATTTTTACATTTGCTTGTAGAAAATTTAATTAACTTTCAAAGTTGTTAAGCACGTTTTATGTCTAAATATAATATTTTTGAAGTTATTTCGTTTCTTATGATTATTTGCGAGTGTTTTACCTAAAATAACGGTAGAAGCCTTTGAAAATTTAAAACAATTTGCATTAACTGTCAACCAGAACAGTTAATCGACACAATTTCCACTATTATGCCACTAAAAATCCATATTTTTTAAGAACTGTAGAAACACAGCATTCTGGTGTTATTTGCTGCCATTTATGCTGTGTATCTACAGCTCTTAAAAAATATGGATTTTTAGTGCCATAATAGTGGAAATTGTGCCGATTAACTGTTCTGGTTGACAGTTCATACAGATTGTTTTAAATTTTCAAAGGCTACTACCGTTATTTTAGGTAAAGTACTCGCAAATAATCATAAGAAACAAAATAACTTCAAAAATATTATATTTAGACATAAAACATGCTTAACAACTTTGAAAGATAATTAAATTTTCTACAAGAAAATGTAAAAATATATAGGGTGTTCCATTAAAAAAAAAGATTTATATGTGTTTAAAGTTTAGGGAAATGGACCGAGTATAACGAACACCCTGTATATTATTTTAAAAATGTAACTAGTCAACAATCACTATGACACTATTGTCTAATAAATTACCAGAGTAAATTGCTCTGGTGTTCTTATGTTAATAAATATAAATATTTTTATAACGGTCCGCATCTGTCAAAATTTCAAAAAAACGTTAATAACTCAAAAACTGTTCATTTTAGAGATTAACAACCTATAATATTTTTGAAAGAGAATTTAATTTTACATCCAAAAATTATAAAATATACAGGGTGTTTCATATAAAAAAACAATGTTTAGTATCAGAGCGCAAAAACAAAACACTGTGTATAGTTGAAAATAATTTTAGGTTATTTAGTAAATGATTACAAACAACTTTTATATTTAACTTTTTTTAATATTATTACCAATAACAGAGCTATCGAATAATTCGTCTTGGCTGGGACTCCCTGTATATGTGTTTGAAATCAATTATGTATGGACTGAATGATTTAAAATCTTTACCTTGAATCCTTCATCCCATAATTCTTTACAGAGTCGCATTCTATGTTCCAGTAAATTCTTCTGTGCCGAAGCAACATACACTTGTACTTCGGTAGTTCTAACTTTGCTCTTGGTCGCTGCCATTTTCGCTTCCATAACAGACAATATTCTTTCCACGCCAATAGAGACACCAACACACGGCACTTGTTTACGTTTTGGATCGAACAACCCGACCAAATTGTCGTAACGACCTCCTCCAGCTATCGAACCGACGGCTACGTCATTGTTATCGCCTTAAATAATAAATAACAGTGACTACTGCACTCAACAAACTGGCACAATCTCCAATAGGTAACGAACAAAATTTTAATTACCCAACAATATCGCTTCATAAATTATTCCGGTATAATAATCTAAACCACGAGCGAGACTCAAGTCGAACTGTACGTTTTTCGTGACACCAAATAAGTCGCAGTAATTCAGGATTAGTTTCATCTGTTCTAATCCTTCTATTGCTGAGCGACTTTTAATTAAACTATCGTCAGTGAGCAACGTCTCGACCAACTCTGATTTTCCGTTCAAGCGTACATATTCTCCAATACGATCTGCTACTTCAGTCGACAATCCTTTCTCGTCTATCATTTCTTTTCGTACCTCTTGCCATGGAGACTGTAAACAACCATGATACGATAATTTTTATACAGAGTACTTTTTTACCACTGGCTTTAAGAATAACTGATTTTTGTGACCATTAACATTAAATTTAGTTGTATCTTATTTCAAAATTATGTATAAATCCCTTGAAGAATGTAGTGGAATTGTATTTGATAATTATACAAGGCGTTTCCTAAATATTGCAAAAAAATGCAGGAGATGATTCCTTATCGAAAACTAAGGGGGGACTTTTATATATATTTTTTTCTTTAGACATCTCCTTTCGGAGTTACACCCCCTAAAGAGGAGTGGTAAAATTAGGTTTTTATTTTATTTCTCAAATGTAGATGAATGATATTCGATAGATGTTATGCACTTATTGAAAGGTTTCTCATAGTAGTATTTTCAATCATCTCCCACCCTCACAGGGGGCTGAAAAGTGCGACCCCTGTTGGTTTTTTAATCAGAACTTTTTGCTGGGTTGAAATTTTGCATTTTTGTTTTTATTTGAAAGCTTGATTTATTTAGAAACTTTTTTATTCTCTAGTTTTTCCTGAAAAACCTAGTTTTTGAGTAAAAAAAAAAGTAAACAAGCACCATTAAATATTCCAATATAGAACGATTCATTTTGGAGGTTACCATGGTTTGTTTATGTTCTAATTTTACCGCTCCCCTTTAGGGGGGGGTGTAACTCCGAAAGAAGATGTCTAAGGAAAAACTTTTATATTAAAGTCCCCACTTAATTTTCGATAAGGAATCACCTCCTGATTTTTTTTGCAATATTTAAGAAACACCCTGTGTAACCTTTTTAAAAAATTTTATAGCCTACAAGTTTAATTTAATTACAATACCGTGTGTGTGCCTGCAAATTATCATTAAAAAAGCAATAACTCCAATAATATAAATTTTTCCTAATATTTTTAGGGATCAATACATTTTGTACCATTTAAAAAATATATATATATATTCGTCTTTAAAGCTTAACGAAATGGACCAAGCAAAAGTTACACTAGTCGGCAACTACTATGACACTATTGCCAATCAAGGTTTCAAAGGAATTTGTTTTTTTAAGTACTGTATGTTAATATCAACTACTCGAAAACAACAGATTGAAGTATAAATAGCGTCATATATTTTTATTAACAAAGTTACAGGGTGTCACACAAGATATGCCTTTGTTAATTTTTGCATAAATCGAATGTTTAAGACCCAAAACAAAGGTTTTTACAAAAAAAAAATAATTTATGTATCCATCCATATGCAGGGTGTCGTCCCAAATATCGTGAACATCATAGAAATCTCGTAAATGGTAAGAGATACGAAGTTGGTTAAATGGGTCAAAATGATCTGATTTAAGAGCAATTGTTCTATAAAAAAATCTTGGAAAAATTAACAGTTTTTGCGCTATTGATAAAAAACAAAACACATCAGGTTTTTAATTTTTTCAAGATGTTTTTTCATGGAATAGTTGCTTTTAAATCATAGATCATTTTGACCCATTTAACCAACTTCGTATCTCTTACTGTTTACGAGATTTTCATGATGTTCACGGTAACTAGGACACCCTGTATATGAATGAATACATAAAAAAAAATATTTTTTGGTAAAACCCTTTGTGTTAGGTCCTAAACTTATGCAAAAATTAGCAAAGGCATATCTTTTGGGACACCCTGTACATATTGTGAGTGAAAACTTAACATTCTGTATAATTGCAAATAAATTTAGTTTACGCAGTAAATGATCTCAAAACTGTAATTTGAAATTTACAAAAAATATTTTCTCAAATATTCATTAGCAGCATAAAAACATTTTTAACATTTTAGAAGTAACAACAGATATTTAAATTACCGATTAGTACATAAAAACACTTTCTAATAATTTTTAAATTTGCCGTGCAATCTCTTTAATTACAATGCAATATCTTTTTAGTAATAAACCACAAGTACTGCAATTAAACACAAAATTTTATTTTGCTTTTATGCTTAGTAAGCTCTAGAAAGTTACTGTTCTTTTTTTAAAAATAAATTAATGGTCTTCAAATGTAATTTGTATTGCCACAAATACTACAACAGTAAATAGGTTTGTTATAATTTCTTAAATATGCAGCAAGTTTTTTCCTAATGCAAGAAATAAAATTTAATTTCCTCTTGCGAGAAACTAAGAAGCAAACATTAGATCAATCAAAATAACCAGTAAAAATTTTGAAAATAAAAGTAATAAAATGTCTTTCATAAACTATACAGGGTGTGTATAAATTGACGGAAGCGCTACACGTGACGATGTTGTTCGTAAAATTCTAAGTCGAAAATCTTGATACAAAAATGTTGTACCATGCTTCCTATGGACTCAGGAACCATTTAAAGAAAAAAAATTGGCAACATTGCATACATTGATTTGCGTTTGGACATTTTTTTATCAGCAATTTTAACTTAGGTATTTACAATTTTTGTTCGAACTGAAAGCCTACAGTTCGTAAACATAGCTGCAAACTTTTGGGTATCGTAAAACACAAACTAGAAATGATTACGAGAAAAACAGAGATGACAGCTAATGACAATGTTGCCATATGTATTATTTTCATTCAAATCAGTGATTTACATATTTTCAACACCAATTTTTGAAAGGAAGAACACAATATCTAGGAAAAAATACTATTCGAAATTTATTTTTATTCCAAATTGCAGCTTTTCCATTTGCAAGTATTAAATAATAACGCTTATTAAAGGACTAAATGTCAAAAATTTGAGGACCTCTTGCAGACACAGCAAGCATAGTACAACATTTTTGTATTAAGATTTTCGACTTACAATTTTACGAAGAACATCGCCACGTGTAGCGCTTCTGCCAATTTTTACACACCCTGTATATGATCAAAATAATGTCAAAAACAATTGAATGTATATAAAATCTAATAACATCTTCATAAATAACTTGCAACCCTCTCAATATTTTCCAAAACTTTACCTATCTCTTTAAATTAAGATGTTACAGGGCTGGAGTTCTCATTGGGACACCCTGTATAAAAACTTTTAATAACTTGTAAATTCCCTTAGGGCATTTTTATTCTTACATAAGACATAATTATACAAAATACAGTTAATTAGGTATCTCAACATGTACATACTTTCACAAAATCAAACGAAACATGTGATTTACATTTGGCACATAAATTGACGAAATTAAATTTCACATTTTAAAAAAATATTTGTTTTCTGTGATATTTGTCAATGGAGTAGCACAGTTGGGAAGTTCAAAACTTTTATTTCAAATATCTTGTGCTTAAAACTTAAAATTTGCATTGTGTGTCAAGGTCAAGCATAATAATAATGAATTTATCCAGCGTTCTTAACAACAAAATTATAGCAAATTATAAACCTTGTTACCATGTGTTATATATTAATTTTATATGAATAAATACATCATCGGTAAGCAAAAATAAGATAAAAATAATCTGTTACCAAACGCTTTATCAAGAAAACATAAACATGAAAAAGATAATCAACATCACACGCGCACATAGACAAACAAAAGAAGTCTTACCTTGTCCAGCTTATCAACCGCAGAACAAATAGTTCGAAACTTTTCCTGTGGCACCCCACATGCTTCAAACATACCGTCCAAAAGAAGTCTATGATTTAATTTAATAACGAATGGTCCGAGCTGTAGCGAGTCCAAAATTTCATGTACCACTTTAACGCATTCTGCATCAGGGATCATGGGGTCATATGCACCGGCGATATCGAAATCCTGTTAATCGATTCATAAATAAGGCAATTAACGCTTGCGACGAACGATTACTTACACACTGGTAAAATTCCCTGTATCTACCTCGAGCAATCGAAGGGTTATCTCGACGATATACTTTCGCAATTTGATACCGTTTAATACTGGAAATTTTGTTCATGGCCAAGAATCTGGCAAAAGGAACTGTTAGATCGTATCTTAGTGACAAAATTTCACCACCCTGATCTTTTAAGTCGTAAATTAACTTTGAATCTTCGCCATATTTACCCGTTAATACATCCTGCAAATAAGTTTATTGAAATGTCGTCTTTCGTTACATACAGGGTGGTCCAATTCAAAGTAATTGTAAGAAACCTTACGATTTAGGTCTTTAGAAACTACTTTTTCGATATAAATTCAATGTGTTATCGCTACAAAAAAATTTAAATATCCAAGAATTTAAAAATCGGCCGAGTTTTGATTTAAAAAAATATTTTTAACTTGTACCACCCTGTACATTTTAAAAACTCGAAGATACCTTTAATTCAAATATAGGAGTGTCAATTGTTTCGGCACCATGACGTTTAAATACTGCTATGATCTTATCAAATACGGATAAACGTATGGCCATCTGTTGTGGCGAAAAATCTCTTGTACCTTTGGGGGTTTTAAGAATAAATTTTTGGGGTCCTCCAGCTGCATCTTCACTTTCTAGACTTAATTGTGACTTAAGTTCTAGAAGTTTTGCTACCTCATTTTCTATCTATATTGAAACGAAAATTAGGTGTAAATAAAAATGCACAAACAAATAACCAATATGAAAAATCGAATGATTTTTAATTCCTTTATATTATAAAATTTAATTACTACGTAGAAAATCGAGTATCTCCTATACAAACATGTTAAAGAATTTGCAGTTTTTCAATAAATAACAGCAATATATGCTAATTACATTAAATAATATAGATACTAGCATTTTAAATGTCACATACTTCAAAGAAATTTACACATTGCTCAATACTTTTCAAAAATGCACCGTGTAATCAAAATTAAAAGTGAAATAATATTGAAGCACATGAACTGATACTACTACCTCATACTGATAAAAAAAAAGCAAAAATAAACAACATTAAATAATATTAGTAGTCTTTTATACATAATATATACTATAATCTCTCGCATCAATAAAATAAGTCGTATAGTATACTAGTTTTTTGGTCTTGTTGTCAAACTTAAGGTTACACTTGAATATTTATTGACAATATGAAATTAATATTCACAACTATCTGCTTGGAAATGACTTTGTGAGGTAAAAGACAATGCAATACATCATGCTTAAAAACGTTATACCATGTAATTGAAAGTCACTGACCTGTGGTTTGCCAGAATAGGTTGCAGTACCACCATATAAAAAGTTGGGAGATCCCACAGGCCGTGACAATTGTGCAATCGAGCGAAGAATCCGCATAGTAGAAAAGTTACGATGGATAATCGATGTCCCACAAATTTATAAAATGATGAAAAACTTGGTCAGCACTTAATTAACCGAAAACTAAACAAGAAATACTTTTACCTGACAGTCCAGAAGAGATTTTAATAATTTATAGCGAGACATGTCATCAGAAAGTGGAAAATTCGCTCTTTCAGAATCTGAATAACTACTTATATGAACAAACCACCGATATAAATGTTTATAATTTCCAACGGTTTTTTCAGGGATTATTTTATGTATCTCCTGATCTGTCACTGTAGGTGAATATCCACAAAAGTAACTTCGTGTTGATAGAAACTCATTCAATAACGAAAGGTGCCTTTCAGTTAAGTTACATTTTGAAGATATTCCATTAATACCCTGCAGGTACAATCATTTTAGAACAACAAAAACCAAGGTGTTGTGACGCAACTAAACAATATGAACTTGTAAAAAAAGTAAAAGTATTACTACTTGAAATATTAATATTGTCAATACGACACAGCAAAATTTTAACCTAAACTTTAAGATTTTACAACTAAGCTGATTGCAAAACTAAATAAAACCCTTCAGTTGAATAAATTAACGTGAAATCTCGTAAATGTTTGAATTTAAACACATGATGCAATAATAATAATCGTGTACTTACCTGTTCTTTACTTTCTTTGGCGGATTTCAATTTTCTTACAACATCACCTTGTTCTTTAATTAATTGCTCTAATTTTGCTTTATTTGACATCTTAAATTTCACACGTTTTGTACACAGGCACACACCTTTAATACGTAAACCATAGAAGAAGCACTTTAACTAAGACCACGGCCATGTGCTGTAAACGTCAAACGCGTCAAGCTATTGCCACCCACACAAAAAAAAAAGTTTTTACGTGTGCATTTATTTTATGGTTCCGTTTACAAGTCGTTATGCTAATCCGACTAGCAGACAAATGAGATTAATGGATACGACTAGTATAAAAAACATGTATATTGAGACTTTTTAGTGGGGATTTAGCCAAGCACGGCCAATAATAGCACTACGTGTAACCTACAGTTGTAAAATTTGCGGCAATAATTTGTTAATAAAGTTTTATATAATTTTAACAGTACAATACTTCATAATAATATGTTTACTCTTATTAAAAATAAATTCTTGATAAATGAGTTTCAATATTTTATGAAAAGCAGGCTAACTTAATGAAATTGTCCTGTATTCGATCTGCTTTGGTAAAACATTTTTTACTATAAATAAAGTAACAAAATCAATAGCAAAACAACTTTCTACAGGGTGATCCAAATTCGAGGGTGACCATGGAGATCTCGCTTATTATAATAACTAGAGTGTAGGTTTAAATTTGGCAGTTGCTAAATTTCGTGCTCAATAATAATCTGAAAATAATAAACTGGAAAATACGATTTTTGAAAATAGTCTATAACTCCTTTGGAGTTTAAAATATTTTAAATGTGTAAAAACATTGCTTAAGCAACTTTTTAAGCTGCATTGGATAGTAAAATAATTTATTCTAGGTCGATTCATTTTTGTTTTATGATAACCAACTTTATTTTTTTTATGAGCACAATTTTTGCCATTTACATAATCAAATAGCATTTATTTTTCTGAATTCATTGATGTATCACACATGGTATTTTACTTCTTTATTCACTGCCCGCAATTAAAAAAAAAAGGGTTTTAAACAAAAGCCATTTTAAATCAGGTAGGCCGGTCATTGTAGTTTATGTTGTTTCCATGACAACCAATCAACAAACTGAAAGTTTTGAAAGCCTATTATTAGTCGCATTAATGAATTCATAAAAATTTACTTTAATAACGTAGAAAAATGCAATTTACTAAAAATTTTTTATAACGTTTTTTTAAGTTATACTTTATCACATGCTTTTAACAAAGTTACTTAAGTTTCTGTTTAAAGTAGAAAAATAGGGTTTTTTTCAGATTTATTTGTAATAAAAAATTTTTTTTTTACTTTTATCTGAAACCTTTCTGCCATATTATCTTCTGGGTTTGGCAAACGCCCCATTTTTCCCTAAGTATCTGTCCAAAGTACAAAAATATGTGTGCGAGGGTTGTCTTTTTTCTGGATATGTTTCTGCATATCGTTGACAATATAGCATTCCTATTCAATGAATTAAAAATTGGCAGCATATTGCGTTTTTCTTTGTTATTTAAGTTCATTTTTACAAATTTATTAATGAGACAAGTAACAGACTTTCAAAACTTTTAGTTTGTTGATTGGTTGTCATGGAAACAACATAAACTACAATGATCGGCCTACCTGATTTAAAATGGTTATTGATTAAAACCCTTTTTTTTTAAATTGGGCAGTGAATAAAGAAGTAAAATACTATGTGTGAAACATCAATGAATTCAGAAAAATTAATGCTATTTGATTATATAAATAGCAAAAATTGTAACAATCAGTAGAAATCAAACCGCTAGATGGATTCTATTTGTTTATTACGTTTATACAGAAATATTACATGAACATATTACTTTAATATCAAATATGAGAAAATTTATACTAAAAGTTATTGAAAAATCAATAATACAGTTTGTAGCTTTGGTAACCTTACATTAATTTTAAAGATAAACGTTGAACATTTAAGGAAACGGCAGTGATGAGTACGATTCAAGCCCACAATTCTACGTTAGTAGTAGATGAAAACCAACTTTTTCTCGGACACTTGAGCATAACCTTTTAAACTACACTCTTTAATAATATCTAGCACTTTGCAAAAAAAAAATATATAAAATGTAATAAATTATATTAAAAAATAATAAATACAGTTTTTAAAGTATATGTACATAGATGTGACTAAATCTTTGTTAACTCTCTAAACTTTAACGTTACTTATAATGTATATTATTTGTTTAATATTACACATGTTTCTTACATAAGATTTAACACGTAGTCACGAGACATATAATTTACACAAAAATGATTTGAGAGTATTTGACGTATGTTAACCTACTGTTTATAATTATATTCGTAATGGAATCACATTTTTACTGATTAAATGCAGTGTGCAAATGATTTATTTAAAAAGTTCAACGTCCAAATTTGCTATTTGCAAATTCTATGCGAAAGTCGTTAATTACAACCAATCACAGAATAATATTATCACATGATATATTGGTTATTGGTTGTTTTACATAAAAACAGTCAATAACGCTGTTGGAGAAGGTTAAACTTTTCGAAAATGCAAATGGCACATAGCACTATATTAAAATTAATATTTTTTCAAGAAATAAATGCCTAGTTATATACATATTGTAATTGTGTAAATATTAAAATTTTACTTTTTTTAAAGTTAAAAAATTGTTCCTTTTTAAATAACCAACTTATATTGAATTCAAAGACTTTTTTAAATGCCTTACAAATTAAATATGGTTAAGTGTTTAGATGGTCCACACAAATTACAAGCAGTACATTTTTTTTACACATCTAAGTTGCTATTTTAAAGTATTAATTTCGTTACTGTATAAAAGTAGAAATGCAAAACACCGTTTTGCAAATGAGTTGTTGGTTGTGATGTAATAATTGTGTTTGCTGTTTGTGGCACAACGTTAATAAATATTGATAAACTAACTAACTTAACAAAACACATATGAAATGGTTACGTTGATACATGATGGCATTTGGTATGTACATGCACGATGCCAAAGTTTAAATCTAAACCTATACACCTCGTTTTGTAGCGCTCTTGTTTCTTATGCAAGAGTTACATATACGTATATGAACAAAAAGTAATGTATCTTGAATGTATTGTTATATGTATTACGGTACCTATTAACACACATTTATTTATTATAAACAGTTTGTATATGATTGACGAAGAAAATGAATAGGGCTTCACAAACTATACCAAATCCTTTTAGTCAAATGGTATTGAGAATATATTTAATTAGATTAGTTTAATTTTGAAGAACATAATAATATGTTAACGCTGTCCAAAAACACAAAATTTTAAATGAAAACATGGCCAACTTCATTCATATTCCACTCGGCTACTAGTTGGCCAATGAAATGGTCATTAGCTTGCTATATGAAAGTTGTATGTAGGTAGGCAACCGTATTTGTCAAGCCCCAGTAATGAATATAGATACATACGTATTATAACATTTATAAGTATGTAAATATGGTATGGAGGGCCAACTTATTGTTGTTTATATTTACGTATATAAACAATGTGCCTCTTTTTAATAATTATTATACTACATTTACTTTGGCTTTTTCTATTTGTGTGCGTTTTTTTGTAAGTAACGCTAACATAAATAAATAAACAATTAACATTGGATATGTGGAAAATATTTGTAGATAAAATAAAATATATAAAAAATTTAAATAAAAAAATGTAACAAAAGTAATGACATGCTTTTCTCTTAGCTGAGCAATAATATCAGACTTTTTAAATATTTCTAAGTACGTGAACTCTACATAAAATGGACAGTTAATCAGAGCAAATATTTGTTTTGGAACTTAACGCGTTCATAATTGGAAATTAAATGACGAAATTAGCGTGCAACAAATTTATTCCAGTCGCGCTTTGTAGCTTGTTTTCCATATTTCGGCGAGCGTAACGGCCGAATGAAACCGATGGAAGATGCATAGGGGCAACGTAACACGTTGGACTAGTGCCCAAGTCAGAAATCCGTAAAATTCTAATTGAACCGGGTTCGCTTCGACTTTTTGTGTTTCAAAGGTGTAAATAATCCACATCGTTACGTTACAAATGAGCAAGAATGTGACAATCTGTCGTCCCGGTTTGGAACGGTCGTGTTCTGGAAGATGCACCCGACGACGTGATACATCGGCAATAAATAGTAGTTGCAATACAACCTATAACACCATAAAATATTCACATTATAGTATACTAAAGAAAACATTTGAAAAATAAATGTTCAAAAGGCAAGCAATTGTTTTCATGTTTATACAGGGTGTCGCAGTAAGAACTTCCGTTTAAAACAATTGCTCGTTGTAACATTTTTCATTGTAAAATCAGTCGTAGCATATATACACACTGTATTTTGACATTAGCTAAATTTACTTTATGTTTTTATTTACTATCTGTACGGTCAGAGGCGTCAAGCGACATCACCGGGCCCAGGGAAAAAATTTACATGGGCTCCAAATAAATAAATTTATTTAAAAAACATTTAATACACCATAATAAAAAAAGTATGTGGACTCCTGGGCCCTTAAATTATCATCGGCTCTGTGTATGGTTTATTCCTTCCCAACAGTTTGTAAAACACATAATTATTTTTTACTAGTTCTTGTCGATTTATAATTCTTTCAGTCTAATTTGATTTGCCGAATGTTTGCTATTGATAAAAAAAGTTTCTCACAAACAGTAGTGAAATAGTATTTCACGCAATGGGGAATTTCAAAGACTTTGAAATGTATTTAAAAATATACAGGGTGGTCCACATAGAAGGGCCACTCACTATTGGGTTCTCGTAAACCGTAAGAGCTATAAAAAAGTTTAAATTAGACAAATTGTTTCCCTTTCCAAGACCTACTTAGTGATGCTTTAATGTGTTAAAAAAGTTCCATGGCACACTAGATAATAAACAAAAATCAAAATAGGCATTTTTTTAAAATCGTTAATAACTCGGTTATACTTGATGGTACAAAACTATTTTTGGGAAAAAAGTTGTACATTTTTTTATGCACTGTAAAATGAAAACTTTCATTTGTTTCAATAATGTTTAAATAATTATTAGATAAATTACAGACTTGCAATTTTTAAAATGGAAATCATAGTTGGCTATGACCTCATGAAAAAGCATTTTTCTTCTTCTCAATAATATAAGGTTTAATGTATTTATTTTGAAATTTAGGCTCAAAACAAATAAAATTCATCAAAAAGTCCTTATGAAGAGCTATAGAGTGCCATGAATTTAAACATTATTGAAAATGAATGTTTTCATTTAACAGTGCTTAAAAAAATCTAATACCTTTTCCTCAAAATATTTTTGAACCAACAAGTATAACAGAGTTATTAACGATTAAAAAAAATATGCTCATTTTGATTTTTGTTTATTATCTAGCGTGCCATGGAACTTTTTTAAAACATTAAAGCATCACTGAATTGGTCTCAAAAAGGAGAACAATTTGTCTAATTCAAACTTCTTTGTAGCTCTTACTGTTAACGAGATCCCAATAGTGGCCCTTCTATGTGGATCACCCTGTATGTCAACTGAAAAAACTATTAATTAAAAAATAAAATTTTGAAATTGAAAATTTCAAAAACAACTGAATGTAAACTCTAATAACATATTTAAAAAAGATTTGCTACTGTTTAAATATGTGGTAATAAATACCAAAGCTCTCTTTTAAAATAAAGACTAGGGCAGGGTAAGTTCTTACTTATAAATATGAATCAAAAATTTAGAGAAAATTGTGTTTACCTGTAAAACGGAAAGCAGACCAGTAATCATCACTAATAAGTTTGGTTCTTTGGTAAAAGCATTAAGGGATCCAGCGATGACGCTGAAAACTGCGTAGATGAACAATCCAAAGGCAGACACACGTAGCAAGATGTCGTTGAGATCACTCTGTTCTTCAACTTTGAATCTAAGTGTCTGCACCCTACAATTAAGGTTTGAAGCCATGAGCCTGGTTCTGTTGTATCAATTGCACGTAGACGATGATGCAAAGCGTTATAAAAAAAGCGAAACAAAAGCAAATAAATACAAAAACGAATAAAAAAAAAATAAAACGCATATTCACAAACTATTAAACATGATCTCACCTTACGAATCCAATAATAATTGCTATAATGCTGAGTACCATCAGACCGCAGTGGGAAACGTCTGCCAAATAAATGGCCAGCAGACCCAAATCGGGATGGTGGATAAGTACGAAGAATAATATCAGACAGATTAGCGATCCAACTAACATGAGCAATCCAAAAAATAGACCCTTTGAGGCACCCACACAATCAACTCGACCGTGTTGTGCATGGGCGATTGCTACAGCTCTACGAGAAAGCATTACTTCTAAACGATGTTCTAGATCTTCTTCAGTTACGTATCTAAAAATGATGAATTAAATAAATAAGTAAAAAAAGTTTTTAACTATTATCAGTTGGAATAAAATGTAGCAACTTTGCCTGAATTAAACCTATTCTTTAGCTCTTATAATAAGCGGATTCCAATATTAGAACTCAAATTTCAATCAGTCTGTAATACTTTGGCCAGATTGCACAAAGTAGCACGTGTTAAAATACAAATTAATCCCTGAAACTAGGCAACATCAGCGCCAACTATGCTGCGATTTTGCCTAGTTCTAGGATTAGTGGTTTAATCCAGGGGTTAACCCAGGTTCAACATACAGGGTGTCCCAAATTCGAGTAAATGCATGGGGATCTCGCTTATCTTAAGAGCTACGAGGTCGGTTAAATTAGGGCAAAGTTGCGAAATTAGATACTCATCAAATACCTGCAGAGAAAATTTTCGTAGCTGTCTTAGTTCAAAAGTTATTCAAGAAAAACTGAAAAAATTGATTTTCGTTTTTTTGCCTCATTTCCTAAATTTTTTAAGATATCGACAATCTGGAAGCACTTCTCCATGGCAACTTCTTACGCTTTACATTTTGAGATAACATAGAATTTCCAACAACGTTTCGTCTCTTCAGAACCATCATCAACTTCATTTTTTTAAATACGGCGAAGAATTTTTAATCTTATAGTCGGATAGCATTTTGTCCTCTGATTTCAATGATGTATGACACTTTATATCTAAAAGCTGTATTACATTATACAATTTCTTGTTCAAGAAATTTTATACTAGATTGTACAGCTGTTGCCAAGTTACAACACGTCTTATGTCGTAAATTGACATACGCGAAGTGTCATAAGACTTAATACAATCTTGGTTTCCGGGTTTGGAATCGCGTCTTCTATATTTAGAAGTAGTTGACGTTTCGACCATTGTGTCTTGGTCTTTTTCAAAACGACTAATTTGTGAGGGATGTTGCTGGGTTTATATATCCAGCTTGTGGAGGCGTGGCGTTCCGCTTGATGGGAAAAAGACCAAGACACAATGGTCGAAACGTCAACTATTTCTAAATATAGAAGACGCGGTTCCAAACCCGGAAACCAAGATTGTATTATGGATAACGGCCACGAAAGCCTCAAGAATAAAAAAATGTCATAAGACTTGTTGTAACTTGGTAACAGCTGTACAATCTAGTATAAAATTTCTTGAACAAGAAATTGTATAATGTAATACAGCTTTAAAATGTATTTTACCACAAAAGTTTGAGAAAAACTCATTTTGTTCAATTTTTGAATCAAATAATCTTGTACAAAAAAAAGCAAAATAAAAAACAAAACAATTCTTTTGTTTTTTTGTTCTGTTAAAACTGTCATTTTGACATAAATTGATCTTGTCATTTGATTCAAAAATTGAACAAAATGAGTTTTTCTCAAACTTTTGTGGTAAAATATCATTTTAGATATAAAGTGTCATACATCATTGAAATCAGAAGACAAAATGCTATCCGACTATGAGATTAAAATTTTTTTGCCGTATTTAAAAAAATGAAGTTGATGGTTCTGAAGAGACGAAACGTTGTTGGAAATTCTTTGTTATCTCAAAATATAAAGCGTAAGAAGTTGTCGTAGAGAAGTGCTTCCAGATTGTCGATATCTTAAAAAATGTAGGAAATAGGACCAAAAAAACGAAAATCAATTTTTTCAATTTTCTTAAATAACTTTTGAACTAAGACAGCTATGAAAATTTTCTTTGCAGATATTTGATGAGCATCTAATTTCACAACTTTGCCCTAATTTAACCGACCTCGCAACTCTTAAGATAAGCGAGATCCCCATGCATTTACTCTAATTTGAGACACCCTGTATATGCAATCGGGCCAGTATACTACTCACTTTATCTATTGATAAATAAAAGCTTAACTAACCTAGGGTTACGACCAATATGTTTCCACATCACATAGATAACTGCAGCACCAATAAGAGAGTACTCGATGATAAACGGAAATAGGTAGGGGGCTGAATCCTGAACTATACTGCCCATTATGCTGACCTTTCCACAATGTAGTGGGTCAGTGATATTGTCCGTACCATTAAAACCATACATATTATTAATACCAGTATTGTTGATGCCCATAGTACCATTTGGAGCTGTAAATGCTTGCGGTACTATGATGTCAAAGTTTGTCCCATTTATTGAATTGGATGCTTCACCAACAACTGAAAGTATGATGCTTATTATGAAGGAACACATACATTAAAAGGGCTTTGTTAGTAATCACATACCGTTAGCAACGTCAAAGTTATTAGGACCTCTGTACTCGAAGAAACTCCGATATGGAGTAGTGGATACAGAGGTAGTGAAATATTTCCATGCTCTAGCAGTGGTACTAGTGACCGGGCTAGAAGTTGTGGGGAACGTAGTAGGAGTGGTCTTAAATATTCTCCATGAAGTTGTTGGAGTTGTAGAGGTCGAAGCAGTAGCAAAAATACCTTATACCGGAAAGGAAAATTAGTAGAGGATAGAAACTGTTAAAAGTTAATTGGATGTTAATTGCAAAAGCTGTTTAATATCCCGGGTGTGAGGTGTTCAGGGTGGTCCAAATTCGATGAGTATCTCGTTTATTATTAAAGATAGAGAACTGGTTAAATGATCAAAAATTTGCAGTTTCTTGATAAATTTAGAACTATTTACAAAATCTTTATGATATTCTAAGTTTTTGAGTTATTGCCAGAAAAGTAATTTTTGGTCATTTTTACAATCCCATAGAATTTGGACCATCTGTTATATTTACATCTACAAATTCAGTTATTTACATTTATTTACAATTACTCACGTTTAACGGTTGTTGGAGTGGGCAACGTGCTTGTAGCTGTATTAATTGTAGCAGCAAAAGAGCGAGCAGTTGAAGTGGCAATGCCTGCTATTGCGGAGCTTAGCGTAGCAACAGCTGGTGCAGCACCAGTGGTGCTGGTAGCGTTAGGCACTCCAAGATGAGTACCTAATATGACATCTTTATTGCGAATAATGTGAGTGCGTATGCTGTCTGCAATATGTGTATATACAGTCAGTGATATAAAACAACCACAATATTAACAAAATTAAAACAGCAAAAATTTAATAAAAAGCGAACACTCTTTAAAGCAGGGGTGGGCAAATGTCGGCCTACAGCCAGGTGTAGCCTGCGGGCCGCTTTTACCACTTGCTGTCTTTTCATAATTTTTTTCACAGATTACTTTCATCAAAGATTTGTTTCTTTCAATAAACAGTTTCTTGCCAAGGACAGTTGAATTATAGGTACTGTATTATGTGGTAGAGAATTTTAAGAGCTGACATATGATATATTTGAAAATGTACGGTGAAAAATAAAATTTTCAAATCAAATACCACAAAAATTAATGAGTGCATGTAAAATCTAATAGGATAATTGAATAATAAACACCAAAGCTCTATCTCTTGAAATAAAGAAATTACTGTAACACCTAATACGTATTTCAAATTTCAAATTCCCAATATACAGAGTTCTCGTTTTTCGAGGGCCACTATGGGGATCTCGTAAACGAAAAGAGTTGTGACTTCGGTTAAATTAGGGCAAAGTTGTATATTCAGGTGTTTAATAATTTGACGCAAACCGAACTTATCTAGCTTTTTTAGTTTTTGAGATATAGGGGAAAAAGTAAAAAAGTGGATTTTTTTTTGCCCATAACTTTTTCATTTTATGTCGAATTACATTTCTGTAAAAACTTGTTTATGGCCACTTTTTGCAAGGAATCAAAATCCCAATTACATTTTCCATGCAACGTTTCGCTTTTTATAAACCATCATCAGGTCAGTTTTTTTTATGAACTTCATATCAGATTTTAATGCCAATTTGTAGAACATTTTATTCTGAATTCGAAAATGTATAACACTTACCACTTTTTTGAAACAATTGTTGTTAAAAAGGGACAAAGACGATTATTTACCTTGCCGATTAGGAATTTTTCAAAATAAAATATATGTTTTTGGTATTTTTAACAGCAATTGTTTCAAAAAAAGTGATGTGTTGTCGAATTCAGAATAAAATGCTCTACAAATTGGCGTATAAATCAGATATAGCGTCCATAAGAAAAAATTGACCTGATAACGGTTTAAGGAAAGCGAAACGTTGCATGGAAAATATAATTGGGGATTTTGATTCCTTGTAAAAAGTGGCCGTAAAAAAGTTTGTACAGAAATAAAATTCGACATCAAATGAAAAAGTTACGGGCAAAAAACAAAAATCCACTTTTTTACTTTTTCCCCTATATCTCAAAAAATAAAAAAGCTAGATAAGTTCTGTTTGCGTCAAATTATTAAGCACCTGAATATACAACTTTGCCCTAATTTAACCGAAGTCGCAACTCTTAGCGTTTACGAGATCCCCATAGTGGACCTCGATAAACGTGAACCCTGTATATATATTTTTTTAATGTTCACTTTAAAATATAAAGATTATGATTTATGAATTCTAGAAATAAGTCTGTTAATAAAATCTGTCTGCAGGTGAAAAATTGTTAAAGAACAAACATTTATGGGCATAAAAAATTGTAACAAAATTATTTTTAATGTGGCGGAATGGTTTTACTAACAATTTGTGCACAGCAACAATAAAATCTACCAACTATTGTGTATTGTGTATTTACCTGCTAATAATCCTTCTTCTGTATCATTATATTTCATTTTGTGTAATGTAATTTCCTTCAGATATTCCAGTACTAAAGTTCTTATCCAGACACATATATTTGTTGCTACAACGTGCATTAAACCAAAACGTGCTATTACTTTGAATCGGTGAATATTTAACTGCAAAATAAAACAACTAATTATTTGTCTTATTTTATATCTGTAGTTATTTTTATATAAAAGTTAAAATTTTTATCAAGAAATAGCTGCACAGGGTTGTCCAAATTCGAAGTATTTGTGTGTTATCTCGGTACATACCTATAACGGTTAACAAAAATCTAATTGAGGTAGGTCTCTAGAACTACTTTTTTTGAGCTAAATTAATCTGTTTAATCAGATTTTTTGTAGCAATTTAAGTTTTTTCGCTATAAGTGAAAATTAAAATAATCATAAATTTTAAAATTGATCATAACTTCTTTACTTTCAAAATTTAAACAAACTGTTAATGGATTTTGGAGTTGTTAATAAAATTTTATAAATGCTTCCAATTGTTTGTGACAATTTTAATTTTTGGTATTTGTAGCAAACTTTTATTTTTTTGTATGGAACCTGTAGTAGATCATAATTTTATCGAAAAGGAAATTTACTCAGCTTTATAAAAATATTTATTATTATACAGATGTTGCAAAAAATAATGAAGATTTGATTACTTATTTCTTTTGTGAAAATTCCATATTCATAGTATGTCCCGAAATCAAATAAAGCTGCACTTGTTAACAAAAGATGTCAGTTAACTATGATATCTACTGCTGTTAAGTATATTATAACAATGTATTATACAGTGTTATTCAAAAAGTCTGCAACAAATGGAAAAGTTTTTTATTATTGATTTCCCAGAAAACTTTATTCTTGGTAAAAGTTGGTGCATGATCTAAAACTAATTCCAAGGTAATAAAAAGTTCAATAAGATATATATGACAGTAGATTTTGACGATTTTAAAAATATATGCTAGAGTAAAGTGCCCTTATTTTAAGAGTTATAAAAAAAGTTTATGCAAAACCAAATATAAAATTAGAAACTTCAATATTTATTTTTGAAGTAATTTTAACCTTTAAAACGTCTGCAAAACATGGAAAAGTTTTTTATTATCGATTTCTTAGAAATTTTATTTTTGGTAAAAGTTGGTGCATGGCCTAAAACTAACTTTAAGATGGAAAAAAGAACAAAAAAAAATCATATGGCACTAGATGTTGGCGATTTTAAAAATATTTACAAAAGTAAAGTGCCAGTTTCAAAAACAGTTCAAGGAAAAACGTTGTTTGGAATCCAAATATAATACCTAATGTAAAATATCGTTTTCCTTTGGACTTTTTTTGTAACTCTTAAAATAACGGCACTTTAGTCTTAAAATCGCCAAAATCCAGTGTCATGTGAATTTTGATTGATTTTTTTTCATTTTGAAATTAGTTTTAGGCCATGCACCGACTTTTACCAAGAATCAAGTTTTCTGAGAAATTGATAATAAAAAAACTTTTCCATTTGTTGCAGACATTTTGAATTACGCTGTGTAGTAATTTACGAATAGTTTTGGATATTTTTTCTGTTCAGTTTTGATGAGTTTTTTTTTGTTACTTTTTGAACTTTTTAAATTTGAGACCTTTGCGATGTTTTACGTGATTAAAGTTACTGTAAATATTTTCATTAATCACTTAAAAATGTTAACACAACAAGTTTAGCAGTATTAAATCAACATAGATTGTGGTTTAATACTATGATAATGAAAGTCCTACACCTAACAGTAGAAGGACTCATGACTAAATAAAAATAAATAATGAAATTTTCATGAAATAAAACATATTTTCGTTATTTTTTGCAATACGTACATTCTGCAAATTAGAAAGTTTTTTTTTTCAACAGTCATGGCCTGTTCCATATGAGTTCCATATCAAAAATTATAAATTTACTTATTGTCTTAAAAATTGAGCACTTTAAAAAAATTTGAGTACTTTAAAAAAAATTGAGTGATTAATCCAATTCAGTTTTTTTAACAATTTTTAAAAACCTTTTGTGCAATTTAAAAAAAAATAAAGAAGTAACGGTTAATTTACAAAATCGTGAAACTTCAATTTTCGTCTTTAGTGGAAAAACCATATTAAACCTTAAGACCAACATCAGATTTTTGTTTACTGTCACGGTTACTTTTTCAATACTTCGAATTTGGTTCACCCCGTGTATTGTACTTACCCTGGAGTTCATAAAAATAAAGTACATTTGCATGAAAGTGAATATCATTTGTAAGACAGGATTAACTCCCTGGAGGATCATGAAGCATTTAGAAGTAAAAGGGGTTTCGAAAAATGTACCAAATTCAAGTCCATTATAAATCATTGTACCCAAGCCAAAAGCTGTAATATAAAAGTAAATGCGCTTCTTTAGTACCGTCGACAAGTGTTGACACCTCAGGGCTTACCGATTGCTCCGATTCTTAAGAAGAAACTCCCGTGACTTTGATCGTTTTGGGTAGTTTTTCGTTTTCGTACGGATTTGGCCACTGTACCGGCTTCCACATCCACTGTGGGTGGTGCAGGAGGAGCAGGAGGTTGCTGTGACTGTGGTTGTTCCTGCTGGATAATAGGTGGATCAGAGTGCTGTGCCCCAATCTCGGCCACGGGGACCGGCACCCCGCTCAGCCCCGCGTCAACAACTCCTTCTGAGTTGCGCCGATACGTGCTCTACCCCCCAAAAACCAAATAATAAAATAAGAAGAAGCAAATTATAGATAAAATAGGTGAAAAGTAAAGTGCGCTATGTTTGTGCGTGTATCTGGTGGAAATATAAAAGGACAAGATGGGTTAACTCAAGAATTTGGTATTACATATGTTCGTCGCATATTTTCGTTTTAACTGTCAGTTTAATTGTTTTGTTTTATTGTATTTATTAGCTGCAATAACAATATTAAATATCTGTTTTAAAATGCAATAACTTCTTAAGATTATTATGCTTTAAACAACCGCTCATTACATGGTAAAACATATGAGCGAAGTTTGCGGTAAAGCTTTTGCTTGTTCGCCATTAAATACGAATAGAAAAAGAAATGGTAATCCACATTACAATGAATAGTTATTTACTTAACAAGACCGGTGTTACTTTACTAGACGAGTGGCAGTTTTGGGACGAGCCGTAGGCGAGTCCTGAAAGCATACGAGTCCAGTAAAGTCACTTAACGGGTATGTTACGTACCTACAATATTTTTTCTGCGTCCGCCAATGACACCAAAATCACTATCGTCGCCATCCATAATTAAACAATAACTTAACAAACTACTGGTGAAAACTCGCTTGGTGGTATAGCGACGCTTGTTTGATAGCGCAAATCAACAAAACAACTCATCACCATGGCAACCTGTTACTTTCCGGCCTAGGCCGGTAAATACGACTCATTGCCATGGCAACCAGTTACTTTCTGGCCTAGGCTAGTAAAGAGGTATTTTTCAGCCTAAAAATTGATCGGAAACAACTGATTTTCTGGACGGACGCAGAAAAATATATTTATGTAGGTGTAACTGACAAAATACTGACAACATCGCATGTACGAATTCATAGAATCATTGTTGTACCAGTAGAAGACAGCTAATAAATATGTTGAATGAAAAACTTATTAATTATGTGGCATTTTAAATTTCTTGTTTTTTTTTTAATAGAAATGTTTAAAAACTTTTTAATTGAACATAAAACTTGTTTAAAACAGTGTCTTATAAAGTTTTTGCATTTTATTTTTAACACCTTATTAGTATTTTAAACTATTAATTAACATTAAAAATATATTAAGCAAATTGAAAATTAAAAACATGAAAGTATAAGTGCAAATTATTATTGAAAGCTGCAAAATTAAAACGGACGAAAATTAAAAAACATCGAATAATAAAAACATCTTGTATACTTCACCAAAATTTTAAACTACTTCGTGTACGAGAAATCAATTCATACCAATTACGGAAAAACAGATGGGGGACAGAAGAAGGTAGCACAAGCTTCATTAACTTTATCTGTCGATGTTTAATAATGCCCGTTCTTGAATACAGGGTGCGTCGAATAGGTGAGACATCATTGGGAAATAGTTTATTAGGTCCTCTTAAAAGAAGAAAAACAAATACGTGCTGCATATTCATTTTACTCTTTAGTTTATTTTTTTAAACATTTTTTATTATAATAGAGTAGTTATTTACGTAACAAGACCGGAAAGTTGTACTTTACTGGACGAGTAGGCAGTTTTGGGACGAGCCGTAGGCGAGTCCTGAAAGCATACGAGTCCAGTAAAGACACTTTACGGTTATGTTACGTACAAATGTTTCTTTGCGTCCGCCACTGACACCAAAATCTTTATCGTCACTATCCATAATTAAACAATAACTCGACAAACTACAGATGAAAACTAAAATTGATCTCAAAATCTGAATAAAATTTAAACAAATGAAGGTCAATGTTTTATAGTTTGTAAAACAAGTATCTACAACTTTGTCTTTAAAGTTTTTTGTATTAACAATGGCAACAAAGATATATAAGGTTTAAAAAATTTGTTGATATGACTTTTTTATTTGTATCTAGCGTTCCATGAATTCGTTTCTAAAGATGAAAGCATGCCTAAGTAGCTTTCTAGAATAGCAGCATTTTGTCTTATTTAATCGACTTTATATCTCTTACTCTTAACTAGATCCCAATGGTCCCATATATGTGACGCGCTCTGTATAGTCTGTTTTATACTATACTAATTTTTCGTTTAAGAAAATCGTATACGATTTTCTAGTACGGTGTCAATCAGAAATTAAAAATCTTGAACGAAAAATTCGTACGAAATTACTACATGCCCTAAATGCGTCCAATTTTAGCATGGGCGCATGCGTATTCTACTGTAACTGTATCTGACCGCATGTAATTTGTGGGTTAGGTTAACTGAAACAATCAAACGATGTTAAATACTATTTATTACCGTTATAATCCCTCACAATTTATTTTGTAGGAATAAATATGTAGAATGGAACAAGCGTTAAATAAACGTTAAATTTGAAAATGATTCGCTTTCTGTTCTGTGATCAAATTGAACATTTGACATGGTTACTCAAGATGCCAATAAAATATGATAAAAGTTACTAAAAAGTAACCAAAATATATTGGAGTTTTCGTACCAAAAAATAGTACAATGTAAATGGCTCATATTTTCCATGCTAAATTCTTGAACGAAATTCTTGTATTAAAAATCGTATACGATTTTCTTAAACGAAAAAATAGTATAGTATAAAACAGCCTTAACACACATTTTTGGCAATATTTAACACATCTCAATCAACATGTTAATTTTAATTGAATAGTTTTTGGTATTACTGTTAACTGGATTGTTTCCAGTAATATGAGAATTAATTGGTGATTATATTTTCACAATTGGGGATAAATATGCAGTATTTCTTCTATTAAATAACAGATTGTTTTGAAACGTAAGTAGGAAGCAGGTTACTGATAATCAATAAACAATTCAAAATGGGTTAATGTTCTCGTGAAATAACGCAGTAAATACGTACAAGTAGAAGGTTGTCAAGCATTAGCGGAAAATGCGATAAATGTTAGAGAGTATTGAGAGAAAATTAGTTGTCAAGAGGTAGGGTTAAGAAGAAACAAACCTTCGCTCACCTGGGGGGTGGGAGAAGTCGACCTCTGTTGCACCACGTCACGCATCTTACGAGGAAACATCTCCCTCTATACACGCACAACACGCTCAACAACACAAAATAACTTAAACTAAATTAATATAACAAAAAAGCTAGTTAAACATAATTAACGAAAATGTTAAAAAAAAGAGTTATAAACAGCAAATTAAAATCATAAAGAAGGAAAAGAAAATTAAACCACCCCTCATTATCAGTACTTGCACATTTTGCTAATAACTAACGGTCTAAACTCTAAACTATATGTGTATTAATGTTTTAAAATTAGCTATGTAATTAATGAATCAATAAGCCATATTATAAATTAAAAATGATATCAATCATGCATGCTAAGTTATTGTTCTAAAATAATTAATTTTAATCGGGGTTTGTTTAAACACAAAATATTTTTGTGGTGTGGTCAGAATATTATTGATTATTTTTCGGTTATTAAATAAACGGTTATATTGAAGTAACGCGTAATTATGGCAATTTAATATTTTATAAAGATTCAAACATAAAATGAGGTCTGAAACATGTACAGTGTGTACAAAAAAAAACCGTAACGGATCAATACCTCGTTTGTTATAACTTTACAAAAAACAAGTTTTAAATAAAAGTTGTTTGTGGTTGTTTACTACATAACTTTAAATTATTTTCAACTATGCACAGTGTTTTTTATTTTTGCGCACCGAAATGTCACTTTGTTTTTTTAAATACAACACCCAGTATATTTTATAATTTTTACTTGTAAAATTTAGTTTTCTTTCAAAATATATAGATTTTATGTATCTAAAAACAGTCGTTATTGAGTTATTTAAGTTTTTATAAAAATATTAACAGAAACACGAGTCTAAAAAAATAATATTTCACAACATGGCTATGTCAGAACGAAACAACGAATTCTTTAGAAAATTTGAAGGACAAAAGTGTCATAGTGATTTTTTACTAGTCCCATAAATAATGTTTTTTGCCTGCAATCGTCACTAAACTAGCTCAATAGGTACCCAAAAGCGGCTGTAATAATCATTTTTACTGCCTAGGCAGTAAAAAAGTAAAATGCGCTACGCTCATTGGTTGTAACTCAAAGGAATTCATTCCGACATAGCCACGTTGTGAACTGTCATTATGTTTTTAGGCTCCTGTTTCTGTCAATATATTTATAAAAACTTAAATAACTCCAAAACGACTGATTTTGGATACATAAAACCTATAGGTATATTTTTAAAAGAAAATTCAGTATAACAACTAAAAATTATAAAATATACTGGGTGTTCTATTAAAAAAAAAACAAAGAGACGTATCAGTGCGCAAAAACAAAACACTGTATAGATGAAAATACTTATTTAAGTAAATTAAAGGTTATGTAGTAAATGACCCAAAGCAACTTTTATTTAAAACTTGTTTTTGCAAAGTTGTCACAAGATCTGTTATGTTACTTTTTGTACACACTGTATAAAAAATAATGCACATATTGTTATGTAACTTCGTTTGCTAGCCGTTTGCATTCTCCAATAAGCATTAATTCAGTAGTATTTGCCACGACCTTGGAATTACCATCATTGGTTAATTGCTTACAAAGCGAGTGAGATGTCTATAGTATGTAGAAGAAAACAGTTTTTTTTTAAAGTTTTATTATTACATATCATTGTCTAAGCTTGGTTTGGTGCAATTATGTTTTGCTTCGGATCTGATTCGGAGACAACGCCCTGCGTAATAGCAATGGTGGATGCGCCGGGCGTCAATTTAAGCATTTTTGAAACAATCGCGCGGTTTACCAAGCGCCGTTACGTAACAATATGTATACAGGGTGTCCCAACTAAGAAGCTCAACATAGGGATTGTTCTTATCCTAAGAGGTACCATCAGGTCGGTTAAGCTAAATAATAGCGTATTTTGTGCTGCATTTAAATCTTAAAATGAAAATGCGATAGCCCAAAAGCTATTCAGGAAAAAATGATTTAAGTTTTTACGTGTGGATTTTTCAATTTTTGGATATATCAAAAACCAAAATGATTTTCGCTGAGCAATTTTTTATTCTTGATATGCTGCTGTATAGATTTTACATCAGACGTTTCGTTTATTTTGGCTCATCATCGACTTTATTATTATGACTTTTGAGCTCCGTATTTATTTTTGCATTGAAATACAGCGCTATAAATTCTGAATACTGTTGAAACATTTTAAAAATAACCTTAAAAACAGAAAATAGTATATTTTACAACAAGAGATGAAAGTCCAGTTTTTTTCGTGAGGTGAGATTTGTTCACAGGCCGCAAAGCGGCGAGTGAGCAAATCTCACCTCACGAAAAAAACTGATTTCATCTCGGGACGTAAATGCTATTTTTTCTACGAAATTAAAATTATATTATAGAACGAACGGTAATGTAAACGAACCAAATGACAATTATTATCTATAAAGTTTTAATTAATCATTTCATTTCCATAGCGACACCACCACACTGACATTGACATAAATAAAATTATAACGTGCAAACGAAATATATTTAATATTAATTTTTGTACCATTCTTAGGCTTTTATATAAAACGTTACATTAAAATTAAACTATTTCATTAGAATATTAACGCAATTTTAGTTTATTATGAGTTTAATCTGAAAATAATTTGATTTTGACATTGACAGTGACATTATTTTCGCCACTAGTGGCATAGTTGGTATAGAGCAGTGCTTCTCAAACTTTTTACTTTATGGACCCCTTCCCGAATTAAAAGCTTACGGAGGACCCTACTTAATTGTTTTTTTAAACAATTTTTTGTTTCTTAGCCTGGCAAATGAATTTGGATGATTATTGAACATTATGAAAAGGCTAGGGGGACCCCTTTAGAAGGATTCAGGGACCCCCCAGGGCTTCGCGGACCACACTTTGACAATCACTGGTAAAGAGAATAAACAGTTGAATTGCGAAAGGGTTTTTGGTTTTTGATATCTCTGAAGATAAAAGAAATAAAACAAATCTACGCAACATTTTTCTGATTTAACCGACTTCGTAGCTCCTAAAATAAGCGAAATACCCATGTTAAAGCTTCGAATTTGCTACACAATTTTGAGGCAGGGTACTATTTTTAAACTCCTTATCTCAGAGTAATCTTCGATTTTTTTTGGGTAACACATAAGTTATTATACCTATATAACAAATAAAAATACAAAAACTGTTAAATAGTTAGTCAAATACCTCACAAAAATATTTTATAAAAGTTGTGTTGCGTGATTTGAGATTTGACAGATAAGTGGAGCTAAATTCTTTGCAAAAAAAAAGCAAATTCTTTTTTGTTGAAGAGGACTGAATATTAATATTGTTCAATTATTTGAAAACAATGAAATTTTACTACATTTTTAAAATTGAAGACACAGTCCTATTCGTAGTAGCTTGATATCTAAATCAAAAGAAGTCAAAAGGAATTATTATGTGTTGCACGTTAACCACTTTTCAATTAAGCTCAATAAACACAAAAGCAATTTATTCCTGTATAACATTATTTATGATAGTTCTGAAGATGAATATTTACTGTTATCGTAGACAATTGTGTTTGGAATACTTGCGATTATTTCGAAATACAAGCACGTGTAAGCGAAATTGCATTTGGTGCTAAATTATTTTGGAAATTGTGGCCTTAGAGTGCAAGCGGACTGTGTCAAAATTAGGCAATAATAGTTTCTGGCGTAAAAATATAAATATTCCAAAGCGATTCTTACCTTCTCCTGCTTCTTATCTTTCTTCTTATCTTTATCTTTGTCCTTTTCTTTCTTTTTGTCTTCCTTTTCTTTTTTCTTTTTGGCCTTTTCCTCCTTCTTTTTCTCTAGTTCTTCTTTCTTCTTCTCTTTCTCTTTTTCTTTGACCTTCTCTTTGGGCGGTTTTTTAACTTTTTCTTTTTTATCTCCGGAACAGCATGTGCTTTCTTGGAGGAGGAAGCAGAACACGTACAAAAGGAAAAGTATGCTCATTCCGTACAAGTATGTGAAGAAACCCTCGTAATAGTACAGTGGAATGCTGTTTGTTACTACTTCGGATATGACGTACGCCACGCATATTACTATCAGAAGTTTGGCGTACACGAAGCTCATTATTATGAATAGAGACGTCCTGGAAAAATGCAAAGAACACAGTTAATTTTGTATTTATTTTTCTTTCAAGATATTACGAGATGTAGATGCAGTCTTTTGTAAAAAACGTCATATAATCCGTTTGCCAATCTGTGGGGCGCGCCCCGCTAGGGGGGCGCGATACTATTGCAAGGGGGGCCCGCAGCTTTTACCAAAATTTCATTTTTGATAACCATTTAAAAAAAGTCAAATCGGTGCGTGGGAAATGTGAAATTATCATTTTCCTTGTTTTTTTTCTTTCAATTGTTCCAAAATTACCGCTGTCTGCCGTTTCATAGCCCACTAGAAAATACTACTTCGCCCTAATAATTAACAATAAAATCGCGATATCTCGGAAAATGTCAGTTTTAGGTATAAAGTAGGCTTAATATTTTTGAAGGATAATTGAATTTTCTATAAGACTGTAAAAAAATATACGGTGTTGCATTTAAGAACAATTAGTTATCGATGTTTAAAGTTTCATAAGTTTGACCAAGCGTAAAAAACGCCCTGTATAATATATTAAAACTGTATGTAGTGCAAAGTAGGGTTTCTCATATTTGAGCATTTTGCTTGTCCCGGGATTCCGGAAAGAAATCGGCCTTTGTTCCGGGATTTCACGGGATCCCGTGATGTAATAAATTATGTCAATATTTTTAAATAGATAACCCAAAAAAGGAAGGGAGCGCTTTATTACTTAAAAACAACTCCAAGTCATATATGTAATACATTTTGCTCCATGATTATTATAAATAATTAAATAATATTGGTGAGAGAAACATACATTTGGGAAATGTAACCTTTCTATTGCAATTTCATATTTATGAACACAATAATATAATTTTTACAATGAATTTTTGTAATGTGATTTAAGAAAACAAAGGTGATCTGTGCTTCAGGCAATTAGCCTTTTTCTTAATTTATTAACAAAAAGTCCTGCTGCATAAAAAGCTCTCTATGTCTATTGATGTGAGTGAAATTGTCTTGAGAGCATCTATTAGCAAAGAAACATCGTTTTTGTCAATAAAATTTCATTTATAAGCTACACGTATTTCCCTTCGCATTACCAGGATACACAAAAATAAAATTGTAAAAGTATTTTGAAGATATTAACTTTGTCATGGAGATCGGGCTTCTTTACGCCATACTACAAGTGCACATAATTTGTTATTATAAAAGAGAAAAATTACTTTGAAATAAAAATAAAGTTTTTTCATAATATACTTTACTATTAGTAAAAATATTTATAATTAATTCTGATGTTATGATAGTATTACAAAGATTTCAGCACAACATAAACGAAAATATAGTTTTTTAAATCCCGGGAATTCCCAGGACAATAAGCATTTCCCGGGAAATATAAAATAGCTTAAAATGGACCGGGATCCCGGGAAAGAAACCCCAGTGTGGAAAGTGTTAAATAATCTATTGTTAATCTAATCTCCAAGCGAATTTCTTTCGAATTTTTCAAGTTTTTAAATGTTGAAAATTTTTGAAATTGCTCAAAAAATTTTCACGAAAATGTAAATTTAACTTTAGGCTATAATCTTATACATTTTTTGAAATAGGTAAATTTAAAGAGGGATCCAAAAATATAGAAATGTATTTAATGTATTTAAAATTTCAAAGTTTGAATCCGTTTCCGGTTGAACCGGAAGTCATACTGCAAGCGCCATATTTTCTTGGATCCAGAATATACGATTACGGACAGACATTACATTTAATTGTGATAGATTTAATAATATTCTAGATATTTCTCTGTTTCCATAATTTTGCGCAGCACTGTATATTCTTACTTTCTATTCTTTTTAAGGACGTAAAAACACACTTCTTACCAGGGAAGGTCACGATATGTTGTCGTTAGAATCTGATCAAGGCTGTGTTTATTGCACCAAGAACATTAAAACTAAATGTTTTGCAGAGTTATACGCGTCACTGGCCATTTCCTTCGGAAAAATTGGGAAAAAACTGAAAAGTTGAATAAATAAAGGTATTTTTTGCAATCGCGTTGGCCATGAAACCGTCAGAGATAAAATCGAAATTCTTCTATTTACCAATGCACGCATCCTTTGCGAGTAAAATGGTGCAAAGTTTTTGAAAAAATCTGAAACAATTCGGAGAAAAACGTCAAAAATAAAAGCGCTATGATTTGAGAAGTGGTATTCTGTTATAACCGTTTTTACAAGGGCCTCGTTTTTCGCGTTTTTCTCCGGAACCGTTCAAGATTTTTCCAAAAACTTTGCACCATTTTCCTTGCAAAGGATGCGCGCATTGGTAAATAGAAGAATTTCGATTGTATCTATGACGGTTTTATAGCCAACGCGATTGCAAAAATTACCTTTATTATTCAACTTTTCAGTTTTTCCCCTATTTTTCTGAAGGAAATGGCCAGTGGCACCTATAAATCTGCATAACATTTATTTTTGATGTTCTTGATGCAATAAACACAGCCTCGATCAGATTCTAGCGACAACATATCGTAACCCTCCCTTGTAAGGACCTAAAAACACCTTAGCTAACATAACCATCTTTCTATCTCCAACAGTTTCCGAGATCCCCATATTATTCATTTAAAAACATACATTCATAGACCAAACACATTTTAATTTTTTGAATAACTGAAGAACTTATTCGTCAGGTTCAAGATTTCTTATAAGTTTCGCTGCTTCATTCGTTAAAATTTACAAAATTTAATGAACGTGATTTCAACTTTAGCTATTATTTTATGGTAGTACGCAGATTTTACGTAATTATAATGTAATACAGATTGGGTTATATCATGAAGATTAATAAACCTACAGTTTTCAAAGTATTTAAAATTCCTTAAAACTACGAAGTTTGTGTGTTCACAGTCTGGCTTAAGCGAATTGGAAATGCTAGCTGGCAGAATTCCATTGTATTTAAATCAGAAATATAAGCGGCAATCCTGGCAATTTTAAATAACATTTCACAGTTGTATCTCTTAATTATGAGCGTAAAAATATTTCACAACGCTATTTATGAGCGTATGACAACTCACGTTCTGTAAAGTCTGCAAATTTTTTTAAAAAATATCTATTTGTGGCAATTACTGCATACAGCTGCGCAATAATCAATAAAATTAGTAATTCATAAACGACATAAACACGTGAATTGGGTCAAAGGCGACAAAATATACTGTTCGTTCTATTTTTACGGCGGATAAATGACGGGAATAGCTAGAGTATTATTCGCAACCAATAAATGATGCATTTCCGACGACTGATCTACATTTGAAAGAAGTCAATTCTAAGACAACTCTCGTTTAAATTTTGTGTGTCTGAAAGTTGGTGCGTTTGCACTGTGTGTAGGTTTATTTAATGAATGCAGATTCTTTAAGTGTTTCGTTGAAGATGTGTAATTTTGATTTGACCGTCATTGCCCTTGTGTTTTGCCAAAAGACTGGTGTTGCGGAATATATTACTTTCAGTCAGGATTTATCTTCAATAATTAAGAAACAGAACAACATTTTGATATTTCAACAGTAATAATTTAAACATTTTGCTATTTGTGCACAAAACCTTTTTGTTACTAAATTGTACGTATAGTAATTAACTATACAGCCTGTTCTACAAAATGGGCCCAGGACTATAGCAACTTCAATTGTGATTTAAACATCAACAATTAACCATCAACAAACAAATTGACGAATTTTAATTATTTTGTACACCTGGATATGTTTTATTATGAGCGACCTCTGTATTTCCCAAGATTATAGTTTTTCGAGCGGTTCTCTGAAACCGTTAATGAAAATTTCAAAAAATTTGCACAGGCCCACTCACAGAGAACGCGTGCATCGAAAAGTGACGAATTTTAAATTATTTTGTACACCTGAATATTTTTTATTATGAGCGACCTCTGTATTTCCCAAGATTATAGTTTTTTGGGCGGTTCTCTGAAACCGTTAATGAAGATTTCAAAAAATTTGCACAGGCACAACACAAAGAACGCGTGCATCGAAAAGTCACGAATTTTAAATTATTTTGTACACCTGGATATTTTTTATTATGAGCGACCTCTGTATTTCCCAAGATTATAGTTTTTCGGGCTGTTCTCTGAAACCGTTAATGAAGCTTTCAAAAAATTTGCACAGGCCCACTCACAGAGAACGCGTGCATCGAAAAGTCACGAATTTTAAATTATTTTGTACACCTGGATATTTTTTATTATGAGCGACCTCTGTATTTCCCAAGATTATAGTTTTTCGGGCGGTTCTCTGAAATCGTTAAGGAAAATTTCAAAAAATTTGCACAGGCACAACACAAAGAACGCGTGCATCGAAAAGTGGCGAATTTTAAATTATTTTGTACACCTGGATATTTTTTATTATGAGCGACCTCTGTATTTCCCAAGATTATAGTTTTTTGGGCGGTTCTCTGAAACCGTTAATGAAAATTTCAAAAAAATTGCACAGGCCTACTCACAGAGAACGCGTGCATCGAAAAGTGACGAATTTTAAATTAGTTTGTACACCTGGATATTTTTTATTATGAGCGACCTCTGTATTTCCCAAGATTATTGTTTTTTGGGCGGTTCTCTGAAACCGTTAATGAAAATTTCAAAAAATTTGCTCAGGCCCAGTCACAGAGAACGCGTGCATCGAAAAGTGACGAATTTTAAATTATTTTGTACACCTGTACACCCATATTATAAAATATGCTTGATTTATGAGTATTTTTTTTTAAACAGAAGTTTTGATTGAATGGCCTACTAGCGCAAACTAGTTTTTTGCATTTTTAACAAACATTTCATAGTATGTATAACCCTCCTTAAAGTCTAGAACGTTGAAAAAAACTAACAATGCTCTACAAGAATACACCAAAAAAATTATACCAACCAATTTAAAAAAAATGCCGGTGACGTCATAACAAATAAATTAAGGTGTTTAAAACAATTTTTTTTTCGCCAAGTTGTAGCTAAGACTGTCCCATTTATTAATATATATGGTTTGTTGATGGTTAAATCACAATTGAAGTCGCTATTGGGCCCATTTTGTAGAACGGACTGTATTTAAGTAGGGTTAACAAATTTTTTTAGTCGATTAAGGTTGATCTAGCAGTGCAAACCGCTTCTGCCATTGTTTTAAAATGATGCATTAACAGCTAAAAGTTGTACTATGTTACTGCAATTCGAGTTTTTTCGTTTAAAAAGTTGTAAACTGGCCTGACAGCATTTTCTTTTCCAACAACTCCCTGTGTATAGTTCACAACATGCACCTCACACAGCATATAAGAACAATATTTAACATAACGTGTTATTTTTGCAAGCGGTTAGATTTTTTTTTTACATATTTACATGTTTCCGGGTTGTGAACTTCACTTACGACGCCTAACTGAAACTGGATTCTACTACTACTACTATAGCGACTTATTATCTATAAATACATTTCAAATTTGGGGAGTAGGTCATCATGAATAGATGTTTTGTGTTACAAACACTCCCAGCGCGGTAAACAAAAGTTTTAAGGGAACAGCTGCCACCATTGTGCAATTGGATTGACCGTTTTATGTACCTTCGTTTCAATAATAATAAAATTGTTGCTAATGCTGCATTTTTAAATATCGTTTCAGCGATACTATACACCGCCCAAACAAAATAAGGAGTACATAAATAGATACATATTACATGAAGGGGATTATATATGTATGGAGGCTATACAAGACAATAATATTTTTATTGTGTTGTATGTAAATAATGTATTATGTTAGGTCGAATCAGTGAACTTGCCTAGTACGTGAAATACTGTGTTACAAAATAGATAGATATATGTAGATTGTATATATTTTGCAGTAAAAGCTTAACTTCGTAAATGTATTCACATGCTACTAGCGGTGTAATTCGGTTTAAAAAAATAAAAACGTTCACAGATCTTTACACTGATCCTCTATATTAGTGACTAAGTTAGTAAGGGTCAGGTTAAAGGTTGGTAAAAGCTTTTTTTAGCCTTGCTTATTTCTCGAACTAGGCAAGTGCCGATTTTACGTACAGGTTGGTCCAAATTCGACATTCGACATCGATTTACATGGGTCTTGCTTAATATGCAAGATAGAGAAACGGTTAAATTACCAAATATGTGCAGTTTTTTGAGACAAACTTAGAGCCGTTTTCAAAACTATTCTATCATTTCCGGTTTTTCATGGAAAAAAAGTTTCCTGTCATATTTATACTGTCAACTCTCCGTTATTGTTTTAAATATCGAAAAAATTTATTAAGAATAATTTTGGATATTTTTATGTAAAATTAGATTATACTAAAAAAAAAATTTTGCGCTCGCCGTTAAAAAGTTATGACACAAACTTAACTTTTTTTTAATAGAAGCTATAGTTGGCCTTATTGTTTTTTTCATTCCAAATACCCATCCTATAAGGGTTGATGTAGTTATTTTCAATAATAATAATACGCAAGTTACGAAGGTTTTTTAGTAATTTTTTTAAAGGAAAACATAGTAGGCTGTGAATACAAAAACAAAACCTTTTAAAACCCATGTGGTACAAGTTTCGAAGGTTTTTTGATTTGTTGTTGAGATAAACATTATAAATATTTAAACATATAAACAACAGCATATTACATAACTGCTGATTCCGACTAAATTGTTATTAACTTTGTTCAAAGATTTATAATGTTTATCTAAACAACAAATCTTCGTAACTTGTACCATATGAGTTTTAAAAGGTTTTATACCTTATATATTTTTTGTTTTCACAGCCTACTATGGTATTCTTTAAAAACTTGCGTATTATACGAGTATACGAGTATAATAACTACACTAACCCTTGCATATTTGGAAGAAGAAAAAAATAAGGAACTTTAATAGGTCATAGCCAACTATCGTTTCCATTTAAAAAAAGGTAAGTTTGTGTCATAACTTTTTACCGGGGAGTATAATTTTTTTAGTACCATCGAACTTGACATAAAAAGATCTAAAAATAATCACTATAAATTGTAACGATATTTACAATAATAACGGAGATATAACACATTATAAATATGACAAAAAATACACTTTTTTTTCTAAAAACCGGAAATGATAGAATATTTTTGAAAACGGTTCTGAGTTTGTCTCAAAATACTGCACGTTTCCGGTAATTTAACCGTTTCTCTATCATGAATATTAAGCGAGATACCCATGTAATTCCATCGTCGATAGAAAAACGGTTTAATTACCAAAAATGTGCAGTTTTTTGAGACAAACTCAGAACATTTCTCAAATATATTTTATCATGTCCGGTTTTTCTTTTCTTTTCTTTTTGTTTTCACAGCCTACTTTTTGTTTCTCATCTTAAAAAAAATTAAAAAACCTTTGTAACTCGCGTATTATTGAAAATAAATACATCAACCCTCATATATTTGGAATGGAAAAAAATAAGGAATTTAAATAGGTCATAGCCACATATAGCTTTCGTTTAAAAAAAGGTTAGTTTGTGTCATACCTTTTTAACGGTGAGCGTAAAGAAAAATTTTTTACTATCAAAATCTACATAAAAAAACATCTAAAAATAAACTTTATAAACTTTTTTGATATTTAAAACAATAAGGGAGATATGATACATTATAAATATAACAAAAAAACAGCTTTTCTTTAATAACTCAAAAACCGGAAATGAAGGAATATTTTTGAAAACGGTTCTGAGTTTGTCTCAAAAAACTGCACGTTTTTGGTACCTTAACCGTTCCTCTATCATGAATATTTAGCGAGATACCCATGTAATCCCATCGAATTTGGACCACCCTGTACAAGGCATACTATTGCTTATTTCACGCAAATAATAAATATTGCATTCAATTTTCGAAATTGCGAGTCCCTGTGGTGTTTCAACTCTACATTTTGTAGGTCTGATAAATGTTATATTACATATGTACTGGTATTAGCTCCACCCTTTCTGGGACTGCGCATTGTGTAATATTTTATTTATTTTTACTTGTTTTTAATCAGGGTGAACTCCTTGATAGTATTATATTTTATCAACAATGACCGTTTTCTATGCGCATTAAATAACAATGGCAAATTACAGAGCGGTTAATTATTTTTCTGTTGTACCAAGCACACAACTTCTAACAAACATGCAGTTTTCATTGCTTTTAAATATGTCTGTTTTGTTTTTCGTATCACTGTTATTTCGTGTGATTTATTTGAGTAGTCAAGTTCTTTGTGCTAATGGGCAATTATTTTCTTAAAGGTTTGTGTGATTCAGATGTAATGTGATGAGTACAATGTATTCTTTTTCCATTGCTGTTGTAAGTGTTTTTCATCTCGGGAAAACAAAAAAAAAACATCCACAAAGTGGGTGACGCCTGTAACTGCTACCGACGATGTCTGTACCTTTTATCCGGTTTGGGTTGCACCTTTTTAAGCTCCATTTCTTTGTTGGCGGCATTGTTTTTCTCAGCCACAGTATCATTTCCACCCCCATGGGCTCGTGATACCGGAAGCGTCGCCATGTTGTCGACAGACTCCACCTCGACCGTAGCGACCTTGACTTCGCCACCACCCACCATTTTGTTTATAATTTGTTCAACAATATTTTATACGAAAACATAAATTCTGGCAATTCGTTGTACCAATCACATAGCCTAGCATATCGATGTATTAGACCGAATAAATTGAACTCCGTTAAATTTTTTCTTCTTCTTCGGGAAGCTACATTTTATTATTTTGTCATGAGCACTTATGAGCGATCAATTAGCGCGTAAGATGCGCCCCAACACGTCCAAGTGTTCACATTTCCCAATTCACAGTGGTTATGTGATGCACAACGCGAAAATGCCGCGAACAAGCGTAAATAGAGCTTTCAAAATCTGCCTAGCGGGAGCTTGGCGTTTAGACACGAAGGTACAATGGACTCGAGCTCGCAGGAACGTTGCAGGAGAGAAGGGATGCTGCAGGAATATCACGTGAATAGCAGGAAAGCTGCTATTGGATCCTATCAGAGCTGGTCCCGGGATTCGACCCAGTGACCTCGGGTGACCTCGCCTTACACGATTGACCCATTGTTGAACAATTATTTAATAATAACATTGACAAAATAATAATTTTTTTGTAACAGTTTTCATCAAAAGTTTTCTACGATTAGACTATCGCAATCGTATGGATTCCATCAATCCTGCTACGGAATTTTTTCAAAATCTTTCAACGTTTAACAAAGCTGTTGTACGTTATTTACATGTATCAGTCTTTTCGATGCAAGCGATACTATTTGGATGACTTTTATTTATTGGGATTTGGTTTAAGGGATGCTGGGTACAGCGTTATTGATCAAAAACGGCTTCTCCCCACTTTACGCGAGGGCGTAGCTACCAGCTGGAAACTTTAATGTTGAACAACCCCAAACGGAACTAATTCTGGGGTCATAGACCGTTCGCGCATTTTCGGTTTGTTAAAAATTGTCAAAGCTACTAAAATTACTTACATAAACAAATGTGTGTATATACAAAGACAATGTTTAAATAACCGGAGCAGCTTACAGTTTTGATTTTTAAAATACCGTTTCCGGATAATGATATTAAACATAACACAGACAGACTGTACTGTACAGGGTGGACCAAATTCGAATGTTTTACGGGGTATCTCGGTTACCGTAACAGTTAGCGAAAATCTGATGATGCTTGGGCTATTTTATTGAGAAAAAACACGCCTATGTAATCATATTTTTATATCGCTTTCCATTTAAAAAAATTTACTATAACTTCTTTATACAGGGCGAGGTAATCACTTATGACACCCCCACTTATTTTGTTATTGGAAAGAATTATCAAAAAAAGTTTCAAATAAAAGTTGTTCGATACAGTATTTCCCAAAATATTGTCATGTCAAATTTTTGTTTTTTGTTTTTTTAGGAGTTACGGCACCATATTTGTGTTTTTTTTAAATGGCACCATACATATTTTTTTATACGGTTTGAAAGACATTTTCTTTCCCTTTTCAACGCACTAAAACCTTTATACCCTTGCATAACAAAATTTTTAAGAAAATCACAAAAGAACAATTTGGTTTTAAAAGCGTACGGTATTAATTAATTTACATTAGTAGGCTTTAAAAATGATACAAAATGGTAAAAGATTTAATATACATTCAGACATAAGTAGGATCTACCAAGCAATAGGGGTGTGCCATTAAGAACTTCCTAATTTATTTCGTATTTTCGAATTGTCATAATTTCGAGATAATTTACCAGGTGTTAACAAAATCAGACTAGTTTTTTCTTCTTTAGTTTTAATTAAACAAGTCATATTTGCATTTAACCTGAACATATGAAGATATGCGGCTTACACATTTCCGGTTTCGCGAAAAACAGCCCTTGCTATTTGAAATGGAACAACCTGTATTTTACCATTTTTAAGCAAGAACAATTTTTAATACAATTACATTGTTCTGACAACTTTTTAATCCTCAAATAATTTTTCGAACCAGGTTTATTTAGTTTTCAGTGTACCGCGACCTCCATAAATTGGAATTTTATTATTTCACCAATTGCTAGAATAGCATTTTTGTAAATCTTAATAGACGTCTTTTTAATCATTCCTCTAAAAATATTTATTATGTGACTAATTTAATTTGGCTTTCATTAAAAGTAACATTCGCAAATTTGCTTTTGTAAATAATTAATTTCTTTAATACAACTGCATTAAATACAGGGTGTCCCCTTTGCTAATTTTTGCATAAATCGGATGTGTAGGACATAAGAGAAAAGTTTTTACAAAAAATTATTTTTTAAATGTATCCATTCATATACAGGGTGTCCCAGTTATCGTGAACCGCATGGGTATCTCGTAAACGGTAAGAGATACAAAGTTGGTTAAATAAGTAAAAATAATCTATGATTTAAGGCCAACTGTTCTATGAAAAAATCTTGAAAAAATTATTAGTTTTTGCGGTATTGATAAAAAACAAAACACAACAGGTTTTCGATTTTTGCTTATAACTTGCTTATTTGAAATCACACTCAAAATATTTTTCGACATTATGGGACACTTTCTTACTTTAAATATAGCTGATGTTAAAATTACAAAAACAAATGAAGATAGGTAAAATTTATCGACTAATTTCAAATTTGCGCAAAAAACTGCCCCATAATGTCGAAAAATATTTTGAGTGTGATTTCAAATAAGTAAGTTGCCTATAAGTAAAAATTAAAAACCTGATGTGTTTTGTTTTTTATCAATGGCTCAAAAATTATTGATTTTTTCAAGATTTTTTAAATAGAACAATAATTGCTCTTAAATCATATAGATCAATTTAACCAACTTTGTATCTCTTACCGTGTACGAAATTTCCATGCTGTTTACGATTACTGGAACACCCTGTATATATATTTTTTAATGTACACTTTAATATATAAATATTCATATGGATACATAATTTTTTTTTAGGTCCTTAACATTCGATTTATGAAAAAATTAGCAAAGGCATACCTTGTGGGACACCCTATAAATAAATAGGTTTTTACTAGGCGTAAAATACAAAATACGTAATGTAATCGTTGGTTACGAAGACGGTAATAGCAATAATATTCAACAATGCAATTGAGCAATTAAGTAATGGATCATTATTATGTTTACTTGTAAAAAAAACTTACTTTGCATTTTTTGGATATATTGTCCTTTCAACACAGTGGAAATCATCTTCCGGATCTCGAGGCATCAGTGGAATTCTATCAGTTCTTGTATGTGTTGGTGAAGTGTGCGATCCGTATCCATCAGAATTTAACTGCAAAATGAATTTCATAATTATATACATGGTGCGACCAGAACTACAAGAATATTTATGGTTTATTTGTTGACTATAACAAAAAATTGCATGTTTTTTTTCCATTGTGGAATTTAATGTTGTTACAACACTGAAACGATATTTTAATTTTTAAATAAGAATTAGTCTTACTTTATTCGTCCACCTAGTCAAAAACCGAATGCTGTGATTACTTTACACAAATGGCGATAGTGCCCATTTAAGTTAACTCATATTTATAATTAGAGCGGGTAATATTTTAGAACTTAAATAGATATTTTACAACAATTAGAGGTTCTATACTGACCTTAACTACAGTACCGACAGTTTGTTGGTCCATGATGAGCGGTGGAGGTTGAGGGATATTCTTGGAGAGCGGTTCCATAGGTATCTGCTCCCCCAGAAGTCTTTCTTTCATCTCATGGATGTAAGGACACCGTTGCATACTGGATATTCTATACTGCAATAGGAAAACTGTGTTATTTTTGTAACATTTTCGAGTTATTTTATTCCGCAATTTAATTCAATATACTGCTAAACTGTTTATAAACAGAGCATGTTAATTTATTAAACCTACAGAGAAATATAGTTTCAAATATTAAGAAACAATTTTAAGATAATAAAACAGAAATACAATTATATCTTCTTTTATTTTTAAAACCGATTTGTATTGGTTGAGAAAGTGGACCCTAAGATAATAAACTGTGATTTTTTTGGTGTACGTGTTAGTAAAAACATAGTTCTATTTTGAAATAATACAATAGGCCGGAAAGGCAATGTACGAAAAAGTAAACAATTAGTTTAATATTAACAGGATCCAAATCTAGTATAAACGTTTTAAGTAAATTCGACAGAATGTTAAGTGTTTTATGATTACTTATGAAAACTTATGAAAACTGCGAAGGACGACCGTGCAGTTCTGAATAACATTTCCGGTTGATTCTTTTGATTTACTTCACTTTTACGATTCACGCAGTCCTCTAACTATATTTTTAGATTTATTGAAACCCAATCAAAACAAGTTTAATCGAAATTTTATCACTGACTGTTAACACTGCTCAATTAACTCGATAGAACGTGATATAAGATTGATACTCAAAGTGTGTATGTAAATGAGCTAAAATTCTAAAAACTGGATACAATGAACGAGCAACAAAAATTACTAAATTATTTTAATTACACGGGAATTTCACTTGGGTGCCAGGAAGCGCAACACAATGGGTAATATTAAAAGCAGTAAAACAGTACTACAAACTTCTACGAAGTGAAGAATCGAAATTGTCAATGCATATCAAATCTAGATAATTATGCTATTTTGTTTATTTTAGCTTCATGTTCATTTTTGTAATGTTATTCGATTTATAGGTATAATAAAAATGGTTGAAATGAGTGTAGTATGTGTTGTTGATAATTTACAATTTCTGATTTTTTCATTTGATTATTTGTGGCTTGTCTAAAATGAAAAAAAAGTGATGTAGTAAGTTAGGCAATTTATTTCTTCCTATTTTTCATTTTCATATAATACATTACACATTTATTAACGACAATAATGATCGTAAAAAATTGTTGTTGTGCATCAAAACACGGTTTCAGAAAATACTTTTATTTTATCGAAGAGTTTAAAAAGCCTTGTATAAATTAGATAATTCGGTATGAAATGTCAGTAGAGCATTTGAGTATTAAATAAAAAATACACGTGTTGATACGTCTGTAGTTTTACAAAATGTGATGGTTTCATTGCGTGCGTAAATAAGAACAAAGAAGATTTATCATGGCATGTAATTACAGTAATTTAGAGAAAAATATTCACTGTGCTCCATTTATACATCAAGGTAATGGCGGAACAAAAAACATTACCCAAAAATTATCTATAATTAATTGTCATTCTCAGGGTCCTACAACTTGCTTGCTTTAAAATTCACAAAAATTCAATTTAGATTGTTACTTTATTTATTTAGTCATAAGTCCTTCTACTGTTAGGTGTAGGACAGTTTAAATTATAGTATATTTATCACTGTAATGTTTTTTTTTTGTGTTCGTCGAGAAAAATTTTTACGCTGGAAAATACATCTTTACTGGCCTAGACCAGAAAGTAACTGGTTGCCATGGTAAGAAGTTGTCTTTACCGGCCTAGGCCGGAAAGTAGCTGGTTGCCATGGCGATGAGTTGTTTTGCGCTGTCAAACAAGCATCATTATACCACCAAGCGAGTTTTCACCTGTAGTTTGTTAAGATATTGTTTGATTATGGATGGTGACGATAGTGATTTTGTTGTCAGTGACGGGCACAGAAAAAATATTGTACGTAACATGCCCGTAAAGTGTCTTTACTGAACTCGTATGCTTTCAGGACTCGCCTACGGCTCGTCCCAAAACTGTTTACTCGTCCAGTAAAGTACCACTTTCCGGTCTTGTTATGAAAATAACTATTACGTAACAAGACTGGAAAGTGGTACTTTACCGGACGAGTTAGCAGTTTTGGGACGAGCCGTAGGAGAGTCCTGACAGCATAGAGTCTAGTAAAGACACTTAACGGGTATGTTACGTACAATATTTTTTCTGCGTACGCCACTATCGTCACCATCCTTAATTAAACAATAACTTAACAAACTACAGATGGACTCGCTTGGTGGTATAATGACGCTTGTTTGACAGCGCAAATCAACAAAACAACTCATCACCATGGCAACCAGATACTTTTCAGGCTAGACCGGCAAAGACAACTCATTACCATGGTAACCAGTTACTTTCTGGAATAAGCCAGTAAAGATGTATTTTTCAGCCTAAAAATTGATTTAAAACAGATGATTTTCTGGACGGACGCAGAAAAATAACTATTACTGTTTAATTAGCTAAAAACTTTGTGAAGAAATTTGTCGCAATACCCTAATATACAAAAAAGAGTGCATATATTGCGAAGAATATAATATTACTTTTTTTTTAGAGACAATTTCATATAAATATTAATAGGTGATGACTGTGAAGTAATTAAAAAACTTGATTACCTTGTAAATATTAAACGTACGTTGCATTTTTAAATGATTTAAATAAGCATATGATTAAAATGGATTTATGCAAGATGAACAATGTTAAACAGATCAGTTTTTCACCGTCTATAGGGGGCCAATTATGGTCCCCAAATACTCGCTTTAAATATTTCATGCGTTTGATATAAACTCTTCGATAAAGTATAAGAAGTTAAAAAATTAAACGTAAATATCCTATTATAAGTCACTGTTTTAGATTATGTGGTCCTGGAAATCTTTGAGAGTTTTAATACATTTAATTTTAACATTAATACATTAGCTAAGCACACCATTTTTGGAAGAAATATTCGCAAACCGCATTTCAGATACCACCAGTTTTTAAATTAGTTTAATTTAAAAATTGCTCAGCGCTAAATTAAACTTTAATGATTAAATACCGAATTCAAGTAATCAGTTAAGTTAATATTACTGTTCCATTAAATAAATGTACAGCAAATGAGTGTCACGCCATTTCATCATTGCATACATTTTAAATAACAACGAAACTTCTTAATATACAATAATTGCTTGATTTTTGCAATGGACAACGGATCGTTAAACGAAATTAAATTAATTAGTACTGTGGTGTGTTGGAGCTATAACAATAATGCTTTGGTTATTTCATAAAGTTAATAATGCCTGCGTGCAGGGCAACCGAGTAATGAGTTATTTCGATAATGGATTAGATACATTTCAATTCCAAAAGTAAACATACAGGTACGATATTTACGAGGTGTGACAATTAAGTTCCAGGACTGGTGGTGCTATAGAAAAAATGCCAAACAAAAAATGTCATCACATTTATTTTAGAATCTTATTCAGAACTTAAAGAAATTAAAGCAGGAGTTCCACAAGGAAGCGTACTAGATCCGGTCCTATACCTATTGTATACTTGTGATATTCCAAAGTTAGAAAACAATACTATAGCGACCATTGCCGACGACACGGCTATTTTAGCAGTAGGAAGAAACAATATAGAATTATCCGAGAAATAACAAGTAGCTGCCAAACAGATCAACAACTGGACAAAAACATGGCGTATAAATTTAAATGAAACTAAGCCAGTACATGTCAATAATTAGTGTACTTATATGTTAGCAAACTAAGGACTACTATTTGGTAAACTTCAGACTAAGTTTGATCATTATTACTCTAGGCTCGAATTAAACTGCCCATTGGTCTCAAAGAGACCAGATTGCATTGTTGTAAACTCCATTAGGGTTTTAATTTATTAACAAATATATACAGGGTGTGTAAAAATTGGCGGAAGGGCTACACGGGGCGATGTTCTTCGTAAAATTCTAAGTTGAAAATCTTAATACGAAAATGTTGTACCATGCTTGCTGTGTCTGTAAGAGGTCCTCAAAGCTTTGACATTTAGTCCTTTAATAGGCGTTATTATTTAATACTTGCAAATGAAAAAGCTGCAATTTGTAATAAAAATAGATTTCGAATAGTATTTTTTCCTAGATATTGTGTTCTTCCTTTCAAAAATTGGTGTTGAAAATATGTAAATCACTGATTTTAATGACAGTAATACATATGGCAACATTGTCCTTAGCTGTCATCTCTGTTTTTCTCGTAATTATTTCTTGTTTGTGTTTTACGATACCCAAAAGTTTGCAGCTATGTTTACGAACTGAAGGCTTTCAGTTCGAACAAAAAATGTAAATACCTAAGTAAAAATTGCTGATAAAAAAATGTCCAAACGCAAATCAATGTATGCAATGTTGCAATTTTTTTTTCTTTAAATGGTTCCTGAGGCCATAGGAAGCATGGTACAACATTTTCGTATTAAGATTTTCGACTTAGAATTTTACGAAGAACATCGCTCCGTGTAGCCCTTCCGCCAATTTTTACACACCCTGTATATATTTTATGCGATTTTCTTACAATTCAATACATTTTAGCGTTTTAACAAGACCTTTAGCAGTCATCTGTTCAATTCGGTGGTTACTTAATTTCCCATACCTCGTATGTACAAAAAATTGGAACTAGTTCGGCCAAACCAGTGTTACGTCTAATTTTACATTGACAATAGGGTCAACACATGTTTGATGTTTAAAGTTATTAGTAATCAATATTTTTACTGTGCTACAAGGCGGTTCGAAACGAACGAAGGAAGTCAGTTGCTTAGATATTGACTCAGATGGTTGGTTTATAGTCGTATTAAAAAAAAACACGGAAGTTTCTTACTAGTGGAGCGTAAATAAAGGTAATAAAAGGCAAAACTCATAAAATTTGTAATTTTGTCGAATTCGTGGAAATTTTTATTGTCATTTGATGTGAACTTGATGGATATTAAACAATCCAAATGGTTGTCTGTATTTTAAACTAACTCACCAACATATGTCACATGGATTTTTTAATGATCAAACGCAGACAATGAGACACCGATTGCAATGGTTGTTTGTTTGCAGCGAGGGTTTGTTTTTGACAGGTTCTACCACTAACCAAATATGCATTAACTTGCTGTAAGCATCGATGCAGTTGAACCAATGGCGAACAAGCTACATTCAATCAAAATATGTAACTTAAAAATTAATATTGATTGGATTTTTGTCGAAGAATTAACACACGACAAATCGATAGCGAAGAGGTTGCACAGAAGCACATAACGACGGGTTGAATTATTTGTCAAACAAAATCTGGAACACTAGTCAGGCAAGTTTGGCTCATCAAGATTCTTGCACGTGCGACAGATCTCGTCTTATTTTATTTTACTCTTTATATGGAGCTACTACGCATTGTCGAGATTTGAAATGAAGTAAATGCATTACGAACTTTCCGCCTATACAGCATACTCATGTTCTTAGGTTTATTTAACCGCACATACGTTTCAAAACGATTAAAAACTTACATTACTGCTCACTGTTTTTAACGAATTAGTTAAAAAAATATCAAGACAAACATTTCAAATATTGTTTCGTATAATTTTTTTTTTTTAAATATGTAAATCTTTGTTACTTGAGTTTAATAGTGCAACTATGGTGCATACTCGGAAAGTAAAGTGCCGTTTAGTTATTAAAAAATTGGAGCGTCAATGAGCAAGCAGTGCAGAAGTGGCTATTTAGCTATCTTCATAGGCAGCCCTGTTCTATGATAATAGTTTTAATACAGGGTGTCCCAGACATCGTGGACAGCATGAGAATCTCGTAAACGATAATAGATACAGAGTTGGATAAATGGGTCAAAATGATCTATGATTTAAGAACCAGTTTTCTGTGAAAAACATCTCGAAAAAAATTTGTAGTTTTTGCGCTATTCATAAAAAACAAAAAAAATTGACGGTTTCGATTTTTGCTTATGGCTTGCTTATTTGAAATACTCAAAATAATTTTCGACGTTATCTGGACACTTTTTTTGTGTAGAATTGAAATTTGTAAATAAATTTTACTTATCTCCATTTGTTTTTGCTTTTTAAATTTTAACATCAACTTTCTTATTTTAAATACGGGTTATAGTTGGCTGTGACATCATTAAAAAGATAATTTTTTCTCGTTCCATTCATGTATGGGTTGCTAGCGTTATCTTTAGAAATAAGTAGATTATTACAATATTGTATTTATTAATTTTAATCAAAGTGGCAATTAAAAAGTAAAACAAAACATCACGTAAATAAATTAGCTGTGCCTAACTAAAAACAAAACGATTTAAATAAGATATTTTTTACATTTCACAATTATCTATGATTTTTCAGTTACTATTGCTACTGAATCTAAATAAATTATAACATGCTTTCAAAGTGTAGCCATCCCTCTCTCTATAGGCAATACAAATTTGAGATCTGCGCTTTGTAGACGATGTTGTCCCAAATGGTGTCACAGCCAACTACGACCCGTATTTAAAATAAGAAAGTTGTTGTTAAAATAACAAAAACAAATGAAGATAAGTAAAATGTATCAACAAATTTCAAATCTACGCAAAAAAGTCTACCAATAAATTTAAAAAATATTTTGAGTATGATCTCTAATAAGAAAGTCATAGGCAAAAAACGTAAACGTAATTTTTTTGGTTTTTATGAATCGCGCAAAAACTATTAGATTTTTCCAAAATGTTTTTCATAGAATATTTGGTCTTAAATCATAGATCATTTTGACTCATTTAACCATCTCTGTATCTCTTACCGTTTACGAGATCCCCATGCTGTTCACGATAACTGGGACACCCTGTATAGGATGTAGAGAAGTAGTTTTAAGGTATAAAAAGTCAAATAAAAATAAAATGTTTTCGTAATCAATTATCGGTTATTTAGTAGCCAAACGGTACTCGCTTTACATACAGGGTGCGCCATTAGTGCGATAAAGTCCATTATTGCCCTTAATGTCAACTTAATAAAAAAAAGTTTTTAATGAAACTTATAGTATTTCTACACGTGCATGTTTTAAAATTAGTTTCAAGTATACAGGGGGTTTCATAAAAGTGGGGCGTCACTAAAGGTATTTTTTTTAAATTGAACACCCAGTATATTTTTGCATAATCGAATTCAGCAAGAAAATCTCCATATGACAGTATTTTGTTTTTTTCATTTTTTTGCGACGTTGCCAATTTATCTTAAAAAATCTTTGAATTTCCAGAAAAACAGGGTACAATACTTGTCAAGAGCACAACGTTATGAATAATAATTGGCAAATGATATTTTGCACATACAAAGTCAAAAGGTGTAGTCATAGTCTAAATACATCAAAATTAATTTATATTATACAGGGGGTTTCTTATAGATGTGCCAACTTCCCAATTTTCAAACATCAATAACTTTATTTTTTCAAATGGAACACCCTGTATATTATTACGTCATTTTGTTGCATTTTTGTTTTTCTTCAACTTTTCTTAATACTTACCTATACCTAAAATGAATATTTTCTAAGATATTTACATTTTACTTATTCTTATAAGCGTTGTGTAGGAATTTCCTAGTTTTCTCGGAGAAGGCCCCGACTTTGACAATAGAAACAATAATTTCTGTAGTAACAAATGTCAGAGTTAATTGCTGTCAATTGTTAAAACATAAATAAATGAGTATAACATATGCAATATGAATTTTCCAAAAAAGAATTCATTGATACGGTCTGTGTTCAGGGTGGCGTACTTTCGATGCCCATACAGGGGGGGTATTTCGGTAATTATCAGAGATTAAAAAAAAAACTATATTTCGAAAATTAAAAAAGATCAAAAATCTGTTTACGACAATAAATTCCTCTCGAAAAAAGAAATCGAGACTACGTACTTAGTTTTTTTTCTATCTCTGATACCGAGATACACCCCCTGTATGGGCATCGAAAATACGGCACCCTGAACATAGACCGCATCAATCAATTCTTTTTTTGGAAAATTCCTATTAAATATGTTATACTCATTTATTTATGTTTTAACAATTGACAGCAATTAACTCTGACATTTGTTACTACAGAAATTATTGTTTCTATTGTCAAAGTCGGGGCCTACTCCGAGAAAACTAGGAAATTCCTACACAACGCTTATAAGAATAAGTAAAATGTAAATATCTCAGAAAATATTCATTTTAGGTATAGGTAAGTATTAAGAAAAGTTGAAGAAAAACAAAAATGCAACAAAATGACGTAATAATATACAGGGTGTTCCATTTGAAAAAATAAAGTTATTGATGTTTGAAAATTGGGAAGTTGGCACATCTATAAGAAACACCCTGTATAATATGAATTAATTTTGATGTATTTAGACTGTGACTACACCTTTTGACTTTGTATGTACAAAATATCATATGCCAATTATTATTCATAAGGTTGTGCTCTTGACAAGTATTGTACCCTGTTTTTCTGGAAATTCAAAGATTTTTTAAGATAAATTGGCAACGTCGCAAAAAAATGAAAAAACAAAATACTGTCATATGGAGATTTTCTTGCTGAATTCGATTATGCAAAAACATACTGGGTGTTCAATTTAAAAAAAATACCTTTATTGACGCCCCACTTTTATGAAACCCCCTGTATACTTGAAACTAATTTTAAAACATGCACGTGTAGAAATACTACAAGTTTCATTAAAAACTTTTTTTTATTAAGTTGACATTAAGGGCAATAATGGACTTTATCGCACTAATGGCGCACCCTGTATATGCCTTAAGTTACCGCATATTACTGTATAGGACAGGGATGGCAAATAGGATTTGATCAGTGTGCCAAAATAAGATAAAATTTAATACAAACTTTTCCCCGTGCCAGTACCTAACCTAACCTAACCTTACTTAACCTAACCTACCTACCAGAAAAAACCCTCGGTTATTTCGTTCAGTATTGCCAGCGTCACGATTTTATGTGTCACTAAATACATATGCAATCAAAAGTTCCGTGCATCGCTACAGTTGTTTTTTTTTTATATGTATAGTAATGATCAAATTATTGTATCGATATAAGAAGAGTTGTTATTTTCTGGTATTTTTAATTTTTTGATATTTAATCAACATGTAGTTGTAAATAATTAGCATACAAATTAAAAATAAATAAAACATTTCGAAAAAGTTTAAAATTTAAAAACAAATTAATTCATAGAATTCTTTAGGGTGCCGTCGAAAATCTCTCGCGTGCCAAGTTTGGCACGCGTGCCACGTATTTGCCATCCCTGGTATAGGAGTATAGGTAGATTTTAGGAGACAAATATTTGGCTTTTAAATGTTGAAGTCAACCTATAGATACACGAGTAACAATATTTGTGTGGCTTTTGTTTACTCGCACACAATAGACAGAAATAATCAATAATAATCGGTCTCCGAATGTATGTATATATTAGAGGTAAAATATCAGTAAATGTATTCCAAATATATTATTCAATTCCCTTTATTTAACACTATGAAATAATTGATGCGCAGGATTTAAAAAAAACGGCATTATAAGTTTAGGTGCGTTGCTACAGCCGGGTCGACTTGTACACAACAAATATAAAAAAACAATGAATGAAAATTTAAAAGTAGATCTATGCATGGTACCTAATTAATGTACGGTATTTGTTTCTGGTTACATACAGGGTGCCCCACAAATGCTTTCGCTATTTTTTTTTGCAAAAATCGAATGTTTAGGACCTAATAAAACGTTTTTACCAATATTTTTTTAAATGTCTCCCTTTTGTTATTTAAAGTTTAAACACAACTTTCTGATTTTAAATACGATTGTTTTTAAAATAACAAAAACAAATGAATATGGGCAAAATTTATTAATAAATTTCAAATCTTCGCAAAAAAGTGCCCCAATAATGTCGAAAAATATTTTGAGTGATTCGAAATAGCAAGTTATAAAAAACAAAAATGAAAAACCTGATTTATTTTGTTTTTTTATCAATACCTCAAAAACTCTTCATTTTTTTAAAGATATTTTTAAAGAATTGTTGCTTTTAAATCACAGATCATTTTGACCCTTTTAACCAACTTTGTATCTCCATCCCCATGTTGTTCACGGTAACTGGAACACTCTGTATATGAAGGAAGACATAAAAGAAATTGGTAAAAACGTTTTCTTTTGTTTCTAAACATTCGATTTTTGTATAAATTAGCGAAGGCATACTTTGTAGAATGTTATTATTTAAAAGAACGGTTTAAAAAAATAACAAGAGCAACTTAACAATTGAACATATTTTTAAGACTCTTTCTAAGCATAAGATAATGAATAATAAATAAACTCAATAATCTATATATGGAAAGTTCACCGGATGTTGGTGTCTATTTACGGAACCCAACGAAAGAGGAAGATTCTGCGTTCATTTGAGGAAGTTTTACTTGCGGAATATTTATAGCAACAATGTGCACGTATGTGAAAATTACATAACGGAAGGACAGCGACGTTCCAAGAGGAGACTGCATTACATAAATCACTTAGTATAATTGTTTATTCGTGTCATGATGCAAAGTAAACAGCAGGTGCTTATGTATTGTACAAACTTCGCTCTGAATGTTAAAGTAATTCTTGAATTTTGTGCTAGGGAACAGTCTTCTGCGTTCAATATGCAATATAACACACATATGCATTCATAAAACAACCGAATTTAAATTAGTTCGCGATATCAAAACACCATAAAAACAAGGGGTCGTTAGTAAAATGCGGAAAAAAGTTGGTATTAAAAATATGAATAAGATATTTGTAAGTTAACACGTTTTTAATAAGAGCGTGAAGAAAATATACAGGGTGTCCAAGTACATCATTCTTAAGCTATTGAATTTCCCTATCACTTGATATGTTATATAATTTAGCTTTTTTTGAAAGAAACTTTATTATGGAAGAAGCAGATCAAATAAAATAGTTTGTGAAAAAATGAGCCTTCGGTACACTTCATAAAAATAAGGGACATACACTAAAAAATTAATTAGTTTAACAATAAAAACTTGCAACTATTATTCACTTTATGTATTTTATTGATTATTTTTATTTTTAACAGTTAAACAAAGACTTCTAATTAATTTTTACTATTTTTGTTGTTGATTATAACATTTTTTAAAGATACTTTGATCTTGTTACCTCTCATAATAATAAGTTTTTCGCATAAATTGATTAAATTATATATCATAGAAAATATTAAGAGCTTTCAAATTACGTGTTTAAATATGTAGGGTACTATTAAAAACAAAACATTTAATTTATCCTTTGCTTCACGATTGCTACATAATTTTTATTTTTAAAACTTTAAAATTACTTTTGTTTAAACTTTTTGTTGTTATTATTTTTGCAATGACTACTTATTTTGATATAAAGATTGCTTAGAACAGAGGAACATTGCAGCATAGCTAGATAGTTACAACATTGTTTGAGAACACCTTAACTTGATTGACCGTAATTTACGACAATTTCCAAAGTTGCTTTGATATTTGGAGCGAAATTGATGAAATTACAGGTTCTCTAACATTTCGATGCTCAAGGACGTAATTCATATGAAGGAAGGAGTAGGTATACCAAAAAGGCATCACATAACGATGAAATGAACCAACGCCTTTTAACCCACGAAATAAATAATTTAAAAATAACTGCGGGCTAGTTCAGCGAACAGATGTCAAAACTTGTAAGACCGGACAGTAAGTAGAATCGGTAAAGAAGTCTCTTAAAGATTCTGGATTAACGATTTTTGTTGCTACCGTAACGTTTTGTTTTTTAGGCAGATTAACGCAAAGACCCAAAATGTGCAATTCCTAAATACGTTAAAAAGAAATATGGCAAATATAAAAAAACAGTCGCGATAACAATAAGTTAACTAATGTATTAAAAAATTATACAGTGTGTAAAAAAAGTAATTTAAGGGGTCAAAATCTCGTCTTGTGATAACAAAAAAAAGTTTTAAATAAAAGTTGTTTGTGGTCATTTACTACATAACCTTCAACTATTTCTAACTAAACACCGTGTTTTGTTTTTGCGCACCGATACGTCACTATATTGTTTTAAATGGAACACCCAGTATATTTTATAATTTTCAGATGTAAAATTGGATTCTTTCAAAAATATGTAGGTTTTATGTATCTAAAATCAGTCGTTTTTGAATTATTTAATTTTTCATAAAAATATTGATTTTTGAATTAATCGCAAGAGTAAAGTGCCCTTATTTTGAGAGATACAAAAAAAATGCATTGGAAAAAGTTATTTAGAATCTTAAAATCGGGCTGGGTTTAAATTCTGACGGTCAAATTCCAATTTTTATTTTTAAAGAAATTTCAACATTCAAAAAAATCAAAAAGCCACTAAAATCTAGTGTCATATGAATTTTTATTGTAATTAAAAAAAAAAATTAGTTTCAGACCATGCACTAACTTTTATCAGGCACAGAATTTTCTGAGAAATCGATAATAAAAAACGTCTCCATTTGTTGCAGACTTTTTGAATTTTAAAATTTCCTAAAAAATAAAAATATAATTTGACCATCAAAATTAAAATCTAGCCTTATTTTTTGAGTCTAAATAACTTTTTTCTATACAATCTTTAAGTATATCTTAAAATAAGGGCACTTTACTCTTGCGAATATATGAAAAATCGCTAAAATCTAGTGTTGTATGGCTTTTTACTGAACCTTTTTTCATCTTTAAATTAGTTTTAGACCATGCACCAGCTTTTATTAAGAATAACATTTTTTGAGAAATCAATAATAATTTTTTCCCCATTTGTTGCAGACTTTTTAAACGACACTGTACTATAATTATTAAGAATATAATTTTCTTTACAAATATATTTTTTGCTTAGGTATTGTTTTACCCGCAATTTTTTGACTAGTGGTATAAGGGGCCCAAATTTAATATCTAGCACAGGACACTTCAGAGGCTAGTTACGGCACTGGATATATCGATATAATTTCGATATCGATATTCGATATCGCCCACCCCTATTGTCCTACAAAGTTTCATAGAAATCCGTTCTGACATAGCCAAGTTGTGAAATATAATTATTTTTTTAGACTTCTGTTTCAGTCAATCTTTTTATGAAATTAACAACTCAAAAACGACTGATTGTAGATACATAAAACCTATATATTTTTGAAAAAGTATAAAATATAAAATATACAGGCTGACGTATCGGTGCGCAAAAACAAAACACGGTGTTAAAAATAATTTAAGGTTAAGTAGTACCACAAACAACTTTTTTTTCAAACTTTTTTTTGTAAAGTTATCACAAGACGAGATATTGATCCGTTGCGTTACTTTTTGTACACACTGTATTTATTTGAAGTGGGGTACCAGCGAGTTATTGAAAGCAGGAACACACATATCGTTCACTTTTCGTGTTGACATTTAGCAGACACCCACTGTTTGTCAACACCAATGGTTATATACGATTGCTTGACCATTGCAGTAACACCTACACACAGACGTGTTTATAAAACAATGTTCCGTTAAATATATTAAATCAATGTTGCCATGATTGTAAATACATTTAATTCGTTGCTTTTTAGCATGAATGAGTTTGCTAAAACAATAATTGTGTGCAATCTAAAACGAATTTTTTGTTGTTGAATAAACATGAACTTGTACAAGGTAAAAGTTCAAGATCGTCCGGTATGTCGTCTATTATGTAATTGTGATAGTGCGGTTAACGATAAAAGGTTAATGCTAAAGTACAATTCCACCAAAGAAGATATTTAAAAAAAAAAGATTGTTTCGTTAAAACTCACCCAGTATTTAAGGCATTGCTATCGATAATGGGTCATCATGACAAAAATAAATCATGCGACGTGCAGATGTAAACATGTTTGTATTTAGTTGTAACTCCTGGTGTATTGTTGACTGTAGTCGAGTAAAATTATGCTCCTATGCACCGGAAACGAATCGGAAGATTAACGTATAGCGATGTAGTAACAAAAAGTACCGGAAATAATGTTAGGCATTCACCAAATGAAGCAACAGAAGTGCGTGCCTACTGCTAGTCTACGGCGATTAGGTCGACGGACTCGCGACCGGTGTTTCGCTGCTACTGCGCTAACCTAGTCGTTGTTTAGCTCTGTCGATGCTGCCTCTGCCCTATATGCTGGAACGGAGGCATTTCACAAATTGGATTTTTATGTCGGATGCTTTTAGGGTACGGTTGAGGTATAAAACATTTCTTCGCTTTTAGGGTTATCAGAAGTCACGACGAAACACCAACGAGCAGGGCCCGATCTGGGTTTTTTCGCAGTGAGTGTAATTTTTGCAGGTATTTGTTAAATAACAAGTCTTTTGTTTCATAAAAAAATTTAAATTCATCAAAATATAGTAACATAAAATGAAATATACAGTGTGTCCAAATTCGAGTAAATGCATGGGGATCTTGCTTATCTTAAGAGCTACGAGGTCGGTTAAATTAGGACAAAGTTGCGAAATTAGATGCTCATCAAATATCTGCTTAGAAAATTTTCATAAGCTCTCTTAGTTCAAAAGTAATTCAAGAAAAACTGAAAAAAATTATTTTCATTTTTTTGTCCTATTTCCTACATTTTTTAAGATATCGACAATCTGGAAGCACTTCTCTATGGCAACTTTTGAGATGACATAAACTTTTCAACAACGTTTCGTCTCTTCAAAAACATCAACTTCATTTTTTTAAATACGGCGAAAAAATTAATTAAAAAATTGGACAAAACGAGTTTTTCTCAAATATTTGTGATAAAATATCATTCTAGATATTAAGTGTCATATTGAAATCAGAAGACAAAATGCTATCAGACTGAGATTAAATTTTTTTCGCCATATTAAAAAAAAATGAAGTTGATGTTTTTGAAGAGACGAAACGTTGTTGGAAATGTTATGTCATCTCAAAATATAAAACGTAAAAAGTTGCCGTGGAGAAGTGCTTCCAGATTGTCTATAGGTATCTTAAAAAATTTAGGAAATGGGGCAAAAAAAGGAAAATTAATTTTTTCAGTTTTTCTTGAATTACTTTTGAACTAAGACAGCTATGAAAATTTTCTTTGCAGATTTTGAAGAGCATAAAATTTAGCAACTTTGCCCTAATTTAACCAACTTCGTAGCTCTTAAGATAAGCATTTACTCGAATTTGGGACTTCCTGTATAAGAAGGAGATAGGTACATATTTGTTTTTCTCAGAAAAAATACACTGTTTTAAATTAATAAAAGAAACACAAATAAATTTTTTTAATTAATAAAAAAAAACAAATGTATTTTTTTAATTAATAAAAAAACGACATAAACAAAACATTTTACTGCTTGCGAAGCTACTGTTTCGCGAAGAACATTCAAATTATTATATGCAACGACAAATTGTTATTCCATATATCAAAATATACAGGGTGTTGACTGAAAATATCATACAAAGGACTTTACCATGCAAAATTATATGTTTGCAAATATTGTCTTCCCTGATTATTTTACGACAAAAGTGTAAACATAAAAGTTCTTCATAATCAAAAACTACGCAAGATTCTTCACTTGCGTTTTCAATTTGGTTACCATTTTCGCTTCCATGCGTTAAAATTAGCAAAATGGCACAATTTTTTAGCATTTTTCACTTTTCTACAGTTATTTGAAATTTTTATGAAATAAATATGAAATAGGAAATAAATAAGCGCTATTATATCTTGCATGAAGGTAAGTTTCTCGTGATCTAAATTTTAAAAGTGCATTATTATTCAGAAAATAACAGTGTTTAAAAAACTGTGCACGTCAGGACGCCAGAAAGGCAAAGATATCTGAGCTCTGTTTGTTGCAAAAACTTCGTTAATATTTTGTTACAATTTCGTCTCGATATAGTAGTGACCTATTAATAAAAATAAAAAAAGTTCTCATATGTGACATTTTACGCTACACGCGCTTTTCAAAATTGACGAGGTCGCACCTTAAAGTTATTTGACAGTTATTAAATCTTGTGAAGAATAATTTTTCACAGTGCAATTTGGCCAATCGAAAAGAATAATAAAAAAAAAAACCCGCCGAAATATATTAATGAATAAGGAAGTTATTATTACACATAAAATAAAATTTAAAACGCAAACTTTTAAAATTTCATAAAATTACGTTTTTGTTAGTTTTGGAAACACTTCGAGCATCTGAAATTAGAGTCTGGAGGATGATTTTACTATGGGAACCTTCAATTTAAGATGCATATTGTTAAGTTGCATAAAATCCATATAAAGCTATAGGAAACCAGACTATCGCGATATTTTAAAGTTTTTCTAAAGGGGGCGGAAATCCTAACCAAACTGAAAATACAAGTGAAAAATCTTACGATGTTTTTGATTCTGAACAACTTTTATGTTTACACTTTTGTCGTAAAACAATCAGGGGAGCCAACATTTGCAACTAATTAATTTTGCATGATTAAGTGGGTGTCCATTTTTTCTCCGAAGTTTCGGGGACACTAACCAAGAGTTATGAAAATAAAACTCGACTAATTTTTGTGGAAATCACGCAAAATTCAATAAAACGAGCGGAAAGTAAAAACTCGGGACATTTTGGCTCATTTCAAAACTTTCTCCCACTCCAGTTTTCGTTTCCAATGAGCGATTGCACTGTTACAATGTTGCCAGACTATCAGATCTGCATAATTTTGCAAAAATGCCGTACCATAGCTTACATTAATTATTTTAAAAATTCATGAGAAAATAAATAAATCGGGGACAAGAATCCGGGACTTGAGTGTTGTTTCGGGGACTGTCCCCGAAAATCGGGGACGAATGGTCATCTTATGCGCTTATGGTAAAGTCCTATTGTACAATACTCTCAGTCAACCCTGTAGGTATGTAAAACATGGTAAGTAACATTTGTAAGAAAATTAGAATGAAAATGAATTTCAAACTCATCCTAAACGCTTTACCATTAAAAAACTATTATTGTACCCACTCATAAATACACTAATATTCTGATGTATTTATGTATACTCTGCTTTTTTATTGGTTTTTATTCATTTTAACTTTCTTTTTCTACCAATTTTGTCGCCCCCCAAATTTGTCGCTGTGGGCAGTTGCCCTGCTCGCTCCCTCCTAGATCTGGCCCTGCTTTTAGGGTTATCAGGACGAAACACCACCGAGGTGGCGGGCTACAGCTTTCATTAGATATCTATGAAAAAATCGAGGTTTTTATAATTTCGTAAAAAACTTTACGAGTTTCAATTAAATAACAACAAAAAAACGCTGCAATTCAGTGAAAATAATAACGTGTATATCGAAACGAATAAGAAGGTGCCGGAACATTGACTTTCATTTGGTAACGGGTATTTCAAAATAATCTTACAAATCTAGTTAATGTAAAACACACAAGAAATTTAAAAAACACAATAATAGCTTTAGAAAATCGAGAGCAAATGTGCTCCAGCCTATTTTAAAAGCTTACTCAGCAAGCAGAAGCCAGAATTGCGGTTGACCCAATTTCATACAAACGTATGATATTAATACAAACGCATACCACAACTATGCCACTAGGAAATCAACGAAAAAAATCTTTCCATTCATGAAACAGATGCAAAATAAAAAAACAAACACAAATACAGCCACAAACAATAAACACTTACAAGTTTAACTCTGCATTTAATTGCTTTTTGTTGCCTGTTGCCATCAATGCTCATTTTGCATCTCAGAATCTTTGTTCATGTTCGCCAAAATTCTGCGAGTAAAAATCTCATTTAATATTATCTCTGAACACATGAGGTGGAAATTAAAGCTCAAAACCCGTTGAGGACTGCAATCGTTATAAATACGTGTTGCTACGCCTGATTCGGGGTTGTGCCGTTCGACGTCGCGATGGCGCCACTGTCTTGCTAGAGCGTCAAGCAGTCTGCTTCAGGTTAAATTTTCTAATCGTTCTTTTCATATGCACCAGGTCTTTGTTTGTGTTGATCCCTATTTAACGGGTCATTTGTACAAGGGTTTAAAGGGTCTATTTTTATATTTAATCCATATCGTTCTCTCATACATAGGTACACACACTTTCAGGCAGATTATGTACGAGAAGAGGGTGCGACGCCTAATATTTTGTATTATGTGATATTATATTATGTTAAAAATATTCAGAGCAAATTCTAATTACAAATTTGAATTTCGTGATTTGCTTATTAAACAAATTAAACTTTAATTAGTTTATAATGGACGATACTGGAATGAGTATTGAGTTAGTTATTAAGAACATTAAAATAAGTCTCGAATTGACTTACAAGGAAATAAAATGCAACTCTAAATTTCACGTTCAGATGATAATTGTGTTAACACATAATTAGTATAATCTATGTGTGTATGTAACTTACATAGTACTGTATCACATTATAATGAAATGCTTTGATGAAATGTGCATCAAATACTCTAATAATTGATAGTAGTATGGTTTCTATCCGGTGAAAGGCTTTTTTTACACTTTCCTCACAAGGCACTAACTTTATGATTAACCATTAAATAATCAAATCAGCCTGAAAAAAATTATGATACGAAAATAAGTGATAACCAATCTTATTGTTAGATGAACAAATAATGAAAGAAATCATGTCCAAATAATAAAAACAAATATTTAAAAAAAATATTGAAAAATCAAACAGTTTCAAAAAAAAACCTTGAAGTTGTTGCTCATATTATTATTTAATCTTATTTATGCTGCTATTTATAATCTTTACATTATTTTTGTGTTTATTAGTTGACAGGAAGCTTTTAATAAGCTTCTACTACATTTTGCTGTTTATAATATTTCACACTTCGATCTGACGCTAATGTTTGTCTTATAATAAGAAAGTTTGTCGCAAAAATACTAACTTACCTGTTACGATGTGCAGTCATAACATGTAAGTTTGAACATTATTAATTTAGGTTAGAATTAAACTGCTCATTGGTCTCAGACCAGATTGCACTATTATAAACTCTATTAGTGTTTAAATAGAAAAAAAAGATACCAAATTAAATGACGTGATTAAAAACACCTTCTTAGAAAAATAGGTAGAAATGAAAAACAAGTTGTAAAAACTTATTAATTGTTTTTATTTAATTTATGTTCCTGTCAATTATTTATACATTACTTGAATCTTTTAAGAGTTTGTTCAATACTTTTTCTTACTTTTTTTTAACGTTTTGTTTCTTAACAACTTTTTTCTAGGCTACTCTGATTGATATATTGTTAGCTCTATGAAAAAAATCTTAAAAATAGCTAGTTTAAATATACAGGGTGGTCCACATAGAATGGCCACTATTGGGATCTTGTAAATGGTACCAGCTACAAAGAACTTTAAATTAGACAAATTGTTCCCCTTTCTGAGACATATTCAGCGATGGTTTAATTTTTAAAAAAGTTCCATCGCACGGCAGATCATAAAAAAAAATCAAAATGGATTTTTTTAAGTCGATAATAACTCGTTTATACTTGATGGTACAAAAATATTTTTGAGGTAAAAGTTGTAGATTTTTTTAAGCATTGTAAAATAAAAACATTAATTTGTTTCAATATTGTTTATATTCTTAGATAAATTACAAACTTGAATTTTTTTAAATAGAAACCATAGTTGGATATGACCTCATGAAACAGCATTTTTTCCCTCACTTCAATAATATAAGGCTTAATGTATTTATTTTAATATTTTTAATTTAAATAATATTAAAACAAATGAATGTTTTCAATTTACTGTGTAGGTACTACACAAAAAACTACAACTTTTCCCCAAAAATATTTTTTTATCTACAAGTAAAATCGAGTTATAAAGATTTAAAAAAAATGCCCAATTTTATTTTTGTATATTATCTGGCGTGCCATGGAACTTTTTTTAAACATTAAAGCAACACTGTTTAGGTCTCAGAAATGGAAACAATTTGTCTAATTTAAACTGCTTTGTAGCTCTTACCGTTTACGATATCCCAATAGTGGCCCTTCGATGTGGACCACCCTGTATATCATGTCACAGAGAATTTCAAGGGCTTTGAAATGATTTATTGGACAATATAGGGTGACATTTAAAAAAAAAAATGAACTGGAAAATAAAGTTTTAAAAGCTAATATCTTAAAATTAATTGAATGTAGATAAAATTCAATAACATTTTTTTAAAAATTGCAACTTTCTAAATATTTTATAATAAACACCAAAACTTTCTTTATACAAAAAAAAAAGAAAGAAAAGAGTTCTTACTACAACATCTTGTATAGAGAAGAGATAGAAATTAGAATATGTGTTTAATATTTTAGTGTTATTTTATCAAAGTTGGGGGAAAATACTTTAAAATTGTGATGACATATTAACTTTTTAAAGTTATTTCAAAACATGTATGGGTCACTTGTAATTGTACAATGAAAGGGTTAAATATAGCACGAATCGATTTGATAATAAACATGCAAACACATGCGCAAAAATTGTTTTGTATTAAAAAACTTAGAATTGAAAATTCATGAAGATTTAACCGTTGTACTTTTTACTAATAATAAGGCAGACAGAGAATATTTAAATCTTCATTTGTGCACAATAAGTTCGTATATTAGTTGAGTACAACATGGTGTTTGAAAATAATTTTAAAACATACAAAAATATTAAAATTTTTAACGCTATGTTAAAAAATCAATATCCATGAAACATACCTGCAATGAGTAATTAAATAAGTTACCGTACTGGCTCTCGTGTTGCCGACATTTTTATCGCGAGTAACACAAAGGAATTTTATTGTTTTATTATGTAGATGTGTGAAACGTTTACGTATCACCAATTTCACTTTTTTTTTAAAGAATTTAATAAGCCAAATACTTAAAAACATTTGACGCCAACTCAAGTATGAATATTTAATTGTGAGCCAACGTATGCATTCAAGATATATTTCGTTGATGGTACCTCATATGAGGTATCTTAAAATACTCTTAAGATGTTTGTTTACTTCAATAGATTTAAAACCTTCCACGCTCCATATTCGTTATATAATGATATCTATGAAAATGTCATGCACGAGTCGTAGCTTTTAAAATGCAGTCGTCAAGAGTAATAAGTTTAAAACCCTGTCTGCTGGTTATTCAAGTCGGATTATATTCCAGACATTTAAAATTGACTTTTTGTTGTGATAATGCATACAAAGGATTGAGAACCGACAAATTTAACTCCCTAAATTATATTACAAAAGACTTTTATGAGGGTAGAAGCACACACTCACGTAATTTTTCGAGGTCTACTAGTTTAATTATATCAAACATTGCATATCTACCAATAAATTATTATTAAAACAGCAATAACTCGATTAATCTAATATGTAATATCTTTTAGAGACAACTAAATTATTTGTAAGTAAATGTGAAAATTAAATGATGAAAAAAAGACTTATTTATGTTTAAATTTTAGTAAACCCTGTTCTACAGGGTGGACCAAAGTCGAATGTTTTACGGGGTTTCTCGGTTAATATAATAAGTAACGAAAATCTGATACCAGTCTCTTGAGATATTTTTTTGAGAAAAGAACGCCTACGTAATCAGATTTTTTATATTGCTTTCCATTTTGGCACTACAGACGTAAAATGGAATTCCATCATTTTAGAAAATTTACAATAGCTTCTTTATCTATTACAATAGAACAAAATGTTATATAGGTTTCTTATGCAGAGTTTTATGCTTAATTTAAAAACAAAATTGAAATTTTCTTAGCGACCTTGACTTTTGAGATATAAAGTAAACTTATATTTTTTTTAAATGGAAACTCTAGTTGGCCATGACTTTATATGAAAAAGCTTTTAAACATATACAATACAGCGTCATTCAAAAAGTTTGCAACAAATGGAAACGTTTTTTATTATCGATTTCTCAAAAATTTTTATTCGATATAAAATTTGGTGTATGGTCTAAAAATAATTTTAAGATTAAAAAAAAAGTTTATTAAAAGTCATGGGACACTAAATTTTAGCGTTTTTTGAAATATTCTCAGGAGTAAAGTGTCTTATGACTTTTATTAAACTTTTTTTAATCTTAAAATTAGTTTTAAACCATGCACCAACTTTTATCAAAAACAAAATGTTCTGAGAAATCAATAATATATTTTTTTTCCATTTGTTGCAGACTTTTTGAATGACGCTTTATAGTTTTATATAATTGTTGCAAAAAATAACCGAGATATGGCTAACTTTGTAAAAATTTCCTTACCAAAGTTTGCCATGATTTCGGAAACAAGTGATGTTTGCACTTAAAAAACAACTTAACATTAAATTCAAGTAAATTCTGCAGCAGCTGCTACGTTTTTGTCACTTAACAATGAAAACTTCGAACATATTGAACTTTTCAAAGTCTTCAAATTTAGCCATGTTCACAATATACCATAATAAACAGTTATAAAATACAAAAGAGTGCAGGGATTTGCTTGAAAGTTAATAATTTACTTGGATATGACGTTTAGTTATTTAATAATTGCAAACATCACCTGTTTACGAAATCATGGCAAACTTTGATAAGGAAATTTTTACAAAATCGGTTATTTTTTGCAGTAAATATATAAAACTATACAGGGTGCCCATTTTTTTAACCTGTTGTATGGGTAACTCCGTTAAAGATACCGAAACGTTTAATTTAGCAAATTTGTGCAGAATTTAAAGGGAAATCTGATGCCATTTTCAAATTTGACCTACGTCATCAACTTTATGAAATATTTTGAAAAAATTGAAAAAGGTTGATTTTTCAAACTTGAATAATTCCGTAAGCATAAAAGCTGGAACAAAAATAAAAATGGGCTTTTGTAGATAATTTTACGTAGAGTTTAAATATGTTAACGACATTTTCATAGCACTCTCGATTTCCGAGTTATAACACAAACTTGCATTATTAAAAACGTAATTCTTTTTGGCGTCAGATTTTCCTTTGAATTCTGCACAAATTTGCTAATTTAAACGTTTCTGTATCTTTAATGTACGGAGTTACCCATACAACAGGTTAGAAAAATGGGCACCCTGTATATTATTTGAAAAGCAAAAATATTTCTTTTTCATATAGTCATGGCGAAATAGGGTTTCCGTAAAAAAAATTAAGTTTACTTCATTTCTCTAAAGTCAAGGTCGCTAAACAAATTTTAATTTAGTTTTTAAATTAAGCATACAAATCTGTATGAAAAACCTATAAGTACAACATTTTGTTCTATTTTAATAAATAAAAAAGTTATAGTGAATTTAAAAAAATAATGAAATTTCGTTTTTCGTCTGTAGTGCCAAAATGGAAACCGATATAAAATATCTATCCTCAAAAAAAAAGGAGATCAACATCAGATTTTCGTTAACTGTTACGGTAACCGAGATACCCCGTAAAACATTCGAATTTGGTCCACCCTGTATATTAGGTAACTATTATGTGTTACCTATAAAAACTACACAGAAGGTCACACATAAAACCACAAATAATTATGTAATGATGGAATTCGAAAACCACAAACATTGTTGATCGATAAGTAAACGACAGATTGCATGAAATTTATCGAAACAAATCATTAGAACCAAATTTATAACGACATTCTCCAATCAAACAAATTAAAGCTCGTGCGATTTTTTTGTGTATTTTAAAAATTTAGGATAAATACGATTTTATCCCATAAAAAAAATCAATGAGTACAGGACTACAACTCGCAAAATGAATGAAAAAAATTCTCGAGTATGTTGCAAATCGACAAGGAGAGAAACAAAACGGAAATGCAGTTACTTCCTCTCATGGGGGGAATTTACCCCCACTAGACACCTGTTTCGATGCGAAGAACAAAGATGCACCACGACGCTAGCGACGCCGATCGAATTATTGCATACTGTGCCGACCAAAAACATCCGACCTAAACAACGTGTTACGGCATTTTGCAAACATTCGTTCTCTTTTGTGCAAAAAACAAATGTTATCTTCCGCCACTACGTTTATACATGACTTTAATTTCGTAATAACGTAATATAATTCTTACCGTTAATTTCAAGTTGTGAAAAAATTGTAACACAATAAAAAAGTGTCCAAAAAAATATGCACAATATACTTACTTATCCATGTTTATTGCAGCACGCTTCGGAATTCTACTTGTAGCATTGATTTTGTTCTAATAGTGTGTTGAAAACTCGCCAACAACTAAAGAATTGTATGAACAACGTATTAATGAGACTCGGGATATGGTATGGTGTATGGATATGTAGAATTTTTTAATTACGGCACTACTGTGTTGTTGTGTTTACTTAAGCGACGCACTCTAACCTACTCTAAGCATACTAACTATACAGTATACCAGCTACCTATCTTTGTGTGCATTGCGTGTGCTTTGTTCCCCCACCCTGCGTACCACGTGACACGCACCAAGGGTTCGAAAGTTCGTACACGGAATATGGGGTATAAACCCCATCCCTATATAGACAGAAAACACCCCCGTTGGTTATTTAAGTGGTACAGGCTCTAGTAAAAATAATCTCAAGTTACGTTTACCTTCTTCAAAGTTTGCAGTTTAAGATATCACGCCAAAATATACAAAGGGCAACAGGTATTTAACGGAAGTAAATGGATGTAAACATAAAGAACTACTTGAACTGTGAAATGAGCTCACAAAACTGTATAATTTTAAAAGAACCTTATTAAAAATTTATTTGCAGTTATTTTTGGAGGAATGGCTTTTGAAAATTTTACCCAAATATGGTCAAACAATGCAATAACTATTGATTAAAATATGATACTGTCGCCAAATGACTTTCGCCATACATTTTGTGTGTGAATAAAAAGTTTAAGGTGCCAATCCAGACATTTTAGTTTACCTCATTTTGGTAAATGAAATGAAAAATATGCGGTACTTGGAAAAATGATTTAAACTTCTTTTATTGATAGTCGAAAGTTCAAATAAATAGAATTTTATTAAGAAAAAAAAAGTCTATAATATAATCAATGAACTGTAAACATTTTAATTAAAAAATAATAATTTCGTAATTTACAAGTAGGGTATAGAAACATGCAAAGGGTGGGTATAGTGGACAGTGCTTTTGCCGACGATTTGATCATCTACGCAAAGAACGAAAAAGAACTACAAATGATTTTATTCTTGTGGCTTTCGCGGCCGTTATCCATAATACAATCTTGGTTTCCGGGTTTGGAACCGCGTCTTCTATATTTAGAAGTAGTTGACGTTTCGACCATTGTGTCTTGGTCTTTTTCAAAACGACTGTCGTTTTGAAAAAGACCAAGACACAATGGTCGAAACGTCAACTACTTCTAAATATAGAAGACGCGGTTCCAAACCCGGAAACCAAGATTGTATTAACTACAAATGAATTTAGACATCTGGAAGACAGCATTAGAAAAGAGTAACATGAAAATGACAATTGGGAAGAGAGAATCAAGCATAAATATAAAACTAGATGGAAAAGAGATCGAGCAAACAGAAACATTCAAGTATTTGGGAGTAAATATACATAAGGATGAAAAGGAAGAGGCTGAAATCAACAACAGAATAGTGAGTACAACTAAACTCTTCTACACACTTAATAACGCATTCATAAGGAAAAAAGAAATATCGAAGAAAACGAAAATGACAGTGTACAACACAATATACAAACCAATTCTGACATACGGATGCGAAAGCTGGGTGTTAAGCAGGCCAAATGAAGAGCAAAATAGGGCGCTAGAAATGAAGTATTTAAGAGGCGCCCGAAGAGATAAAATACGAAATGAGTCAATTAGAGCAGAACTCAATGTTAAACCAGTTTTGGAAAGCATAGAAAAACAACGTCTAAAGTGATTTGGGCATCTAGTAAGGATGGAGGATGGAAGATAAAAGAAAAGAATTTGGCTAGCCAAATCGACACAGAAAAGACAAAGAGGAAGACCGAGGAAAGCATGGAAGCAAGTGGTGGCTGAATGTCTGAAGAATAGAGGAATGACCTGGAGTGAGGGTATGAGAAAGGCAAGGAACAGGAGAGAATGGACAGTGTTTATTCTTGAAACTGGTTGATGTTTTGCAACGTACCTTAAACACCTTCTGGTATATAAGGATATGATGACTAATAAAATAAATAATTTCGTAATTTTTATTTTACTAAAACAATCTTGTGAGAATTTATTATAGACCCCAATCTTTTTATGCAAACGAAATATTTTTATGTGACACCGTTACTCTGTAATTTTGGATAGAAAAAAAACTTATTAGTTACTCATTCAAGCCAAATCATGCGATTTGCAACATACTTTTTGATGCTGAATCGATCTAATTTCAAAAATTTACAACTATAACCTCTGGCGCGCGCACACACATGTAGGTAATCGCGAAAATAGAAAAAATGGGTTCAGGCGACCTTAAAACGTGTTAATCCGTGAAAATCCCATATTCGGTTATTTTCACATCACAATACTCTCACCACACCACGCATGGCGAAAGTAAAAAGTTATTTTAAAATATCTCAAGTATATAATTTACGTTACTATAGTTTAACTTAAGACATATCGACTTAAAATACGACAGAATCGTTACTCTGTGACGCAGAGAAACATCGAATTAAATAATTTTTAAATTTATGGTAATTTTATTACTTAAAAGTACGTATAACCCTCTAGTTGGGCAGGACTTTGGCAGATCAATAGTGGTCCGTACATCCCTAGAGGAGCTAAAATTTTAGTCACGATGATCCGCAATATCTCATGTTCTTTGTGTAGAACATAATACGTCGTGCATATTTGTTTAAGAGCTTGATTAATTTCATTCCAGTTACATTACACGAAAAGTCTTTTTATCCAAGCTATTACAAAAGTCGCAATGTATAAGCAACTGCTAAAAGCATTATGTATTTGTTAGCAATGTTAAAGCAACAAAGTCATGTGGTTAATTTATTTATAATTATTATTCACAAGTTTTAATTACATATTAACACTTTGTTTATAAATGGTTTATAGCCACAACTTGGATTACTTATTTTACTATAGGTACTGAATTATTATTCCATTATTTAGATTCATTTACCGTTCGCCACAGCTCCAGCAAGATTTATTTGATGTAATATTATGATAAAGTTTTTTTTTAGCCTGTTGTTGTTACTTGTTTTTTTTGCAAGAACATTTGAAAATGCGGTGATTCAAGTTATTTTATTCATTATTATTATAATCCTCGTGATTACATCATTTTACGGTGCGGTTATTTATCGTTTCGCCAAATTAATGTAACAACCTTGATTTGTGCATGCACTTTGTGGAATTCGACGGAAATAACACAAAGGTATACCTTCTCAATTAATACTACACAGGCTGATTAAAATGTTAGTTTCGTCCGAAAAGGGTATTTCGCTTTTACAAGGGCTACAGCGAAGTTTAAATTTATTATAGTTGCCAAATTTTATGTTGCTCAATAATATCAAAACCAATTTTCAGTCGTTTTAAAGTACGAGGGTTGTTCGATAAGTCCGTGCTAAAATGAAGAAAACATTTTTTTTTTTGGACAAACGTTTTTTATTTTTCGGCATAGTTTTTTTTTGAGGCCTATACACTTAGTCAATTAACGCTCGAGTTTTTTTATCCAGTCATGTAGTATGATTTGTCCAACTCTTCGTTTGATGAAAATCTCTTTCCTGTCAGCCATTTTTTCATGTTTGGAAACAGATAGTAGTCCGAGGGAACAAAATCTGGAGAGTAGGGGGATGTGAAGGGACTTCGTAGCATAAATCGAACAAGTTTGCGGTCGCAATTGCAGAAGAGTGAGCTGGTGCATTGTCGTGGTGAAACAAACTCTTCTTTTTCGCCAAGTGTGGTTGTTTTTCCTTTATTTCATTATTTAAACGATCCAGCAAAGACGCGTAATGCACTCCGGTAATTGTTTTGCCCTTTTCCAAGAATTCTATGAAGATTATGCCACGAGCATTCCAGAAGACAGTGGCCATAACTTTTTCTGCCGGTTTGCGCTTTCTTTGGTGCAGATTCCCCGCTTGCAACCCATTGTTTTGACTGTTCCTTGCTCTCTGGTTGGTAGTGATGAATCCATGTTTGGTCCACTTTTACGAAACGACGTAAAAATTTCTCTGGATTCCTTGAAACAGCTTCAAACTGTTCTCGGAACAGTTCACAAGTTGACGCTTCTGGTCCAGTGTGAGCAATCGCGGCACCCATCTTGCGGATAGTTTTCTCATGTGTAAATGTTCATGCAAAATATTAGGTATGTACACGACCATTTGAGATGCCCACAGCCTTAACAATGTCATGCACCTTCCATCTTCTATCATTCATCACCATATCATGGATTTTTTCAATGATTTCTGGAATAGTGGCCTCTACAGGGAGTCATGAACGTTCAGCGTCACTTGTGCTCATATGACCACTTTGAAAGTTACTTAACCGCTTGTAAACCGTTCTAATCGAAGGTGGAGACTCACCATAATGTTTATCAAGCTTAGCTTTGCTTTTCTGAGCCGTTTTGCGTTTCAAAAAGTACCTAATGTTTAATCACTACATGAAATCCTTTCTCATCCATTTTTCACAAATCACGGTACTTGAGCGATTTAAATGAACGCCAAACACAAATTGTTAGATCTATCTGACTGAAACTTAGTGTGTGATCCTCCAACAGATGACAGTAACTAAAAATAACCGCGATACGTGCTGGTGGCGGTGGCGCTAACCCGCTAACTCTTTGGACTTTGCACAGACTTATCGAACAGCCCTCGTATTAATATAGGAATAATTAACTTTTTTCGTTGTAACTTTTTAATTCATTAACATTTAAAGGTGTAAGAACTTTTTCACCAAAAATTTTTGCTCTGCATTTTTTACAATTATCAGCTTTTTAAAATTCGTGGATAAATGTATTAATAAATTATAGGCAACAAAGAGTAATAATATTGGAGGTTGATCTGAAACGAATAAAAAGTTACTGTGCACAAATAAAACGTTATAGCCAATACTGTTTATTTTTGATAACACATAATTTATGTATTGCATATACAAATATGAGCACACAAAGTAAAATATGCAGCAAAATTAACATTCACATAATTAAACTTATATTTATGCAATAGTAAAAGTTTAATCTAACAATAAATGTACATTTACAGGTAGATAATCCAAACTATATACAATTTTATAAAGTCATATCCTTTTATAATTATGGCACAAAATTTAACAAAAACTAAAAAAAAAAACAACAACCTCTTAATATGACTTCGATAACGTTAAATCTAGTTGATCACAAATACACGTTAGTAAAATATATAAATACATATATGTTTGCTACTTTATGAGCTACGTCCTACTAAATATTGTTCCCATAACATGGATTTGTTCAGTTGGGTAGGATAATATGAGCACATCAGGTTGGTGAACAACATTCGGCAATCATATGACTAGGATAAACGTTTGATCGTTGATTATGTGTCTTATCTGTTCTATCATCACTGATATTACGTGGATAGAACGACTTATTGCAGTCACATGATTACCACGGTACATCCTAATTCTAAAACATCAATAGATATAAAATTTGTACTATTATGAGTAGCCCTTCAAGGAAGACGATGCTTTTTAGTACTTTTCTTATGAGCAACGTACAGCAATAAATTTAAAAGCGTTTAAAAAATTATTAAAACTTTTATTCGTTTCGAACGGTGTAATGATCTGTAACTGATTATTAAATTCCGCGTTTTCAAAAAATATCTAAATCAACGTCTATTGACTACTAAAATGTTGTTATGTACCTCAGGTTTTTTAAGGTCTTTGGTGATTATGTACTGTTGAAATTAATTACGGTAATTGTTTGCAGCGTTAAAATCTAATCATAACTGATAACGTTAGTTTAAAGCAGGGGTGTCCAACCTTTCAGCTTCCCTGGGCCACATTGGAAGAAGACGAGTTCAGTAACGTAGCTAGGGGGAGGGGGCACTTTTAGTCTACCCAAATGGAGTAAAAATTAAAATATCGGGGTAATTAAGGAACAGTAGAATAATCAGTGCTGGCACTAGTGCTAGTCCCAATGAAAAATTCACATAAAAAAAAAATTGCTATCGAAGTTAGAGGGTAAAACAGGCTAGTCGACCTGGCTTTACTGAAAACCCGCCCCCTTGTAACGACAGAAATTCCAAGTAATAAAATTTATGATAGTGTACCAACCATTCAATAAAATTATGAAACATTTCATTTATTTTGGGCATTAAATTCCATGCAGTTTTAAACTCTTTTGTAAAAGGGATTTTTCACTTCCGTTCTACTGAAAACATTTGGTTTGAGGTATATATCCCATTCTACATTAACGAATGGTCGCATGGCGATAACGTTCGTCTAATTATTTGTAAATTGAGATGTACAAAAGTTTCAAACAGTGGCAAGAGAACTTCTAAATTATAGCGCACCAAAAACAGTGTTTAATGACGATTTTTCATTACCCGTATGTGAATACAATTATTGTTGGGAGGTTTTTAAGTAGGTACCTACTAGGGTTTCTTTCCCGGGATCCCGGGATCCCGGTCCATTTTAAGCTATTTTATATTTCCCGGGAAATGCTTTTTGTCCCGGGAATTCCCGGGATTTAAAAAAAGTGTTGTTTTCGTTTATTTTGTGCTAAGATCTTTGTAATACTATCATAACTTATCAGAATTTTATGCTTAAAATGTCTTTACTAACAGTAAATTATGGAAAAACTTCAAAATAATTTTTCTCTTTTAGTATAGCGCAAAGAAGCCCGGTCTCCATTACAAAGTTAATATCTTCAAAATACTTTTACAGTTATATTTTTGTGTACCCTGATAATTCAAAGCAAAATAGTTTGTAAATGAAATTTTATTGATAATAACGATGTTTCTTTGCTGCTAGATGCTCTCAAGACAATTTCACCTACATCAATAGAGACTTAGAGATCATTTTATGCAGCAGGACTTTTTGTTAATAAATTAAAGAAAAAGACTAATTGACTGAAGCACAGATCACCTTTGTTTTCTTATATCACATTACAAAAATTCATTGTAAAAATTATATTATTGTATTCATAAATATGAAATTGCAATAGAAAGGTTATAATTCCCAAATGTATGTTTCTCTCACCAATATTATTGAATTATTTGTAATAATCATGGAGCAAAATGTATTACATATATGACTTGGAGTTGTTTTTAAGTATTAAACCGCTCCCTTAATTTTTTCGATTATTTTTTTCAAAATATTGACATAATTTATTACATCCCGGGATCCCGGGAAATCCCGGGACAAAGGCCGATTTCTTCCCGGAATCCCGGGACAAGCAAAATGGTCAAATATGAGAAACCCTAGTACCTACGTGATAAAAATATTGGTGGTGCGCGACTGGCCTAAGTGGGTGATAATTAGTGCAATTTGACAGGTATATAAAATCCTTTTTCATTTATATTATATCTGGGGTCGTGTCTAGGCAAGGCAAGGTGCCTTTAAGGAAATTCACAGTAATGTACGCTTCTGGTTCATGAAAACAAGTAACAAAAATATAAATTAAAGCATCAACTTTTCCCCGTTTTTTTTTTTTTAATTTTAAGCTGAAATATGGTGTTACTCTTTTGGAATTGAACCGAACCTACTAATGCAATACTGGTTCATACAACGGTATGAACCGTTTTGTAATTAATACGTTTGCATATTTTTCATTAATGTAAGTAGTAATTATATTCTAACATAAATAGAAAACTTTAAAGCAGTTTAATTTATAAATACATATTACATCATAAACATATTAAATAATGTTTATTAAGTAATATAACATTGTCAATAATAATTTAGCAGTTAATTATATTTTTATTTTCTTCACTTATCTGTGACTGTATTTAATTCAACTCACAACTTATTTATATTCCTGATTACGGCTAATTACGGAATTTGTAGTTATTAAATAAAACAATAAATCTAAAATAATCGCAATAAATATAAAGTTTTTTTAGAACTTATAAAGCAATTGTTTTTTTTTTTATAGTTCCTATTACAAAACATTAAAAAAGTACTATTAAATCTGAACCGGATCTAAACCGTTTCTACTGAACCAGTTACAGAATCGTTATAAATTAAAAACCGGGAGTAAGAACGAAAATCGAATAACTAAAATTTGCCGAACCGGTTAATGGAAATAAACCGTCATTGTTTTTTTTTTGTTAGAGTCCCTAGTTAAAAATAAGTTACACAAAAACAAATATTATAAAACTTGAAAGAAAAAAAAATTATTAGGAATAGTTCAGCAAAATTTCAGTTCGATAAATTCTATTTTAAATTATTAAGATTCCTAAGCATATCATGGTATCTACAGCAACATCTAAGATTTTTAATGGCGGTTACCGTTACTTAAATGAAGAGTTTGCCTTTTTAAAGTGCAATAGAAATTTAGCAAGTAATAAAAATAAATAAATAATTACAATTTTGTCTTTGGTATTATAGCACAATTGTCGGTATTTCTGTACATACGATTTGTTTTTTTAAAGACCTCGCTCTTGATCGTACCTTCTGTATTTGCTTTACATTTCATTATGTATTGAAAACACTGTAATTTGTCTGTCAGTCAGTATACAACATCCTCTGTATTCTAATTTTAAATTTAATTCAAGTTTGTGGGACGTTATCTCAGGCCGATATCTCATGCATTTAAGTGATTAATTTACATCAAAGAAACAAAAAAAAAATGTAGAACACACTTTTGTTTTACAGATGAGGCGAGATTTTATCGGGATTGAAACAAAATTACATCGGTATAAGCAGCCGTATTTTTTGTTTTTATTGACTGACGTTACGACCGCTATTCTATCTAAAAAATCGAATAAATGAATATCAACGATAGTTGGGCATTTACAAATCAGAATCACAGATTTGATTGCTTCAGAAATATTTGGGTAAGTTTCAACGATAAATCAACAATAATAACAACTATAAAATATACTGTATTGTAAACACTAGCACATAGTTTTCAAAAAGTCATTCAGTTGCATAATATCGTCAGTAGGCATGTGCAACTTTGATAAGACCGTGGGCCGGATAGTGAATTTGAAATACATCCGCGGGCCGGACTTTTTTTTAAGGGCTCGTATTGGAGTAAGCAATAAGCAACCCATCTTTATTTGTGTTTTTTTACTTCATTTAAAAAGTCATTACTATAAAACAGTTATGAAAAACAGGTCCAACGCGAAGCAATTTTCAGTAGATCGCTGCGACAATTTAAAAATTTGCTAGAGTAAAATATTTTTTTAACAAAGATATGTTGGCTGCATATTTCTTTTTAGTATCCCTTGACGTCGGAAAATGCTACATAAAAATGGCAATTTTTGCGGTTGAGTTGACCATAAAACCATCTGAGATAAAATCAAAACTTTCTTATTTACCGATGCGCGCATTTATTGCCAGTAGTGTTTCATGTACAGATTTAAAATATTTTTTTAAAAACACAGAGCATCTAAAGTAGTACTAGACAATCTATTTCTTTTTTTGTTACAAAATCGTTCGCAACAGAAAAATTTCGTTTTGTGTCGATGTAGGCTTTATTGTGGATAAAGCATTCCTGAGTAGTTCTAAATTTTTGGTTCTTGTACCTGATGATTGAAATATATTTAATTCTTGCTTAATAATTTTATTTTTTTCATTTACACTGTTTCACTTAAACGAAAAAAAAAATTTAAATCTTTTTTCTCAAGAAAAAACTCTAAATTTCTCGAGAAATAAGAAATCAAAAATATTACTTTTTCTCGAGAATTTCTCGAGAAAGAATTCTTGAGAAGAAACACTATTTGCCAGTAAAATGTGGCAAAGTTTTTGAAAAAAATTCCAATAGTTTCGGAGAAAAACGCGAAAATTGAGATTCTTGTAAAATCAGTTTTGTTCTCGGAGTTTGTTGGAAAACGATAAACACTTTGGGTCACAAAAAATTCGATTACTTCTTTTCTATTCGACATTTTTCTTTTTGGTCTCGAAGTGTAGCCAAAGGATCTGGCGATGTGTACATTGATGCACTTTCTTTTGTTTTTTGTATCCTTTACAGCCCAGCCGCCCGAAAATGATGCCTAAAAATGGTCAATTTTGCAGTCGCGTTGGTCACGGAACTGTGCAGGAAAAATGTCTGATGCGCGCATCCTTTGCGAGTCAAAGGGTGCAAAGTTTTTGAAAATAGGTTTAACGGAGGTTTCTCGGAGAAAACCGTAGAAAACTAGATCGTTGTATTAGCGGTTTTTCCTCGGAGTTAACTCGAGAGTTTGATGGGTAGTTTGCGATCACCATTCTGTATAAAAAGTCGATCGCGAGAACAAAGTATTTGGACACCCCTGCTATAAAACATTTAAAAAATAGTTATAACTGCATTTTATAGGATTTATAAAAAATAAAACATCAGAAACATAAATAAAAAATCTTCTCAGCCTTCGGTGGCTGGCGGGCCGTATTCAGTGAGATTTGGAAAAGTTCTCGCGGGCCGTATACAACCAGGTCGCGGGCCGCATCCGGCCCAGGGGCCGTAGGTTGCACATGCCTACTATAAATAATACTGCTTGCAGCAAATTGGTTCATAGAAGTTTAATCTGAACTAAAGTTAAGTGTTTTGCTATTCAGTCTATCATCATTATTATTATAATGTTTTTTAACGGAATTTTAGAGTAAAACTTTATTCTATCTACGAATTGTTGGTGTATAATTAATTTCACTCCAATTAGATAATACCTGTGTTCTTACGATATGCCGTTAAATAAATACGTCAGCACGTTGCATGGCGTTTTGGTATAAATAGGCAAGATTCTATTTACTACACTGTATAAAGTATTGTAGTTAGTCTTATTAAAATACTTTGGCATGAAATACATTTATAAAAATTATATAAATATACCTACATATAAGTTGGTTTTATTTTGTATGCACGTTTCCATATTTCACAAAGGCACACGGTCGAGTGAAACCTGTAAAATATAGCCAAAGGCATGGAGACATGCGTTATAATAGTCCATGCCCACAAACCGTAGAAATGTAATTGTATCGGATGTGAATCAGCGCGGGATTTTTCCAGGGTGTTAATTAACCACATCGCCAAGTTGGTGACCAACAGGAATGTGACGATTTCCCTGCCGGGCTTTCTCTTTATCTGCTCGGGCGTCACGCAGGAACGTCGCGACGCGTCCAACACAAAAATGGTTTGGAACGTCGTTTGCAAAAGAGAAGCTAAAGCGGTTATTAACACTAGTATGGTATTCTTTTCGATGGTAAATTGGCCTCCTATTATCGTGAACATGCTATAAATGAACATGCCCGTTTGGGCGCCGATCAGTAGGATATTGTCCAGCTGCAAATTTCTACTGCCATCGTATTTCAGTTGTCTCACTTGCCACATTCCTATGAGGGTAGCTAAGAATGTCATGCCGTACAAAGACAGTTCGCAGATGTTAACTTCTATGACTGCGAGACCCGCGAATTCGGCCCTGGATATCAACACGAAGAATAAAATCAGTGATATGATTGTTAGTACCAGGAGCAATATTCCGAGGAACAGGCCTTTGTGCGCCCGAGCGCAGTCAACCGAATAATGGTGAGGGCTACGTTTGTAGGTAAAGTCTGGCTTGATTTTACCTACTAACGTGTTAGTTGGAGGTAGTTTCGATATACTCTTCCACATGACGTACAAAATGGCAGCGCAAATTAGACTGTACTCGATGGTGCATGGAAATAGGAACGGCGATGCGTCTTGGACCAACGTACCGATGACGTTCGTCCGTCGGCACTCGTAGATTCGATGGGGGCCTTTGAGACCACGTGCAACGATGTGGTGACTGTGATGAGGTTCTGGTAGTTGTTCGGCCATTTCATTTGGCAGCGCTAATAGGTTCGTCTTGAAATTCAATCTGTGAGATATGCGCAGCGAATTATTCTCGGGATTGTAGAACGTTAGAATTTCGTGTTTGGTTTCCTGAACTAAAACGTTCAACCAAACTGATAGGTTTGTTCCTATCATGTGCATTAGGCCAAATCTTGCCGCTAACTTGTGCTTGTAGACTTTCATTTGCTAGAAGAAAAAAACCACTACATTAAACAGTTTCAAACAGCCTTAACTCTAGAGAGTATTTAACGCTAAAGATAAAACTGCAGCCAGGAAAGAAATCACAAACTTTAAAATATCAGGTAACCATAAAAGTTCGTGCGAATTTAAAAAAAATATAGATTGCCGTGAATATTTTTTAAGTTGTGTTATCGATAGCACTTGTTTATACAGGGTGATTGATTGAGACCGGGACTTAAAAATATATGGAAAATGAAAAAGGGTATGGATCTGAAATTTTGGTTATGATCATAATGGCATCTGATCTGTTTATTGAAAATATTTTCAATATGGCGACAGTTCCGGAAATAACGGAAGTTTACGTCTACTTTATTATTTCAAATACAATGGTCTATTTTTTTTGCATTTTTGGATTTAGATTTAGAGGGACTTTTGGTAGCATTCCCTATACCTAAGTGCGTTGTTTTTTTAGATTTTTGGAATTTTTTCAAAATCTTTTGATATTCATCGTGATGCTTAATATTATCTACCACCGCCATTTTTGAAGAGAAAACGCTCAAATTTAGACTATGCATAGAAGAAACCTTGGAGTTCAAACTGGAATCGATATGTTACGGCCAAAACCCGAAGTCCGGCCAGTTCCCGAATTGGCCGGCCCTTTCGCACTTTGACCGAGAGGTGTGGCCAAGGTCCGATTACTTGAAATTAACAGTGTATACGCTACTTTGGCCGGCTATTTCGCGAAGTGGCAGGAAATCCCTGGCCAAAATTCGATGTGCTGATGCAATACAGTACTAGAATCCCAAATACCGTATGTTTCCTTTAAAATCAAACCTTTAACCTGCCCGTCATTCATTTCATCAGTAAAAGAGGGTCAGGTTGAAGGTCTGTTAAAGCTGTTTTATTTTTAAGCAATAAACATTTAGGTAATATGGTAATTGCCGCGACAGTACTAGATTCCCAAATACCGTTTGTTTTGAGATTGATAAAGTAAAGAGATTGTATCAAGTATGAAGTTATACAGACGCACCAAAATCTGTTCTTGACTTTTTTCTTCCGACTGTGCCCGATCGCTCCATGCCATTTCTCAAACGGACCGGCCAAATCCCGAAATCAAGAAAAGATCGGACATTGGCCGGTCAATTAACAGCGAGAACGGCCGTTTCTCGAATTGGCCGGCCACTTTTCACTTTGGCCAATTTCGGGCTTTGGCCGTAACAGATACATTACTTACAGGGTGTTCTCAAAATTTAATTTCCTTTTAATACAACTTCAGACCACTAAAACTCGTTTTTTTCAAACACAATGTCCTAATTTTTTTTTCATTATCTAATTCAAAATTTAATTCTGTATCAATCTGTATTAGCGTTTCCTATACCTATCTGCAACAATTTTCGAGTTATTAAGAATTTTTGATAAAGTTATGAGAAATTGTAACACTTTTAAATAGTAGGCCTTGGGAATGACAACAAATGCCAATATTAATAACTGTAAACCACTTTTATTGCGTTTGTCTGAAGTATCCATGAAAATGGAATATCAAGAGTATTCAAACACGGATATTTGATATTGAAAGTGCTAACGAATAGTTGCGCATTTTTAATGTAGCTTGTACAGCATAGTATGTTAAACCTAAGTCTTGCGCTGCCAATCGAATTGACCGCTGGGGATGGTCATTAAAATATCCCAGGATGTAAACTTCATAAGTTTCGTTATTTGTCACACGTTCGCAAAAGGTCATTGAGTGTGATGGTAATTATTTCGGTGTATTACTGGTTTCTAATAAATTTTTATATTTTATCATCAAAAACCGCTCGAACTTTTTTGATTACATAATGCTTTTTTAATCATTGACTGGTTTAAAATGCCAAAAAATTTTGGGAATTACCTCGTTATTTAGAAAGATGAAGTACATCTGTATAAATATAAAGGCCATTCTTGTGGCTGGTGTTAACGCTAAGAGTACGTTGTGACATTTCGTATTGGCTTCTAATTCAAAATACTGGCCGAATTCCAGTCCAGAATATATCATACTGCCGATTCCAAACGCTACAACACACAAAAAATACGCTTTTAATGTTGTAAGACAATCGGAGTGGCGCGTTTCGTACCCACTGCTCCCATCCTCAGGTAAAAACTACCGTAGTGGTATTGCTTTGGTCCTACAAATGGTATGGAGCCTCGTCTTGGGGTTCTGTAAACTTGAGAACTTGCAGTTTCTACACTTGTTTCCCCTGAGTCTCTATCGGATTCTTCCCCGCTGTCGGACAAACTTCCCTCTTTCCCCGATTTACTTGATTCTGTATAAAGTAACGGGAAACAGGAAGATCGATTATAGCTATTTCTGTGTACCGTGACAAAAGATAAACATGATGTATGTGTGTTTCAACACGAAAAACATAAATGACCCAGCCTGCTTGGTTTCTGAGATACGATAGTCAACTTGTTTATTTCTTTTGTAGTCTATTTTAGATTCTTATGCTAACGGTTAAGGAGTTTAAAAAAATACAAAGAATATCAAACTTTGGCAGAACGTACAAATGTACAGGGTGTTTCGAAATTGAATCAGGTTATCGGGGGATATATTTTTTGAGAACGGTTTCCTAGAGGTCTTTTAAGATAAACTAACTGTGACTTGTCTAAAGCGTTAATTACTTCGCCACCTAAAAACATACGTCCATTTCAACAACGGGGTTATAATAACCTATAATATTATAACGTTTTTAGAAAAGTCTACATTTCAACCGCCATCCCCTCTCTTTGCGCATTTCGCAGTTCAGTTCATATTGAAAGACCTCTAGCTAATTTAATCATTCCTTTATCTCCAACGGCTCCAAAATCTACATTTTCTTCATGTTGAAACACACGATTAACCTTTTCGGTGCTCTGGACGAGTATTCTCGCCAAATTTTTACGCGGCCCAAGGTGCTCGAGACGAGTTAACTCGCCAAACGTTACCGCATTTGAAAGTTAGGCGCACTGCAGGCATAGAAAAAGTAAAAGCATTGCCCACCGAAAAGGTTAAGTATATTGCAAGTAACTTTAACAAGTATTTTCGCTAAGCTTGGCAATTGGTATTAAAAAAATGCAAATTCTTACTCAGTTGAGATTCGGTCTCCCTTTTTCTTTTCCTTTTATCCCTGAGTAACATGGTGTACATATAAAGTAAAAAGAACATGCTTCCAATGTACAGGTAAAGGTAGTAAACCTCGTAGAATGAAGGCGGAATGTAGGTGGAAATTACCTCTGCCATTGGAAAAGCGGTACCCATAACCACCAACAGTTTTCCATACAACGCAGAGAGGGTAGTTGTTAACGCGTCTCTGTATGAAAAAAATATGAGGTTAGTCAGATATGCACACGATGTTTGGCATCTAATATTTAGGATTCCCGGATCTGTCTCATTACGAATAAATTCTTTGCATCGTGTACCACACGAGTTTAGCAAGTTCCATGGGAATAATAACAATCCGTAAGCAATTTCCCTTAAAAACAATTTCGGTTCCCTTAGACAGTAGCAGTTCGTGACTTATTTGAAAAGTGCTGTTGGATCTAATAAAAGGGAAATGCAACTTCATAAACCATTGTAGCTTAAACTCCCTTGCAGTGAAGCGAGAAGAAGTGTAATAAGCAATAAGAAAGAAAAATCAATAGCACGTTTGAGCGAGAAGAACACTTAAAGGGAGATGCAGGGCCGATGTTCAGTATTTCTGGAGAAATTATCAAACGCGATTTTATATTAGATGCTAATTTTCCTCTTGAAATGTAATGAACGATCACAAGGTTCAAGTACTTTTATTTAAAATCAAGTGCTTTAAAATGTAAGCATAATTTTGAAATTTAATTATGGGGTGAGAATGAAATTACAGGACATTTGTTTTCAACGAGCAATAATAACAAATCGTGATAATTAAATTTAAGATATCAATGGCAGAAATTAAAATTGGAAGTTAAATTAGAAAATTACCATTTTAGGATAATAATGAAACATTAACAAAGATCAGATAAAATACTACATCGATTATCGAACAAAGTTTAACACATTTGGACAATTTTAGTAAGCTTTAATTACATTTGAACTTTAATTTACCGATAATTAACTGCTGTAATTTTGTCGCCAACGCATTTAACTAAGTTTATTTTCGTTCTTAAATCTAAAAAAATGACATTTCCTTACGCTCCTAGTTGTCGCCATGTAATTTGTCTTTCAGCCATCGATTGTCGGCGTATGACAGGAAATTGTTGTTGGTACCCGTAGTGATATCCGATTGGGGCCACAGCCAGAGGGCCCGGTGGCAATTCCCTGCAACAGAACATATTCGTCAAGGAAAATAAATCCATTAGCGAGGGGTTCAAACAATTTCTTAAATTGCTGTAGATTTCCAGCTAAAGCAACTATTTGCAGTGTGGAAGGGAAAATACCACATTCGGAGTACCAGTAAGAACTTACTAACGCCTTTATTTTAAGACATACGATAAAGCTTAAGTGTTTATTACAAAAAAATTACAGGTTCGCGAGCCATTTTTAAATGCTACTAGATTTAACATACCGCGTATCGTATAGGTCGAATTTTTGAGACCAATTAGTACCCTATATTATTATTATCATTTGAAAGCTTTTTGAATGCCGTATCAGGCGATATTTAGTGTGCTTGTTTTGCGATAATTTCTTTAATTAAAAAAAAAAAACAAAAATATATAATTTAAAAAATATTTTATAATCGAATAACTCATAATAAATTTGATATACAAGGTGTCCCAGTTATCGCGAACAGCATGGGAATCTCGTTAACGGTAAGAGATACAGAGTTGGTTAAATGATTTATGATTCAAGAACAACTATCCTATAAAAAAAAATCTTTTAAATAAATAACAGTTTTTGCGCTATTATTAATAAACAAAAAATTACGTTTCGATTTTTGCTTACAACTTGCTTATGTGAGATCACAATCAAAATATTTTTTGAAATGTTTTCAATGGCCACTTTGATTAAACTCAATAAATACAATAATATTTTAATAACTTTCTTATTTTTAAAGATAAAGCTAACAACCCACACATCAATGAAACGAGAAAAAAATCTCTTTTAAATGGTGTCACAGCCAACTACAGCCTGTATTTAAAATAAAGAAAGTTGATGTTAAAATAACAAAAGCAAATGAAGATAGGTAAAATTTATTTACAAATTTCAAAGCTACGCAAAAAAGTGTCCTAATGATGTCGAAAAATATTTTGAGTGCGATTTCAAATAGGCAAGTTATAAGCAATAATCGAAAACGTCATTTTTGTTTTTTTTTATGAACAGTCCAAAAACTATTAATTTCTTTAAAGATTTTTTCATAGAATAGTTGCTCTTAAATCATAGATTATTTCTACCCATTTACCAACTCTGTATCTCTTACTGTTTCCGAGATCCCTATGCTGTTCACGATAACTGGGACACCCTGTATTTAAAAATACCTGCAACCCTCCAAATTGGTTGTTACGTAATCATAGTATCACTTAATAAAATAAAGAGGGTTAATAAGTACTTCACAGCGGGGTAAATGTTTTAGTAACATTTTTGAATTTGAAGTACATAATTAGAGAATATAACAAGTAAAACATTTTTCACGAATATAACAAAATAAGAAACAACAATAAATAAAAGTTTTTAAGATCCAAAATTACGGTTTTCATTGCTTTTGATTTGTTAGCTGTTCGTATTGCCTTAAAGTTTCTGTCATCTAGTTAGTCAGTTTAGGACGACCTGCACACACTCGTAGTAATATTATTTATGCTCGAGCTCGTAGTAAACGCTCAATTGTTTCCACTTACCTTGGCAACGAAGTAATCTGAACATGACCGCCATGCTTTGAAGGTTTTGCTGGTGTTGAATGGTGACTTAGACTTTCAGGGGAAACAATAACAGCGCTGGGAGACGCGGGCGAAGGTAACAATGGATCGCCACCCCCAAGAGCACTGCTTCTACTGCCACCACTTATGTTTTGGGGTGGTATAGACGGCCAGCTGAATCGGAATGAACAAAATTTATAATTAATGGCAACAGAGACAGATTTTAGTAACTGTACGTTATGATTAGTTAACGTCAGCTTTTCCCAATTTAATTGGACCGCCGCTTTTAAACATATTTAAATATGTACTATAGGAAGCCTTACAATATTTTTACGTATCTATTATAACAGGGGTTTGGAGCAGTCCAATTTTTTTATTGCTCCGCTCCAGCTCCGCTCTATGCTCCAAATATTGATAATATGTTTAAAATATTAAAAAAAAATTAAAACAAAACTTTGATTTTATCGTATTATGTGTAAATGGGTAAAAAATTACAATATTCTACCCTGACAGTTAAATAAATGTTTGTAAGAACAAATTATTGATCTTCAAATGTTAAAAAAAGAAAAAAAAAGTGTTTTTTTATTAATTGCACATAATAAACTGGAGCAGTGGAGCAATGAAAATTATTTGCTCCGGACTCCGTTTCAGCTCCGGACAAAAACCAATTGCTCCACTGCTCCGTGCTCCAGCTCCGCTCCAAACTCATGTATAATAATACCGTAGGGCTAGAAAAATACAAAACAGAAGTAGTTTTGGATACACACAAATGTTTTTAAACATTGGCAAATCACATTTTAATCAAAAGATCGTTTTTGGCAGATTCATTTATCTCGCTTATCTATCTGTACGATATGTTTTTTGCGTATTTTAGTCATAAAAACATACTAATCCTTCAAATTATCCAGTTAAAAATGAAACAATAAAACAACTCAAAAATTAGAGCAATTATAACCACCCCTCCAATTAAGCATAATTTTAACGCTAGCGGTCACCTGACGCATATCGGAAAAGAGTAATTTCAGGAATAACAATGAACGAAATTTGTGGGAATCGTTTTGTAAATTTCGATGATTAGTACGACAGTTTCGGTGAATAACAATTCGTTGCACCAACCGTGATACGTTTTAATTTGTATGAATTATTTACACCAGTAGTTTTTTTTTTCTTTTAATAACATGATAATTTAATAGCATAATAAATACCTAGTTGCCTTAAAATTATAATTTTTACAATTTTTGTGTGTGAATAAATATGTTACAATTGAAAACCGAAAAGTCAATTTTATCCTATTTATGAAAAATGTTGTAAATATCTGACATCTGTTTCGATATTGTTGATCAGCATGAAATTCAGTACCATTAGCAAAATTTAAACCAATGGTCGTTCTCTAATAATAAACGAGATCGTAGTGGCTGCCCGCGACTTAGATTCAGTCTATATACAGGGTGCACCACGACCCTGAGATTCTTCGATAGCTCCTTTATTAAAGAAAATATCAAAAAATGTTTAATACAAATATTGTGCGAACCTATTTTCTACATAACCTAAAATTATTTTCAAATATACAGGGTGTTTCGTTTGACCGGCATATATAAAAATTTAATTTTTTTAAATAGAACACCCTGTAAATTTTTACATTTTTGGATTCCTCTTAAAATTTACTTTAAAAAATGTATAAGGTTATATGGGTTTTAAGTCAACCGTTTTCGTAAAATTTACATTTTTGTGAAAATTTTGAGCGATACAGCACTTTCAATTTTTTTTAACATTAAAGTTATTTAAAAAAGCGGTAAAATTTCGTTTAAAACTTAGATTGACAATAGATTAATTAACATAATACAATCTTGGTTTCCGGGTTTGGAACCGCGTCTTCTATATTTAGAAGTAGTTGACGTTTCGACCATTGTGTCTTGGTCTTTTTCAAAACGACTAATTTGTGAGGGATGTTGCTGGGTTTATATATCCAACCAAGATTGTATTATGGATAACGGCCGCGAAAGCCTCAAGAATAAAATAGATTAATTAACACTTTGCGCTAGCTACATTTTAAAAATATTATACAGGGTGTTTTTTACGCTTGGTCAAACTTGTGAAACTTTAAACATCGATAAGTCATTTTTCTTAAATGTAACACCCTGTATATTTTTACATTTTCTTGTAGAGAATTTAATTGTCTTTCGAAATTATTAAGCATGTCCTATACCTAAAATTAATATTTTTCGAGTTATCTCGATTTTTATTAGTATTACTAAGGCAATTCAAATATTTTAAAGTCGGCCATGGACATAAGCCGTAATTTTTCAAAGAATTTTTAAACAAAAGAATAAAAAGAGCTCCAACTTTAATTTTAGTCCAATAATGTACCCCTTTTCCCCGAAATTTATCGTATAAATTGTTTAAAATTATATCCTTGTTTATGTTCTACGCACAGCCGTAGATGTTGTCTCAAAGACTCTAGCACTCTTGATAACATTTCGGGGGTTATACCATTAAAAGCAACACAGCAAGTAATGCAGTTGCCGAACACAGAATATCCTAATAGATGGATAGGGCGAGGTAGACCAATCTCCTGGCCACCTAGGTCACCTGATCTTACCCCTATAGATTTATTTTTGTGGGGACCCATAAAACAGGTGTATCAAGACCCCCCAACAACTGCTGAAGATGTGCAGAAGAGGATTCGTGTTGCTGTTGCTTTTGATGGTATAACCCCCGAAATGTTATATGTAAAGGGAGCTAGTCTTTCAGACAAGGTCTACGGCTTTGCGTAGAACAAGGACATAATCTTGAACAATTTATACGATAAATTTCGGTAAAATGGGGTACATTTTTAGCCTAAAATTAAAGTTGCAGCTCTTTTTATTCTTTTGTTTAAAAATTCTTTGAAATATTACAACTTAAGTCCATAGCCCACTTTAAAATATTTTAATTGCCTTAGTAATACTAATAAAAATCGAGATAGCTCGAAAAATATTAACTTTAGGTATAGGACATGCTTAATAATTTCGAAAGACAATTAAATTCTCTACAAGAAAATGTAAAAATATACAGGGTGTTGCATTTAAGAAAAATGACTTATCGATGTTTAAAGTTTCACAAGTTTGACCAAGCGTAAAAAACACCCTGTATAATATTTTTAAAATGTAGCTAGCGCAAAGTGTTAATTAATCTATTGTCAACCTAAGTTTTAAACGAAATTTTACCGCTTTTTTAAATAACTTTAATGTTAAAAAAAATTGAAAGTGCTGTATCGCTCAAAATTTTCACAAAAATGTAAATTTTACGAAAACGGTTGACTTAAGACCCATATAACCTTATACATTTTTTAAAGTAAATTTTAAGAGGAATCCAAAAATGTAAAAATATACAGGGTGTTCTATTTAAAAAAATTAAATTTTTATATGTGCCGGTCAAACGAAACACTCTGTATATTTGAAAATAATTTTAGGTTATGTAGAAAATAGGTTCGCACAATATTTGTATTAAACATTTTTTGATATTTTCATTAATAAAGGAGCTATCGAAGAATCTCAGGGTCGTGGTGCACCCTGTATATTGAAGTGTTGTTTGCACTTTGTGGTGTTAATAAAAAGCACATTTCAGAATTTAAATTAAAGCAAATTTGTATTTAACATTTAAAGACATGCAAATTTCAGTCCACATTTCTAAAGTTAGCTCGGTAATTAAATTTGTTCTTGTGAGATCAAAGAACTATGGTTTAAAGACACTATAAGGAAGTTGTAACTTAACTTGTACTTTATTTATAAAGTACATCGGCGCCTGTTTTTACGTATAAGCAAAATGTTAGTTCCTATACTTCTTATATGTATAACATTTTAATGATTATCGCGAAAATGATGATTAACGTTTTATAAAAATTTGTTTAGTAATTTTTACGTTTGTAGTAGTTTATTTATTGGGTTTTTTAGAACACTAGCGAAGTTATATTATTAACATTACGATTAAAAACTTTATTGTAAAAGTACCTGGAACTGATAGAGGAACGATCCTGCAGTGCCATTTTGTTTTTTACATCTTGTATTAATCACCCACAAACTATAAATTCGGGGCCATAGTAACCCGGGTCGGTTCCATACTAAACGTTACGGTTGTAGGGTAAATCTGTCTGATGGCCCTCATTATTTAATTGACTAAATTGCGCCATTATCATATTCGCGGGGTACTTCCTATACATTCGTTAACAAAACGCAGTGTATATAATTTATTTTAACGTAAGTGAGGAAAGTTTCATTCGCTTCGTCGCCGAATGTTTAATAAAGTTAACTCAAAATTATCTAAAACAATCATGCATCGTAAAAATTATGTTGTGGAAATAATTCTAAAGCTGTAGCTATGTATGCCCTTTAATTTATTTAGTGTTGAGGAGATAACTAGAAAAAAATTAGACAAATTCGTCAAGTATTAATAAATATTTAAATATAACCAACACTAACAGAAACGCAAAGTGGATTCCGGAAGGCAGAAGTCCTCAAGATCACGTGTTAATATTAATAGAAATCATATGTAGAAGTTTGGCAAGATCAAAACCGGCTTACTGATCTTTTTTAGATATGAAAAAGGCGTTTGATAAAGTTCCGCGAAGAAAAATTTGGAAAAGCCTACAAAAAAGAAATGCAGCAAACTAATCAGAGTCACTAAATGCCTGTACAAAGAAACAAGAAACTGTATAATAAGTAGTTAGGAACATGAAGTCAGAGGCTCTTACAACACGAGAAGAAGCGAGACAAGGAGGAAACTTGAGCCCATTACTATTTATTATTCGTATGGATGAACCAAGTAGAGAAACAAAACAAAGAACAAAACTCATCTATATTGGATACAGACATCTAGAACGTATTAATATATCAGAATGCGCTTTCGCAGATGATAGAGCTACACCATAGCAGGAAGTCAAAGGGACCTAGAAGAAAACTTAAATATCTGGAACCAAGTATTAACGGAAAATGAAACAAAACTAAAATCATGGTAGTATCAAACGAAAAAGATGTAATACAAATTAGAGTAGATGGAGAAGTAATAGAACAAGCTAGCAGCTTTCAATACTTGGGCATTATGTAAGATGAAACAGGAAAACAAGATATTAAACTGAATAATAGAATACAAAAGGCTAATGGAGTATTGTATGCACCGAGCAAAGGACTCGCAAACAAAAGAGAAATCTCAAAAGAAACAAAAATGAAAGTATGTGAATCAATCTACAGACCAATTCTCACGTATGGCTTCGAAACATGGGTGTTATCAAAGAAAGACAAGGGTAAAATTATGTAGAGCAGCCGAGATGAAATACTTAAGAAGGGCAAAAGAAGTAACAAAAAAAGATGGAATTAAAAATGTCCAAATAAGAGAAGAATTAATGATAGAATTAATAGAACAAAGACAACTTGGGTGGTGGGGACACTTACAAAGATTGGACAGCTCAATACCAGCTAAAAGAAATAGTAGTGAAAGGAGTAACAAAAAAAGAATTAAAAATGTCCAAATAAAAGAAGAATTAAAAATAGAATCCATAGAAGAATTCATAAAACAAAGACAACTTGGATGGAGGGGACACTTACAAAGATTGGACAGCTCAATACCAGCTAAAAGAAATAGTAGTGAAAGGAGTAACAAAAAAAGAATTAAAAATGTCCAAATAAAAGAAGAATTAAAAATAGAATCCATAGAAGAATTCATAAAACAAAGACAACTTGGATGGAGGGGACACTTACAAAGATTGGACAGCTCAGTACCAGTTAAAAGAAATAATGGTGAAAGGGGTAACAAAAAAAGAATTAAAAATGTCCAAATAAAAGAAGAATTAAAAATAGAATCCGTAGAAGAATTCATAAAACAAAGACAACTTGGATGGAGGGGACACTTACAAAGATTGGACAGCTCAATACGAGCTAAAAGAAATAGTAGTGAAAGGAGTAACAAAAAAAGAATTAAAAATGTCCAAATAAAAGAAGAATTAAAAATAGAATCCATAGAAGACTTCATAAAACAAAGACAACTTGGATGGAGGGGACACTTACAAAGATTGGACAGCTCAATACCAGCTAAAAGAAATAGTAGTGAAAGGAGTAACAAAAAAAGAATTAAAAATGTCCAAATAAAAGAAGAATTAAAAATAGAATCCATAGAAGAATTCATAAAACAAAGACAACTTGGATGGAGGGGACACTTACAAAGATTGGACAGCTCAGTACCAGTTAAAAGAAATAATGGTGAAAGGGGTAACAAAAAAAGAATTAAAAATGTCCAAATAAAAGAAGAATTAAAAATAGAATCCATAGAAGAATTCATAATACAAAGACAACTTGGATGGAGGGGACACTTACAAAGATTGGACAGCTCAGTACCAGTTAAAAGATATAATGGTGAAAGGGGTAACAAAAAAAGAATTAAAAATGTCCAAATAAAAGAAGAATTAAAAATAGAATCCGTAGAAGAATTCATAAAACAAAGACAACTTGGATGGAGGGGACACTTACAAAGATTGGACAGCTCAGTACCAGTTAAAAGAAATTATGGTGAAAGGGGTAACAAAAAAAGAATTAAAAATTTCCAAATAAAAGAAGAATTAAAAATAGAATCCATAGAAGAATTCATAAAACAAAGACAACTTGGATGGAGGGGACACTTACAAAGATTGGACAGCTCAATACCAGTTAAAAGAAATAATGGTGAAAGGGGTAACAAAAAAAGAATTAAAAATGTCCAAATAAAAGAAGAATTAAAAATAGAATCCGTAGAAGAATTCATAAAACAAAGACAACTTGGATGGAGGGGACACTTACAAAGATTGGACAGCTCAATACCAGCTAAAAGAAATAGTAGTGAAAGGAGTAACAAAAAAAGAATTAAAAATGTCCAAATAAAAGAAGAATTAAAAATAGAATCCATAGAAGAATTCATAATACAAAGACAACTTGGATGGAGGGGACACTTACAAAGATTGGACAGCTCAATACCAGTTAAAAGAAATAATGATGAAAGGAGTAACAAAAAAAGAATTAAAAATGTCCAAATAAAAGAAGAATTAAAAATAGAATCCGTAGAAGAATTCATAAAACAAAGACAACTTGGATGGAGGGGACACTTACAAAGATTGGACAGCTCAATACCAGCTAAAAGAAATAGTAGTGAAAGGAGTAACAAAAAAAGAATTAAAAATGTCCAAATAAAAGAAGAATTAAAAATAGAATCCATAGAAGAATTCATAAAACAAAGACAACTTGGATGGAGGGGACACTTACAAAGATTGGACAGCTCAATACCAGTTAAAAGAAATAATGGTGAAAGGGGTAACAAAAAAAGAATTAAAAATGTCCAAATAAAAGAAGAATTAAAAATAGAATCCGTAGAAGAATTCATAAAACAAAGACAACTTGGATGGAGGGGACACTTACAAAGATTGGACAGCTCAATACCAGCTAAAAGAAATAGTAGTGAAAGGAGTAACAAAAAAAGAATTAAAAATGTCCAAATAAAAGAAGAATTAAAAATAGAATCCATAGAAGAATTCATAAAACAAAGACAACTTGGATGGAGGGGACACTTACAAAGATTGGACAGCTCAATACCAGCTAAAAGAAATAGTAGTGAAAGGAGTAACAAAAAAAGAATTAAAAATGTCCAAATAAAAGAAGAATTAAAAATAGAATCCATAGAAGAATTCATAAAACAAAGACAACTTGGATGGAGGGGACACTTACAAAGATTGGACAGCTCAGTACCAGTTAAAAGAAATAATGGTGAAAGGAGTAACAAAAAAGGAATTAAAAATGTCCAAATAAAAGAAGAATTAAAAATAGAATTCATAGAAGAATTCATAATACAAAGACAACTTGGATGGAGGGGACACTTACAAAGATTGGACAGCTCAGTACCAGTTAAAAGAAATAATGGTGAAAGGGGTAACAAAAAAAGAATTAAAAATGTCCAAATAAAAGAAGAATTAAAAATAGAATCCATAGAAGAATTCATAAAACAAAGACAACTTGGATGGAGGGGGCACTTACAAAGATTGGACAGCTCAATACCAGCTAAAAGAAATAGTAGTGAAAGGAGTAACAAAAAAAGAATTAAAAATGTCCAAATAAAAGAAGAATTAAAAATAGAATCCATAGAAGAATTCATAAAACAAAGACAACTTGGATGGAGGGGACACTTACAAAGATTGGACAGCTCAGTACCAGTTAAAAGAAATAATGGTGAAAGGAGTAACAAAAAAGGAATTAAAAATGTCCAAATAAAAGAAGAATTAAAAATAGAATTCATAGAAGAATTCATAATACAAAGACAACTTGGATGGAGGGGACACTTACAAAGATTGGACAGCTCAGTACCAGTTAAAAGAAATAATGGTGAAAGGGGTAACAAAAAAAGAATTAAAAATGTCCAAATAAAAGAAGAATTAAAAATAGAATTCATAGAAGAATTCATAATACAAAGACAACTTGGATGGAGGGGACACTTACAAAGATTGGACAGCTCAATACCAGTTAAAAGAATATAGGAAAGTAAAATTCCAGGTAAAAGTAAAAGAGGTAGACCAAAGGAAACGTGGGACAACATAATTGGAAAAATCCTAAACAAAAAGGGGAAAACGTCGGTAGAAGTAAATAATCTAGCACATAATAGAGAAGAATGCAAAAATGTTATGAAGAAATAATTTTAGATGTATGGAAAAACTCCACCTTATACTGGCAACGAATAAACAGTTCTCAATATGCATGTTACATCAGTATTCTGAAGTGACTGCAATTTGTGGTGTAACTCAAATGCGAAACTTTTGTTTAGCATCAAAAAGGGACGAGAGGTGCTCCTATTATTTTGAAAACTTCTCTAATTTCTTGAAGAACTATCAGTTGTTGGTGTATACTGTATAGAAACTATTACAGGGCTCACTTTGCACTAACCAGCACATTGCGGTTGACGACAAAGCCGTATTGAGTTTACCAATAATCCATCCAGGTAACAGCATATAGGTAACTTCCACGTGCGGTCACTGAACTATAGGTAAGTTGATCAAAGACGGGGCCATTCTGAACATTTTATACGTGATTGCTGTACGAGCCAGGTCGTTTATCCCTCATGCTTTGCTTAACTCAATGATTTATTGTCCTTTTAAATTAATTACAGTGGCAATCTAAGTTTCAGAGACCAACTCATAATTGTTTATTACTGTTGACGTTGAGAGGTACAAAAGAAGCTTATGCGGCCTGCGTGTTCTCGTTTTTAAGTTTGTGTCTGATACTTGCATGACATTAAACAGTTACAATTGAAATAATAAGCTGAAAGCTGAGCGACTTACACTTAAGATATCGAATTTCTAGGATGCTGTAAATCATTTTTAGAACTTACAAACGTCACGGTGCAAAACACTTAAATTTCTATTATGAGAAGGTAATAAAAGATCAATCCTTTATTGCAAATGTGGTGACGATTTTCTCCCTAGATTGGGTAGATTGTCATGTGGTGATGGTGGAAATATAAAAATATACTTGAACTATCAACATGTAATCTAACGAAGTGTTGCATTGAGTAAAGGCTTTAAATGAAGATATTCTTCAAATGTTAAGAATACTTAACGATAATTTCATTTATTATGTTACTTGTAGACAGAGCTGGGCGAGTACTGGCCAAAAATGACTTAAGTCTTAAAGTACTTATGACAAGTACTTGGATCACAAGTACCAGTACCGTTATTTTTAAAAGTACTGATTCTTAAGTACAAGTACTTGCAAAAAGTACTTAAGTATTTCTCAAGAATTTTTCAAGAACTTTTTGGAGATATTATTTAGGGACTATAGCATTACTAATGTTACTAGTATAAAACCCTTTTTGATGTCAGCAAACACTTAAAAATATTTCAGAATATATGTAAATTTTTATTTCTTTATAATAGTAAATTATTAGTTTTATTAGTTTATTAATAAAGCAGTTAAAAATTTTGCACAGGTAAAATTAAAAATTGATTTTGAACCGTTTTCTTGTGACATTTTCCTCTAAATTGTACATTTCTGGCACTTAACGACGCAAAAATGTATATTTCGATTTTTTAAACCCCCTTTGTGTGGTAGACTAAAACAGATTTGTTTAAAATTAATTTCGTAGTAAGGAAAAAACTTTTATTTCTTTTACATTTTTATAAAAACTATACCTCAATTGCCATTTGGCGTTATTTTTAAGACTGAACGCATAATGTATTAGGAGAAGTTAATTAGATTAGATAGGTTTCACAATTATATACTGTTAATTAATTTTGAAAACGTTTTGTTTTTTCATTAATATAATGATTAGAGCGACACTACAGCACATTAATTATGAACATTTCTGCTAAGCTTCTATATACATGAGACGTACAAAAAAATTCATGGTTCAAATCAGTAATTAACTATACAAATTTTAGTAATTTAGGGCCAAAAATGAAAGAATTGTTCACAATATAATACAATAAATGTTGTAGGATAAGATTTACCTTACACAGGGTGCACCACGACCCTGAGATTCTTCGATAGCTCCTTTATTAACGAAAATATCAAAAAATATTTAATACAAATATTGTGCAAACCTATTTTTTACATAATCTGAAATTATTTTTAAATATACAGGGTGTTTTGTTTAAGCGGCACATATGAAAATGTGATTTTTTTAAATACAACACCCTGTATATTTTTACATTTTTGGATTCCTCTTAAAATTTACTTTAAAAAAGTATAAGGTTATATGGGTCTAAAGTTAACCGTTTTCGTAAAATTTACATTTTTATGAAATTTTTGAGCAGTACAGCACTTTCATTTTTTTTAAAAATCATTTAAGTTATCTAAGAAAGCAGTAACATTTCGTTTAAAAATTAAATTGACAATAGATTATTTAAACACAAAAATCTTTTTAACTATAAGATATAGGGAAGAGTTGTAAATTGTGATTGTAGTCAAGATGCTAATGTTATTTCCCTGGTTAATTTTTTAAACGTCTTTTGTAGTTTTGTCCGACTCTGCTAAAAATATGTAATGAGGAATAGTTTAATCTAGGCAGTAGCCGAAGAGGTTAAGGTACGTTGCGATTTGGTGGAGGTCAAGGTTAGATTCATTCACAACCGAATTTGTAAACCGCGAAGGTCAATGATCCATAACGTTATGGAAAAAATGGCTTTGGTTCCTTTAACTTACCTCATCCCTTCCCCTCTGGCAGGAGCTGCCGCTGTGGGGGTGGCAGTGGTGTCTCCTGTAGTATCTCCCAGATCTGCAGCAGATGTCGTTGCCATTTCCTCGATGTCGGAATCTATTCCCTTATCGAAATCCATGTAAAAAGAATCCCTGGAGTCGCTGGACCCTCTCCTTAATTTCAGACTTAAATCTGGCGAACTGTCATCCATGGTGATTTAATTAATTGATTCGATGTCGTTAAATTTTCTTTACATTATCACATAATATGGTGTTACGTTGGAATTCGATTCAGCTCACATGTTATATCCTTTTTTTTTTTAATTAGAAGAACACTGCGTCCCCCACATTCACATTTTGCCATCAACTTCTTTGTTGTAACTCAACAATTGTTAACGCTAATACTTAAACGATTAAGCTCCTCGAATCAGTCTTATTTATCACATTCATCGAAACCTTGTTATTGACATTTATTAAAAAATTGCCGCGTTGGATCTAGTCAACTAAGTATCAGGTGTATCCAATTATAAGAACGAAATAATATCGCGTAAAACATAACTGTTTTAAGTCACTTAAAATACAAAAGGGATATCACAAACCGGTCACTTGATACGTCGGCACGGACTGAAATAATTCATTGTTGGATCCCTACTCTAGCATTGGCCTCAACGACCGAGTATAGTTAGTACATACACTGGCGCACAAACCCCCTCGTTGCAATCGTAGTGTAGACGCGCGGGCTAAATGGCATAACTCCACATAGTAGGGGGTGCGTCAAAGCTCCTAAGGGTAGAAAACAAGAGTTTAGTAAGTCGAGGGTGGGTTCATAAAAAATCGGTCAATGGAATCGTCACCTGCACAAGAAATATGACCTTCGTTTGGTTCGCTGGACGTACTTTATTGCTGTGTAAAATTTTACATTATAATATTTATGAGGGTGTAAAAATTAATGTCTTTTTGTATGTCATTCGCCTTATCAATTTAAAAAATGATGGAAAGTTAAAATAAATACAAGAAATGACGCTGTTTATTTTTTATTTTTAAAAAGATGTCTAAAAAATGTTAAATTTAAATAAGCAATAGCCATACAACTAACAAATAAATAATAACTCAAACAGCCATTATCACCAACAAAATTGTTTGCCTCACACGATATGTGATACAGATATGATAAAAACAGAACTTAAATAACATATACAGGGTGATTGAAATTCGAGTTTAAGCATGGGTATCTCGCTTATTATAATAGCTAGAGTATAGATTTAAATTCGGCTAAATTTCGTGCTCAATAATATTCCAAAAAGAAATTGAAAATATCTCAAAAGGTATCCGAGAAAATGAGGAAAAACCGGAAAATACTAGTTTTGAAAGTCGTCTATAACTCCTTTGGAGTTTGAAATATTTTAAATGTGTAAAAACATTGCCCAAGCAACTTTTTAAGCCGAATCGGATGGTGGTCACAAATTTTTTCCAGATCGATTCGTTTTTGTTTTATAACCAACTTCAGTTTTTTTTATGGGCGCAATTTTTGCTATTTACATAATTAAATAGCATTTATTTTTCTGAATCCATTGATGTATCACACATGGTATTTTACTTCTTTATTAATTGCCAAATAAAAAAAGGGTTTTGAACAATAACCATTATAAATCAGGTAGGCCGGTCGTTGTAGTTTATGTTGTTTTCATGACAACCAAGCAACAAACTAAAAGTTTTGAAAGTCGGTTACTTGTCATCGTAATAGATTCGTAAAAATGAACGAAGAAAAACGCGATATGCTGCGAATTTTTTATTCATGAATAGGAATTCTATATTGTCAACGAAATGCAGAAATATATCCAGAAAGAAGACAACCCTCGCACACATATTTTTGTACGTTGGACAGAAACTTGGGAAAATATGGGGTATTTGCCAAAAACATGGCATAAAGGTTTCAGCTGAAAATTAAAAAAAAACATTTTTATTACAAACATATCCGGAAAAAACACTACATTAAACAGCATTTTTAGTAAATTTGTATAAAGCATGTGATAACGTGTAACATAACTTAAAAGAACGGTATAAAAATTTTTTCTTCGTTATTAAACTTCATTTTTACGAATCTATTACAATGACAAGTAACCGACTTTAAAAGACACAAAAGGCCAGACGTTGGTTTAATAATAAAAGTGTAATTTAACTAAATCAATTTAGTTTTAGACCATCTGCATGTAAATAAATAAACAGGAAATTTAAAAAAAAATCATTAAAAATCAGTTATTTTTTCTTGTGATGGTTCTGTTGCAGAAATGTTAGACAATTTTTTTCTATAGACGAAGAAACAAGAGCCTCGAAAAAGGTTTTTTAGGAAGAGATTTTTTTCGCAAGGAATATTGATGATTTTTTAACTAAATTTACATTAAAAGATAAAATAAGTAACATAATATATCAAACATTTATGAAATTTAAGTTTTTTGTACGTCTTCTGCTTGCAATATTGACAAAAATAAAAAACGTTTTAAAATTTCGTCAGTGGCTTTTACCTACCGACAGATGTAGAACGTTTTTAGGAAGACCTTTGGCCTCTTAACTCTTAACTTTTGGTTATCAAAGTAAATTATCGGTTTAAAGATAACTTATTAAGTGGTTTCGAAAATGAATATAAAAGTTAATTTCGTCGATGTTTGGGTAAGGTAATCGTATCAATTGTTTGCAATAATTGCTTTAAAAACGGGTAATTATTGTAGCAAACTATTTTAAAAAAATTACCAGTAGTATAAGTATCTTTTAAAAACATGAAAAACTTTATTACTATACTGTGAAAGTCGTATGGCTAAAAAATTTTTGTAATTTATTTATTTTTTCAAAACAATTAGTGGGTACAGTAGCTGCAAGACTGCATACATAAATTTATCGTTTGTAGCAATTGCTGTATGCACTCATAATGTGTGTATGGTCGGTATGTTATTCTGAACTAGCCAGCCATCTGCATAATTTTAAACCGACATGTTTATGATGTGACATTAACAGTTAATAACTTATGCATCTAGAGTAAGTCTCAAGTTAATTCAATTATTTTCAATGGCTAAGGGACGGATGTTGATTCCGCGCATTAATAATGGGGATCTTGATTTAACAATTCGCTTATACAGGCAGGGGCAGATCTACGTTTTTCGGGGGCTAGGGCTTATTGGTCCAATAGGGCCCCATTTTTTGTTAGATTAAGAATCTTTTAATTGGGGCTTTAAACAGACTTTTAATAACTTCAAAATCAGAGCTGAAATATATTTATTATATTATTTATATTAACTATTTTTTACTAAAGGAAAAATTAAATACATGTACATCTAATGAGTATTCTCTTAATTTTAATTTAAAAAAATGTAGGGAAACATTTTGTCCATTCTGAATACATTTTGGAATTTCAAAGCGATGTTTAATAATATAAAGAATTTTGTTATACAAAACTGTGAAGAGGCTGAAGTATCTGAAATGTTTTGTGATGCATTCTTAAGAAGTGTTGTAATTTAGACTATTCTTATTGTGGAACGTGACATAATATTCCTTACACGTAGCTACTGGAAAAAAATTAGATAACTTATTACTACAGGAATGGGAATATTTGAAATATCTTTTAGAATAGCATTTTATGATTTATTACGCCTGCTCTATAGGCAATTTATTGTACTCCGAATACTGCACGATTTTGTGGGTGTGGTTGGTTGCCTATAAAGCAAGAGCAGATTTTCCCTCTAACTACGTAATATGATCAAAAGAAATGGCTCGCTCTGAAAAAAAAAGGATAAAAAAGCACGGTAAATTTATTTAAACGCACAATTAATTCCATAGGCATATATATTTTTAATATCTTACATAAATACATATCAGCTTTAAAGTAAATTAATCGTCCAAAGATATATTGAATAATAATAATGTCACTATTTCTATATACAAATATTTTAAAAATATGTGGTTAACATGAGTAATACGAAAAAACTTATTTACATAACCTAAATTTCTACAATCACAATCTATGAAATAAAAACAATAATATTGTTATCACCATTTGCTAGCGATAAAATATGTTGTTAACTATAATACAGTCTCAGCTTACTTTTTAGATAAACAACCTTGCCAAAGGAGGCCACCACAAGAAATTGATACAATTATATAAATTATCACAGCTATAATAATCCCAATAATGACGTACAACTTGACGTTTTTCCAAAACATTGAACGTGCTAGATTGCGACTGGTTTTACGAAAACTGACTGACTAAAAATGAAGATAAGTCATTACTAAGCCAAATAATTGTAATTATTAGGTGTACTTACATTATTACTTAAATTCTCAGTTTTGTTTACCAATAATTCCAACCTTTCCCCTCGCATAGCCATGTTATCTAAAATAAAATGTTTAAAACTTGTAGATCATTAAAACACTAATCGGCTTACCAATATTTTTAACCATTATGTTTTTCAGCTCATCAAGCTCACCATGAACTTTTGAAATAGTATCAACATCACGAGATTCCGAATAATGTTTCATTTCATTCGCTAAAATACCTGCAAAGTCGGAATTCATGCCATAAGCTATCGCATATTCAATACTTGGATCATCATAACTCGATTGAAATCGTCGTTTGATTTCATTAAGGAATAAAAATGCTCTTGATCGTTCAAATTCCTATAATAAAAAATCCAGTCATTGCGGGGATTAAATAATTCTAGAAATGAACTTACATCGTCGGTAATGCACATATAAATCACTTTATTCTCACATATATAGTGAAACAAATAGTTTCCATGTGAGTAGGTTAGTTTGTCATTGTGCGACGGTATTTTAGAAATTATCTGTTCGGTAACTTCGGCAAAATTGCCAGCACACGATGCATATTTCGCTAATATTGTACTTCCGCGAGCGATAACACTGTATAGAAGTGGCATCTGAAATGGTTCGAAATAAGGACAAAAGCTTTTTTTTATGGGTTATGAAGGTTACCAACCTTTTTAAGCTCTTTTGCGTTAAATAAAATACACCAGTAGATTTTGTTACTCTGCAGTAGCAACCACCAGACTTCTGAATTTGCCTATGATCTGTAGAATTCATTAAAAGTACACAATAAAATTAAAAATTCAGTTTTATTGAAACGTCAAAACACTGTAAATTTATTATGATGCATACAGCTGATTTTAGCGAATTCATGCGGTTAGAAACTAAACTACTTATATACCGCCAAGTTCAAAACTTGAATGACTATGTTTATACAGTTTTTCAAAGCCGAATTAACGAAGAAGTCATTTAAGCCATTCATAAACAAAGAACTTGTTCAGCCTGAGGTAAAGTTGTAGATTCCAAAATTATTATTTATTTGCAACTTGGGTTGTAATTTACATTTTTTTATTATCTTTAATAATACCCATAAAGTAATATCCCTCCTACTATATTATTATTGATTGATTATTTAACAATACTTTTTGTTGTATCTTATGTACTATTTACTTTTCATGGTCAAGTGGTAGAACAGAGGGTAATTGCTGTTACCCATCTGAACTTGGTCATGTGTTTTCCTTTTAAAATCCGTTAAACTTACCTTTTTATTTATTTTTTTTTACCTTTTTATTTACTTATATTATTTGATATTTCTTGTGTATGGACTTGAAAGGAAAATAAATCTATTATTATTATAAATAAAACGATTATAAAAAATATGTCTTTATTAATTCGTTAATCTATGTTTATTATTAGTTCTCAAACAATTTACATTACGATTAATTATAAATTCATGTGTAAAATATGAAAAGTGCAAATGCTATGGGTTTTTGGTGTCTCTAAACATAAAGAAAATAATGCAAAAAAAAACGAAAATATGATATTGCAGTATTTTGGAACAGGGATAAAATAACCTTTTAAATCGGTACGTTATCGTATAACGTTATTTATATTTGTTTTCGTTACATAACGTTATATAAATAACATTTAAAAAATGTATCGTTATGTCTCATAACGTTATATAACGTTATGTGAATAATGGTATATAACGTTTATAAAAATAAATATAATTTGTAGCTCTAAAATTATATTTGGGATCTTAAAGCGTAAATTTTAATAAACAGTACAAAAATATCTTTAGATATTTTAGATTTTTAATTTTCCTATTTGAAATACAAAGTATGTAGAAAGAAATGAAAATTATAAAATAAAAATAACGTTACAAAATAACATTTTTATAAACGTTATTGGTTATTATAACGTTATATATTTTATTTTGTCATGAGTCCTTCTATTGTTAGGTGTAGGACTGTTGAATTGTGCTGAGCTGACTTTTTTTCATGTTTTTCTGTCTTGTGCTAGCTTTTCTGTCTTTCCATTTGATGTTTCTATCCATTGCTGCTTTTTTAACTTCGTCTTGCTTTTCGTCTTGTTTTTCTCGGTCTACCTCTTTTGTTTTTTCCATGTGATCTTGCTTCATAGGCTTTTCTGGTTAACCTTTCTTCTTTCATCCTATGAATGTGACCCAACCATTTAAGCTGTCTTTCTTGTATTTTTGTTTTAACTGATTTTAAATGTTCTTTATATGTTGCATTTCTAATACTATATTTTTTGGGTTTTCCTTGAATTATCTTAGAAATCTTATTTCTGGTGCATTCACTCGGCTACTATTTTTATTTGTGAGTATCCACGTTTCATTTCCGTATAAAAGTTCCAGAGTTACTACCTTTTTGACCACTTCCACTTTTGTTCGTTTTGGAACTAATAAACTAAGTGAATGTCGGCTAATTCGTTTAGAGTATACAAGTTTGTGTCTGACATTTTTAAAAAAAGGTTAGGTTATGAACAAGCCTTAAGTCAAGCATGACATTAGCCAACTAAGTTTAGTAAAAAAAAATATTTGAGGTGTAAAAACAGAGTTTGTCGATGCATCTTTAGCGCTAATTATCTCGAAAACGGCTACGTTTACAGCAAAAAACAAAGAGAAACGAATTTTTTCCCCTTAAGTCGTAGTTTCTTATGGACGAATGACATTTTCAATTTTATTCCAGAGAAAAAAATTCTGAAGATGGTAAGCGGATGACCTGACTATAAATCATACTTCCAATTACGTGTTTTCTTTCTAATTATCCCACAAAGTCAATGGAAAACACCCAAACATTTCGGCCAATTTTGATAGCTCTAGCTTAAACGGCTAGGACGTAATCGATTTTTTGATTTTTTTTTCTTGCAACTTTGGAGATCTCTAACTTTGAAAGGAAGCATTTTCGGATAACAAAATATTTGACAAATGGTCATCATTTTCACTCAGGAATATGCACCTACTTTTTGGCGGTGTATAATGGGGACACCCTGTATACAAATTACTTTAAAATAATGATTCATGTTTTTTAACGTTCCAGTAATAGTTTGATTGTATTCGTACTGGAATTCGATTCCGATTTTATTTTGTTGGAACGCTCCGGACTATTCCGGGACGTGTCGACTTTCACTTCTGGCAATTTCCATCAGAGTATCAGTATATGACCCTGCCGATTTTCCTTTGCAATTATTATTTAACAATGGTCATTTTGAATATATCCTTAGGTAACTTGAAGTGGTTGTAAACTACTCAAAAATTATTAAAGTGGTTTGAAGATCTGTATAATTATCTCTTTGACGAAAATGTTGAATAGGCGCGTTCGATTCACAATAACTTTATATGCAAGGCTCAGTGGCGGGTAGAAAAAAAAAATACAATCACGTTGTTTTTTTGCCGGGAAATTATTCAGCAAATTTATTTTTCGTTCAGAAATTTTAAGGACCAAAAATATTATTCCTTGTGTTTACACATTTGATTATTATACTTGATTGTATTGTTTTAGCATGAGACTCTGACTTTTTAACTTCTTGGCTTGGTTCTCGGGTTGAAAGCCTTGTCGAAAGTATCGTGATTAATAAAATTTAATTTACCCTGGTCACAGCACACCTACTAAACAAAAATGCATTTTGATCAAAAAATTATTTGAGTCGTAAAAAGTTTCCAAACGAGTGTAGCTGTAATAAAAGCTGCATCTTCTTTCAAAAAATAAAAAAATATATAGGTTATCCATTTCAAATGAATGAGTTACGGCAATTTCCGGTTTAATCGGAAATGATGTGAAAGTGTGACAATAGATATTCGGCATTTATGCACATATTACTTGTCGAAAATTTGGTTTAGTTAAAAAACAAAAGGACAAAAGGGGGTGAACTTGATTTTGTTAACACCAGTATAAGCCTCATGAAAACATTTGTATGGACGAGTTATTTTTATAGGTGTGTGCAGTGTGCTTGACATATTTAAAATAAAGTAACGCTGAAAATTAAAAACGCAGTTTCTCAAATTGAGTTATACAGTGTGTCCTAGATTACATTTCCAGCATGGGGATCTCGCTAATTATAGGAGATATAGGTTCTTTTAAATTAGATGAATTATTCCTTATTATGAGAAGAGCCAAAATCGATTTTTAAAAGTACAAAATTCCTGGTACTTAAAATGTTTTAGCAAAAAATATGAAAATGTCGAAATTCTTATTTCCCTCATAACTTTTTTGTCTTGATCATTAGAACAATTTTATTTGTACCTTCTGAAGAAACTTTTTTATGTAGAATGTAGCCAATATTTTAGATTTTTTTAACACCTACCATTTTTGAGATATTACCCCTAATTTTATTTTTTTTATTGGCCGCGAAGTTGGATATAAAACACTTAAATGTGCTTTTTTTCTCTTTTAAATGAGATATTACTTGCTATATCTATTTTTATAAATAAGTAACAAAATCAAGAAAAATCGTATTTTACCTATCACTATCACTTATCTATGAAAATTAAAACAAAAAACAACTAATTCAATGCCAAACCACAGTATCAATTGTCTGTGGTATCATTTATTAGAATTTTATAGTATTGTTGTGTAATGTGTGATGTAAAACCTTCAATTGAGGCTAAACTAGCTACAATTGGACAAAAAAGAAGGGTGGCTGGCCAAAAAAATTATAAAAGCCCTTGCAATTGATTAAATGTCCATATGTCAACGTCAAGATATTATCTTTTTTATTACTTTTCATAATAAATATATCCTACATTATCTTTTGTTTGTGAAAAGCAAGTTTTTTTGAGTCGCATGTTTTCATTTTGAAATAAATAATAAAATTCAGTGTTTATTTATTAGGTATAATGTTAAAAATAATTTCCACTTTGCACACTTCATTCAGGAGAATTGTTATTTTACTGTGAAAAAATACTTTTTTACTGTGCAATTAATCTTTTTCTACTGTAAAAGTAGTTTTTGTACTAAGCATATTTGACTTTGCATTTTTTTTTCTGTGCAAATTTCTTCTCTAACCTAGTATTTTAACATTTTTTTCTATCTCAATAAATCCTAGCCATGAAGTAATAAAAATTCTGCTTAGGTTGAAAATTCCCTTCACCTGTCAAATTTGCGTTTTCAACCAATCACTAATCTTAAATCTTTTAGAGACTACCAATAGGAGCAATATTACACGGTAATAATTTTACATTCCTCTGCCAGGAGTTGATCCTCCTGTCAAATTGGCGTTTTCGACCAATAACAAACTCAGATTTCCTTTAAACGGCCAATAAACATAATCATACACTGATAATTTACTTTTCGCAATTAACAGATTTTCATGAGTTTATTGGTCGTTTCTAAGAAATCTGAGTTTTTGATTGATGGAGAATATAAATTTGGAGAGGGAATAAGGTATTTTGGTCTTGATAACTTTTTGACAGATGTCGGCGACCAATAACGTTACTTTAATATAGATTAAACCACACCAAACCACACCCCTGACACACCACTCTGACAGTACTTGTAAAATTTTTAATTTATCTAAATTAAACAACAGTTTAATTTGACAGATAGGTTAGGTGAAGGAAATTTTCTGACAAAATATAACTCGTGCATTGCAAATAATCTATAATTTTTGACAAATCTTCACTCTTCATCTCAACGCATTCGGGCATATTTACCAAAAATTATCGATAATTTTCAATGCCCTTGTTATATTACTACTGAAAATACAATTCCAAAATTTTGTGTTTTTAATTACCTTCAGTTCTGCATTTTTAGGTATGAGTTCGGAACACGGTTTTTATTGTATAATAATTGTATTTATGGTTAACGAGTTGCCTATGGAATACAGTGTGTACCACTCAACAAACCCGATCGCTGGCTCTTCAAATTTGCTGGCACTAGAATCGTGCTCAAGTACTTACTAACAGCATCTTTGCTAACAGCTAGAGCAGTGACTCCTTTCTTGCTTACGTACACCCTTACCAGTTCTTCCTATTTTGCCAAAAAGTATCAATCGATACATCGTATTGAAATTTCATATTTTAGCAAGGTAGCATTTAATAATGAGATTAAAAATTTATGTGCACCCTTAATTGTCGCAAGTGTATAAAATCAGAAGCGTATACATCCATTTTGTAAAGTTTATTTCGAAATAATAAAAGTACAATTATCTGACCGCGATGGTTTAAATTCTAATTGTTTGTATGGTTTCTCGGTAACTGCAATCTGGATAAGGTTCTTGGGCTTTTTCAATTCGTTTGTGTAATAAGATTTGTAGTTACAAGTTGCAATACTCTTTTTTAATCATTGACATTTTTTGTTTAGCTATATTAAATATGTCAGTAGACAATACATTGTTAAAAGCATCTCTTAGTTTCTCTCAAGTAATAATTTGCAAAGAGCGATTTTGTATTTTTTATTAAGTGTCCCTCCATTACATTTTCAATCAAAACTTATATCGCGACAAATCTTTCTCTCAAATTTAATTTTAAATTTGGTTTGAAAAACAAGTAAGATAACTAAATACTGAACAGATAAAATTTGGAAAACAATGCTTTAAATACGATAAAATATAAGTATAACACTCTTATAATAGTGGATTAATTTTTAAAACATAGTTAACTGTAGTCTTTTGTCAACAAGAACTTTTTGATATCATCACATACTTGACACTTTCACAAAAGTAATTTCTTCTTCTTTTTTGTATAGGATGTTAAGAATGTTTAGAATTTAAAACTACAACCAAAAATAAAATTTGACGTTAAAATACCAAATTTTACTTTTTATGGTAATTTTAACATTTACTTAAAGTCTGCAAGAAATGGAAAAGTTTTTTATTACCGAATACTCAAAAATTTTTATCCCTGATAAAAGTTGGAGTATCGCCTGAAACTAATTAATTACAAGAAGAAAAATCGTTCAATGAAAATTAGTATGACACTAGATTTTAGCGATTTTAGGAATATTTGTGAAAATTGCCCTTATTTTAAGAATTACAAAAAAAGTTCAAAGGAAAACAATATATATTATATTTAGTATTGTTTTTGAATTCTAAACAACTTTTTTGAAGGTTAAAGAAACTGTTTCAAAACTCCTAAAATAAAGACACTTAAACTCTTACGAATATGTCTGAAATCGCTAAAATCTAGTATTATAGGAATTTTTATTTAATTTAAAATTAGTTTTAGGACATGCACCAACTTTTATCAAGAACAAAATTTTCTGAGAAATCGACAATAGAAAATGTTTCCCGTTGTTGCAGGCTTTTTGAAGGTTAAAATTATTCCAAAAATTGGAATTAGAACATCAAATTTCGTATTTGGTTTTAGTTTTGAATTTTAAACAACCTTTAGGTACCTATAAAGTTTTTTTTTGTAACTCCTAAAATAAGGGCGTTTTCGCGTTTTACACTTGTAAACATTTTTTAAATCGGTGAAATCTAGTGTCACATGAATTTTTAACGCATTTTCCCCCGTGAGAAATCGATAACAAAAAACTTTTACTTTTATTGCAGAATTTTTGAATGACGCTGTATATAAAAAATTATAGCTTTGATTAATGTTTGAGAAAATAATATCGTCTCAAAAAATTGCAATCCTTTAGGAGTATTAGATAATGCTTTCAAATAACTACCAAAAATCTTAACAACATTTTTTTTTTAAATAAGAAAATGCAGTCAATTTGCGTAATTGTGAACATAGCTATTTTCGCCTTTAGTGTCAACAGAAATTGCTACAACAAATCTGATAACACAGATGAAAGTTTGCTTGAAACACTAGCTCTAAAATTTAAATAAAATATAGTTACTGAGATTCCTAACAAATACTTCGAATTTGGGCCACCCTGGACACAATATTATTAGTTAACATTCAAATGGGCTTAAAAACTTAAAAAATATTTACTTATATTCTGGACAAAGCCAATTGAATCTGGACAAAATATTATGAAATTTATTTTAGACAAGGTTTTACTAAAAATTCAAAAAAAGTGTTAATTTTTAATGCTAGTTATTAGCTTGTAATTTAAAAATCATAACAATTACTGACTGAAAGATATTCTCTAGCTTTTCAATAATTATACGTAGCGCGTATTAAGATAGTTTTCCAACAACTATACAGTTATTTAAGATCAAATATATTGCTAATAATGGCAACTGCACAGTGCTGTTCATTATTTCGTGACAGACCGCGCAAGTCACCTTTGACAGGGGGTGTTTGTGACACCCGGAGCTGTAAACTTTTTTAAGCGAAAACTTGAGGGGCAAGGAGGCGACCGAAATGCATAAGAAGGCAACACATCACACACTTTAGCAGTTGTGACGTTCTTCTGGTTGTTAAATGTACAGAAAGTATGAATTTTTTAATAAAAGGTTAGTACGCTATCAATAAATGTGAGATGATTTATTCGTTCAACAATCAACTTGCGTCTTAATAATATTTCGTTTCAACTCAAACTAAAAACAGGATTTTTATTTCCAAGACTTTGTATTAAAAATAGATTAATTGTAGTTTTACAATTAGTTTATTTCTAAAATTTCACTTATTTTAAAGTTTAAAGTTCCAATTTTTTAACAACAGTGCGGCGAAATAAAAGATTTTTATTAAATTACCTGTTATTCAACTAAAATGTAGGGAGACTGATGCGAGAAATATTATAAACGATATTTTATTATTTGCGCGCATTTGGTGTCCAATGTCACACAAAATTCAAAAGTATTTTAGTACCTACTTTAAAAGGATAATATAATTATTGTTATTGCCATGTCGATATTAAATGTTATGTTACAACTTCACAATAACATAAAAGTTCATTCAAAATCAATACCAGATTAAATATTTTTTAATAACGTAGTAATTTGCTATTTTTCAAAAATGATGTGTGAACAGTCAATAGTAAAAAGCGTCATATATTTATTATTTTATTAATTGGATATTTTATTGAATATTTTAACGAGATTATTTTTGTAAAATTTTAAATTGGTATATTATCAAAATAAATCAAAGACTTTATTATTTTTAATAAAATTCCGTTGAATCCATCTCTTCAATTTTAATGTAAGAAAAGATTTTTTAACTGGATTTTTGCATCTTTTTATAAGGAAGCTATGGTTATTTGTATGTTGTACTATCGCAATAAATGTCATTTTTTAATCTTAGCTATTCAGAAAAAAAGCTCGTACCATTAATTTAGAAATTTCAAAATAATTTTGCACTCGAGAAATACGGATTAAAATTATCTAGATTTTTATTCAAGAGACGTACATTATATCTTTTGTTCTGAGAGATTCTTCCCTCAAACGAACTGTATTTACCAAAACTCTTCAGATGAGCTGCTTGTTGTTAAGGGTTCTTGTTACGTTGCTGTAAAATATGTAAGTCATCGCTCTCGTCATACAATTCTACATCTACATAAAATCTGTGTGCTTTTTATGTAACCGATAATCAGATATATTTACAGAAAAACAATGGAAATAACTTGTAATATTATAATAGGATTGTATTAACGGTTTTAATATTTTCGTTCGATAAAACATATTAATAATATTAAGTAATATAAGTATATTATAATAGATGAATAAAACATATAAAAATGATTAAGTATTGTATCATTTTTTAACAGTATTTCACTAGCAGCTGTTCTTGAAATTTACTAATTTTTGTATTTTTAGAGTAAATACTATGGAAGAATATAAAAATGGCAAATGGAAAAGGATTAATGTGTTGTTTATTTTATTACTACAGTTTTTGTATAGCCTTTGCAACGGCGAGCAATTGTAAGTGCAAACTGTAAATTCGTCAAGGTAGTTTTATTAAGTTGTACGTTTTATTGTATAAAAAACACTGTTTTTAGATTTTCTTGTGTTTGTCAGTGAAATTATTATTAAAAAACATTTATTGATAAGTTTTTAGTTAACTTCGTTTGAAGTAATTTTGCATGTGTGCTATGGTTGTAGTAAATATTAGTGTAGTTTTATGCAAGAAATGTTATCCATTCGGATGCTCTCATGGTGTTATAAGTTAAAATATATGCGTCGTGTTCAATTTATAATTAGTTCTTTCCATATAAAGGGAATCAGGGCCGATTTTACCATAGAGCGACTCTAGGAAATTGCCTAGGGGCGGCGCCAAGCAGATGAAGAAATCATAACAGATTTTAAACAAAAATCGAGATAGATTTTTATTTTTTAATTGTTGATAAAGCAATTGCTTGTGTTGATCAAAAATTTAAGCATATACCTATCTAAAAATTTTTGTAATTTGTTTTTTTTTAAATACATAGGTACCTCTATAATTAATTAATGTTTGATATTGTTAAATGATTTAAAACATGATATTTTGAGAGCTATTGACGGAACATGTAGTGAATTACAAATAATAGCAGGCGAATTCCAAAAAAATACTTTTTCAATAAATGTCCTGTTAGAGTTAGATAGACGTAAAAATTATTTAGAATATAATGTTCCAAGTGTGTTTTTGTTCTGGGATTTTTTCTCTCTTTTTAATGATGCAAAACTTTAGTACCCTTACTTAAGCAACTTTCTGAGAAAAACAAATTATTTTAATTGTTTAGTATTTATTTCTAACAAAAATCGTAAAAACTAAAAATTTTTGGATGAAATCTACAATAAGTGTTCAAACTGTGAACCATTTACAGCTTGGCAATGATAAACTCGGTTTTTAAACCCGTTAATAACATTCCCAACCATTTCAGGTGTAATAGACCTCATCTCTTCTCTAATACGATCTTTAACTTTTCGATATTCTCCGGCCTCTTAGCATAAACCTAATTTTTAAGGTGAAAAGAGAAAAAAATTCCCTATCGAATGAGTAGGTATAACATAGGGGTATGTATCTTGTCATTTAAAAAAATTCAATTGTTTTTCATTGCGCTTTTTCTTATTCAAAAAAATAGAAACTAAATTTTGTGTTGTGGTGGAAAAACTAAGTACCAAACAACATTTATTCAAAATATTTTCCCTAAAGTGGATGTTTACTGAGATATATTATAGCATGTTCCATACCTTTTGGACACACTCTATATAAATATGTTTTTGGGGTTAAAATTTGGGTTTAAAATTTGTTCATTTGCTGCTCGACGCTTGGGTAAATCTCCAAAAATATATTACACGATAATGTATGTACGGGGTACAAATTTTCTTTGCCTATGGGTGTCAGATACTCTTGCGCCGGCCCTGAAGGGACTTATTAATCGTCATTACCTCTTTTCTTTTACATGAATACGTCGGTATCCCACTTGAAAACGGAATTCGCTTGTTCGTTCCGAACTTGACTGTTTTGTATTTAACTGCAACTGCATTATTTTGTAAATATTTCCTACTACTTGTAGATCTGGACTGACATTCGAAGATATTTTACCCGAAGAAAGGTCTAGTTACGATAAAATGCGACCGCCCAAGAAAGATGGTAAACCGACTATTGTATACTTTCACGTAACGGTCATGGGATTAGACAGCATCGACGAAAGTTCCATGGTGAACATATTAATTTTTAATTTTTGATTTGTCGATAACGTTAACAAAAATTTGCAGACTTATGCTGCTGATATATTTTTTGCACAGACGTGGAAAGATAATAGACTTAGATTACCGGAAAATATGACCTCTGAGTACAGACTATTAGAAGTCGACTGGTTAAAAAATATGTGGAGACCTGACTCGTTTTTCAAAAACGCAAAGTCTGTCATTTTTCAAACCATGACTATTCCCAATCATTACATGTGGTTATATAAGGATAAAACTATCCTCTACATGGTTAAGTACGTAGAAAATCTCATGGATAAATCTGATCGATAAATCGTAACTTTAAAAATTACAGGTTAACTTTGAAGTTGTCTTGCGCCATGAATTTTATGATTTATCCTCACGACACTCAAGAATGTAAATTGCAAATGGAAAGCCGTAAGTAAACTTTCACATTTTCATTTCTGTATATTGATATACAGGGTGGACCAAATTCGGATGTTTTACGGGGTATCTCGGTTACCGTAATAGTTAGCGAAAATCTGATATCGGTCTCTTGGACTATTTTTTTGAGTAAAGAACGCCTGCTGTTCATTTTGGCACTACAGACGAAAAATGAAATTTTAAAATTATTGAAAATTCACTATAACTTCTTTATTTATAAGTATAGAACAAAATGTTAACAAGGTTTTTTATACAAATTTTTATGCTTAATTTAACAACAAAATTAAAAACCTTTTAGCGACTTTGACTTTCGAGGTGTGAAGTAAACTTATGTTTTTTTAAATAGAAACCCTAGTTGGCCATGACTTTATATGAACAAGCAGTTTTTTAGCTTTTCAAAAATATATGGTTTTATATATTTGTTACAAAAAATAACCGAGATATAGCTAATTTTGTAAAATCGTTCTTATCAAAGTTTGCCATGATTTCGTAAACAAGTGATGTTTGCAATTATTTAACAACTAAACTTCATTTTCAAGTAAATTTTGCAGCAGCCGCTACGTTTTTATCACTTACAACTTACAATGTAAACATCTAACATATTAAACTTTTTAAAGTGTTCAAATTTAACCATGTTCACAATACCACAATAGACAGTTAAAAAGTTGATTAAAAATTGAAAAATTTACTTGGATATGACGTTTAGTTGTTGAATAATTGCAAACATCACTTGTTTACGAAATCATGGCAACTTTGTTGATCAAATTTTCACAAAATTAGCCATACCCCATTTATTTTTGGTAACGAAAATTTAAAATTACGTAATTTCTAAAAGCTAAAAAAATTCTCTTTTATGTACAGTCATGGCCAACCAGGGTTGCTAAAAATAAGTTTACTTCATATCTCAAAAGTCAAGATCGCTAAAAGTTGTTGTTAAATTAAGCTTAAAATATAGAAAATCTTAATAACATTTTGTTTTAATTTTATAAATAAAGAAGTTATAGTACATTTTCAAAAATAGTGAAATTTTATCTTTCGTCTACAGTGCCAAAATGGAAAGTGATATATCGAATAACATAGGCGTTCTTTTCTCAAAAAATTAGCCCATGAGACCGATTTTCGCTAACTATTACAGTAACCGAAATACCACGTAAAACATTCGACGTTGGTCCACCCTGTTCAGAATATCAAAATTCGAAGTTATACATGGGAATTTCGGTTAACTTGAGAGCCAAGTAGTCAATTAATTTGGGACAATGTGGCGTTATATTAAATTAGAACAGACAATTGTCATGGTTGTTTTAGTTGAAAATATAATTAGTGACAAAAAAATCGGTTTATTTGCTTAATTTTTAGAGGTATCGAAAAGTGAATTAAACATTTATTCTCTATTTGCTAATAAAACTTGATTTTGAATTTGATATTTGGTGTGTTTTGAACATCACAACTTTTTTATTTCTCATGCTGAACCTTATTTTTTATAATTTAGCTTATAAACGCATGGTTTTCTATGGGTATTTAATCAGAGCCTATTATTGTAGTGTCACACACAACCGACGATATGATTTTTCAATGGGACCCCGACGTCCCGCTTGTTGTGGACGAAAATATCGAGTTGCCACAGTTAGCATTAGTCAAAAACTATACAGCCGACTGTACACAAGTCTACTCTACAGGTAATTAATTAAACATTCGATTACAATGCTTACGACAGTTTTTTTTAAGGTAATTTTACATGTCTCGAAGTCGTATTTGTTTTGAAGCGACGACTTGGATACTCTCTCTTTCATACATACATACCGACGTGTCTTATTGTCATAATGTCAGTAAGTATAATAAATACTACAGTATAATATACAATGTGGATAATAAAATGTTTAACAACATACAAAAAAACTGTATTAATTAAAATTACTGGTTTAAACCGTAAACCTTGTAGTATATTTGACCGCCGCGCCGTTTCGTCCCAGTTGCAAAGAACTTCTACTAGTATGTGCAGCAACCTGAATATTTTCCTTTTAACTGGGGAAAAACGTCGATAAAATAATAAATGTGTATATTTTATTGTTATTACAACAACAGAATGTACATAGTTTTACGCGGGTACTACATAATTTTGAGTTGAAAATTGCTAAAAATAAGGATAGGTTCAATCTGAAACGATTTGCCAAGAAAATGATAGATTATTTTTATGTATATTATTATTATTAACGTAAGTGGTAGAGGTCTTTCAAGATAAACCGAACCGCGAAATGCGCAAAGAGAGGGAATGGCGATTGAAATTTAGACCTTTCTAAAAACGTTATACTATTATAGGTTATATAACCCCGTTGTTAAAATAGACGTATATTTTTAGGTTGCGCAGTAATTAACGCTTGAGACGAGTTTTAGTTTCTGCGTCACAGCTCAGTTTGTCTTGAAAGACCTCTAGTAGTTGCAGTAAAGTTATACAATATTAAGTGATTCATTTATCAAATCAGTGACTGGGAATGGCCTTCTTATTACTGAGTCGTGAAAATTTTTGATGTGATCACCGAGGGTCAAAATTGGCCATGTACATCTTGTATAATGTTAATAGTAAATGATAAATGTTACGAACTTATTATTAAAACAATTGTGTTAAACAGTGGGTATCATTCTGGATAAAACCTGAAGCAGCACCGGCGCGGGTTACTCTGGGGGTCACTTCGTTATTGACGCTTTCAACACAACATGCTAAAAGCCAAGCATCTCTTCCACCCGTCTCCTATTTAAAAGCAGTCGATGCTTTTATGTCTGTGTGTACATTGTAAGTATAATTTTTTTGATTATACAGGGTGTCCCAGAAAATAATTCCCGGCATTGTAGCTTCTTTATTTTAACATATAGAACGTTGGTGTTTATTATGAAGTACCTACATATGAGCAATCAAATAATCAAATTTATTAATCTTATCATTTTCTGACTCCTACTATTATTTCATTGAACCGGGGGTTTTGTGAAACCCAATTTGGAATACGCTGCATTGTATCAATCAAACTAGCCTATGAAAAGTATTATTTACAACAAAGAGTATTAAAAAATTGTAGGTACTCTTAAAAAAACTGGAATTGTTAAAAAGCATACATTGCCGGTCAAAAGTTTAACACCAACTCAGTTTTTCTAGGAAAGTGGAGTTAAACACAGAAGATATTGTTCAGATAAAAAAAAAGTTTTTGCTGAAGAACATAAATACCTATACAGGGTGTTTAATAATATAGCGAAAAAATTCAAGTGGTGATTCCTTATCGAAAATTAAGGGGGGTCTTTCATATAAATATTGTTCCTTAGACGTCTCCTTTCTGAGTTACACCCCCCTAAAGGGCAGCGTAAAATTAGGTTTTTATTTTATTTCTCAAATTGGGATAAATGTAGAAGTATGATATTTGGTAGATGTTTTATATTTATTAAAAGGTTTCTCACAGTTATATTTTCAATCATCTCCCAGCTACACAGTGGGTTGAAAAGTGCGACCCCTGTTGTTTTTTTTATAAGAACTTTTTGGTGGGTTGAAATTTTGCAATTTTAAAATATGTTTTTGAAAGTTTGATTTATTTAGAAACTTTTTTTATTTTTTAACTTTTCCTACAGTTTTTGGTAAAAAAAAAGTAAACATGAACCATTAAATATTCTAGAATAAAACGATTCATTTTGGTGATTACCATGGTTTGTTAAGGTTCATGTTGAGTAGAATTGACTAATTTTTTTATTGTTACTGGTAAAATACTCTTCCATTTTTCTGAAAACGTAATCCAAAGCTCTTTTTTTGACGGATATTTTTTTAGACCTTTCCATCCAGCTCCATAGGACGCTGATTGGGATATTGTGTTGGCCAAATCATGTTATCAACATACCTTCTGCCTCTTTTTATTTGAAATAGTATTTAGTATTCCTTTAATGCGTACTAGTTTCCCAACTCCATAGCCAGGAAAACAGCCCAAGATTATGAGGAATTCACCCCTGTGCTTTACCGTTGACATCACACAGTCAGGCAACTTTTTTTTGATCTTACTGCGACGAGTAAAAATTCTCCGTCTTGATCCAAATATTTCGAATTTGGAGTCATGGGCCAAATCAATTTATAAAATAAGCTGTTGTCCAATCTCCGTGATTTAACGCCAACTGTAACATTTTAGTTTTATTTTGTGGACAAGGAAGTTTTTTTTCACAAGAATGCGCCCAAACAAATTAGTTTTTTCTGTTGGTCCGTTTATTAATGATCGGGACACGGGTTCTAAACATTCTAAACGATTTTGCTTAAGTTGTGCGCCGATTTCCGGTGCTGTAAGGAACAACCTGACTTGTGTGGTGCCAATGATGAATCACAAGGGTTGTTCCCTAATAATATTGGGCTATGGAATTGGAAAATTAGTACGCATTGAAAGAATACTAAAAAAAAGATCCGTATAAAAGTACTTTAGAAGTCAACGTTGTATCATCTGGGCTACGACCAATTGGTGATGGGCTTACCATGGAACGGGATAATTACCTATAGAGCTTGTAAGGGAAGAGCTCGATGGAAAAGTCCGATAAAAATGACCTTTGTCAAAAAAAGAGCTTTGGATTACGTTTTCAGAAAAATTGAAGAGTATTTTACCAAAAACAATACAAAAATTAGTTGCCCGCATGCCAGAATTAGTAAGAATGTCAATAAATGCAAATACGGCTGTTTTGAGAAAAAATCAGTAAAACGACTATTTTTAGTATTCTTGCTTTATTTGATATAATTCCAATTTCAATGTGATTGGTTTCGAATATTTCAACAATATACACGTATACCATTAAAATATTTGAAATCAAACAATTTATGTTATTCAGTAAAAATTTCTTTTATATCTGAACAATATTTTTTGTGTTTAGTTTAACCTTACTTTTAGAAACAGTAAGGTGGTCTTAAACTTTTGACCGACAGTTTATACAGATATAAGCATAGATAATTACATATGCTTGACGTTTCGGCAAGCTCTTCCTTGCCATTATCAAGAGCTTTTTTGAAAAATTTTTAAACTATTCAAAGAAAACAGTTATTATAATGTCACTGATATAAATTAGTGACACGTTCTTTTAGTCAAGGCTGTAAATATTACGCGGGTAATCACCCAAAACCATATTAAAAATGTTAGTAACCGCGAAACATCAATTTATGAATCGATGTTGAGAGATCAATATTTTGCTATGATGAATTTGATCATTTTAATTTTTCAGGTTTGTGTTTATGGCCCTAATGGAGTATTGTCTCGTGAACATAGTTCTTGGGGACAATGATGGCCCCAAGCCTCCACAACAACCGCCTAAAGTTGAAGCAATATTTGATTTAACGGGCAAAGAAAACACGCTACTTTTAACTGGCGCTCCGAAAACTGTGCCCCCATTGACAGCGGCTCAAAAAGCGCGAAACAGAGCCATAAATGTCGACAGATTCTCTAGAGTATTTTTTCCTCTGTTATTTTTCATTTTAAACGGCACCTATTGGATATTATTTGCAGAATACATCTAAGAAACATTAAGTTGTAATTTCTAATATGCTTTCGACGTTGCTAAAATTGCATTTGCTTTTAGGAAAACGTTTAAAAAGTGTTGTTTAGAAGACGAGCACGTAAATTAAAAGTTCTTCGTGTAGCAGGCACTCTTTAATATTAGTTTGTAACTGTAGGTGCAAACAAGCTAATTAGTAATTATGTAAACACGAGCGTTCCTTTATTGTGTTTAAAATTTGACTCAACAAAACTATCACAAACTATTCGTTTGTAACTAGTTGGTGAATTATGGTTAGAATAAAGTTTTGCGATCCAGAATTTGTTTTTACTATGAAATTTCGTCGTAATTTGCAGCGAATTATTTCAAATACTTACAACAAACTTTTTTAAACAAAAAAAACAATAGAGATACATCTGAATGTTCGACTTATTTATTCATGTATTGTGCACTACAATTATCTCACAAAAAACTTATCTGAAACGGCAGCTGGAAACAACCGGATATTTTTCTTATCCATGGAAAATACTTGTATCCATACCCACCTGTAAAAATAAATTTTTGTATGAAATAAAAGGCAATTGATTAATATTCCTTAGAGTAATTTAATTTATTTTTATTAAGCTATAGTTATGTACGTCTTTATACAGGGTGTTTTTTGAATATTGCAAAAAACTTTAAGAGGTAATTCCTTATCGAAAATTAAGGGGGGGCTTTTATTTTTTTTCCTTAGACGTCTCCTTTCGAAGTTACACCCCCCTAAAGAGGAGCGGTAAATTAGGTTTTTATTTTATTTCTCAAATTTGGATATATTTAGAAAAATGATATTTAATAGATGTTTTATACTTGTTAAAAGATTTCCCATAGTAATATTTTCAATCATCTCCCACCTTCACAAGGGGCTTAAAAGTGCGACCCCTATTGGTTTTTATATCAGAACTTTTAGGAGGCTTGAAATTTTGCAATTAAAAGTAGATTTAAATTTAATGCCGATTGATAATTTAAAAACATATCTGCGACCGTTTTCATACAAACTGAAAAAATGTGAAATAGTCGAATTATAAATGTCTCGGGTACATGTCTTGATCTATCGTTGAAATATCTATAGCTAAGAAACTGAAGGAAACTCTTTTATTTTAAGAAATAGACCATAGTTTAAATTTAGAAAAGTTACTAAATTTTATGTTGAATAATAATAGCCAAACATATTCAAAATATTTGTGCTTAATAAACAAAGCAGCCCTTGTAAGCATAGAGCCAGCTACTTCAATAATAGATTAGACGCAAGAAATGGACTAATATTGTAACATTACCTCATTTCCAACTCTAATGCAGCACGACATAATGTTCATGGCAGTGTCGCATTCGTCAGCACCGTTGGTCACTGTAATATAATATTTGTATTGATATAAAATTTGCTTAAAAGGAATTATATTTGTAAGAAAACATAATTGTGAAATATTGTAATGTTAAGAACTAAATCTTACCTTCATCCATACAGATTTCAGCAACTTTTTTTCCTTTGGTATAAAGTTCATCGTCAATTGCTTTATAGTTTTCCAACGCATTTAATGTTCCCACTTTATCAATTTTTCCATTTTTATCTTGCTAGAATGAAAACATTGAAATTTGTTTGATTCAAAATATAATTTTTGTGTTTTGATATTTCTTAAACAAGTTGCAACAGTTACGTACATACAGTGTGTACAAAAGTAACGTAAAGGATCAATATGTCGTCTTGTGACAAATAAAAAAAATATTTTTGAATAAAAGTTGTTTGTGGTCATTTACTAAATAACCTTTAATTGTTTTCAACTATAGGTACACAGTCTTTTGTTTTTGCGCACCGATACGTCACTACGTTTTTTTAAATAGAACTCGCAGTACATTTCTAATTTTTAGATGTAATACTGAATTCTCTTTCAAAAACATAGGGGTTTTAGTATCTAAAATCAGTAATGTTTGAGTTATTCAAGTTTTTATAAAAACAACTCTGCTATGTGACAACAAATTCCTTTGAAAACTTGTAGAGTAATAGTGATTTTTGACTAGTTAAAATTTGAAAATAATACACAGGGTGTTCCTTTTAGTCCATTTAGCCAAACTTAAAACACAGATAAGTCAGTTTTCTTAAATCGAACACCCTAAATATTTTTACATTTTCTGTTGATAATGTAATTATCTTCAAAAACTATTAATTATGTCTAAAATTAGCATTTCTCGAGATGCTTAATGCGGTTTTCTTGATAATTTACGTATACAAACACAATATTTAATACATAAATATATAATAATTAAAAACGACTGATTTGTGATACATAAAACCTATTTGTTTTTGAAAGAAAAATTTTATATCAAAAAATTATAAAATACATATACTGGGTGTTCTATAAAAAAAAAAACAAAGTTACGTATCGGTGGGCAAAAACAAAAGACTGTGTATAGTTGAAAATAATTTAAGGTTGTGTAGTAAATAAATGATCACAATTTTTTTAATTTAAATCCGTTTCGTTACTTTTTGTACATACTGTATATAAAAAAGTGAAAGTGTCTTAGATTTAAATAATTACTTAACACATTTTTAAATTTTGTTGATTACATAATTAGCTTTTTTTAAATTTTAATAATTATAGCCGCACGATAGTCTAAATGTAGCCAAATTCTAATAAAATACTTACAAGCCCAACAGTTTTGTGGAAACATGCTACAAAACACTGTCCCTCTCGTCTTGATGGTAATTGTTTTTTGCCAACAATTTCATCCAAATCACCTATAATTAAGATAAAATATGTCTACTCAAATCTTTGAATTATTATCGATTCATTTTAACCGTCAGATAAATACTTAGATTTAAAAATTATTAAACTAGTTTTAAAGCACCCTTCTCTTTATATATTTTTTTAAATTAACTTATTAATTTATCTGAAATTAAAGAGACGAGCGTCTTAAAAGTTGTATTTCGATTATTACCTGCACTGGCGCCCGTTTCACTTATACAAGCTTTGGCGATTTCATGCATTTGTTCCTTTAGTTCGTCCAATACTTCCTGCTTAATCTGCAGATTTAATATTATTTATACGCCTAACGAAATTATTTTTAATTAATTTTGTTTCATTTTAAAACCCTGCCGGAAAACATTTTAAATTTGTAAACGTCACTTACCCCGCATACAACAGCTAAGCAGCATGATACTACAATTAGGAATTTCACCATCGTTATATTTTTTTAATGTGTTAAAAAATATCACCAAGGAACGTTTATATATTATATCCAAGGTTGTATAAGGTAAACAGAAATAAATCAAAAATTATATGTGGTACCACAAGGCATTTAACAAAATGCTTGTAATTTGCAGGTTTTGTAAATTATAACCAATTAGATAAATCCTGGAAACTATTACATTTTCGTAATTAAACCCCTTTGAAGCGAATACATAATTTTAGCTTAATTATTAACAATTAAATTTTCGTCGTATAGAAGGTTAATAATTAATATGAAGACTACAATGCCATTTACTTAATAGATGTAACAATTTGATAAGCATTTTTTTAAGGTTATTTGTGTAAATTTAATACTTTGTTTTTCGGTCGATTTTTCTTTTCAATCATTTAATTATTTTTTTAAACAAACCATTTCGCATTGTAATAATTTGACATTGTACTTAAAACAAGGTTATCCTAATAAAATATCTAACAATTACAGTACGTTAGCACAATAATCGATTAATGAACCTTCGTGACAGGAATAATTCCACAATAATTAACGTGATGGTTTAGTATAGTATTTTAATGACTATATTTTTAATTTTAAACTTGATTCAATCGTTTTATTGACGCAAGTAAGTGGCTAACTTAAGTGCTTGTAGGTTTTTTTTGCTTGTTTGAAAAAAAAGTGTCTGCATTGTTCAATAAAACACAAGTAAATTCTAATACACACGTTTATGGTTTAAACAGTTTTTACAGAATTTGTAGAATATTTATTGCGTTATCACAAGACCAGCCTGAAAGATTACAAACTATATTAAAAAATAAAAATTGGTTATATCAGTTGTGATTCATTAAATAACATGAATAAGTTTTATTAAAAATTGCTCATCTATTTTCTGAAGAATTCCTTGTAGAAATGCTACACCATTTTCAGTACAGGGTGGTCTATTTTCGATGCCCATACAGGGAGGGTAGCTCGGTTATTATCAGAGATAGAAAAAACTAAGTACGTACTCGATTTCGTTTTTCGAGAGGAATTCATTGCCGTAAACAGATTTTTGATATATTTTTTTTCATTTTCAAAATTTAGCCAATAACCGATTTTTGCCAATTTTCATAAATGTTAAATATCTCGCTTAAACGACAAGATAGAGAAAAACTTTGAGGACATTTTTTGCATGGCTTTTTGTCCTTAATAAGATAGCGATATTCATTTGTTTTTACTCATATAAACGTTGCCATTTAAAATAAGAAAGTCAGGTGTAATATATCAATATTTATATGAGTAAAAAAATTGAATATATCTATCTTATTAAGGACAAAAAATCATGCCAAAAATGTCTTTTTTCTCTATCTTTTCGTTTAAACGAGATATTTAACATTTTTGAAAATTGCCAAAAATCGGTTTTTGGCTGTATTTCTAAAATGAAAAAAGATATCAAAAATCTTTTTACGGCAATGAATTCCTCTCGTAAAAAGAAATCGAGACTACGTACTTAGTTTTTTTCTATATCTGATAATAACCGAGATACCCTGTATGGGCATCGAAAATAGGCCACCCTGTACAAGTCTTTTCGTTAAATTCATTATCTACTTGTGAAGAGATGAAAGTCTCGAAACTGGTCTAACATTTACACAAGAGAGTTTCTTTAAAAGTGGTTATTATTTAAATTTATTTATCATAAATGTTTACATATAGTTTAGGCGAAAATTCGCCTGAGAAATAAGATAAGCGATTTTTTAATTAAACTTTACATTTAATTATATTTGATGTACATTTGTTTGTTCAATAAAAATCCTTACCCTTTTAGCGTATTTGTGTTCACAGGTAATGATGTTAAGAGCTGATTCACAGTGATCTCTTCCCACAGTCACTAAATTAAAAAAGATACCATTTTAATCCATTGCTACGTAAAGCTTTGATTGGAAATGTATAATTTTTTAATCGTTTTGCTGTCAAAACATTTAAAACAAAAAACATTTACGAGATGAGCGCCAAATTTCCTGGCCTGACTATGAAAGAAACAGCGTAGGCTCAGAATTAAAATTTATTTTTCAATATAATCCCCCCTGACATTGCACTTATCACAGCGTTTTAGCAACAATTCGATACCCCTAAAAAAATATGCCTTCGGTTTGTCTGCAAGATGTGCCCAAAGTTCAGCCTTCACCTCTTGGTCGTCACTGAAATGGCGCCCGCGAAGGTCCTTTTTCAAATTTCCAAACAGGCAATAGTCACTTGGGGCCATATCTGGACTATACGGAGGGTGATCGATTTGCTCAAAACCGCAGTCACGAATTGCTGCTTGAGTAATTCCAGCAGTATGCACGGGGGCATTGTCGTGCAGTAAACGCACGCCTCTGGTCAGTTTTCCCCGTCTTTTCTCCCGAATATTTTGTCGTAATTTGTGCAGGAGTGCTGCTTAATATTCCCCGTTGACTGTGGTGTTGCGTTCTTTAAAATCTATGAGAAGAATGCCCTCACAATCCCAAAAGATCGTAGCCATCATCTTTTTTGTCGACTGACAGACCGTGAACTTTCTTGGCGGTGCTTCTCCTTTTCGCCTCCATTCCATCGATTCTCTTAGCACATTCAACGCGACGATGGCGCTGAACTGCTGAGAGATGTTTGGGGACCTTGCACTAACTTTATTCATGCCTAACCGATCGTGGAGGATTCGGCGAATGCTTGTATCTGAAAGCCCCGACATTTTTGATAGTTCTTTCACCTTCAAGCGTCGATCGCCTAATACGAGTTCCTCAACAAGTGCAATCTTGTCGTCCGTCACCACTTCCACAGTCCTTCCTGTTCTTGCATCATCTTCCAAGGATTCTTGCCCCATTCGAAACCGTTTTGACCAATCTTTTACCACAGACTAAGACGAGGAATTGTCGCCGTACACCCCCAACTTTGATGCTTTGAGGAGAAAGACCTTCTCGAGTAAGAAATTTTATAACAGCTCGATACTCAATTTTCGTGACTTCTGACATCGTGATGAACGAACGTCAGTTATAAGAAAACTAATTGATTTAAAATCCATGGTTGTTTTTTCCAAGGCTAATATGACTTGAACCAATGTGTTAAAAAATTTTGACCCGCCTGCGATACCTAGATCTATGTCAGGCGGAGAAATTTTGGCGCTTATCTCGTAACAAGTAGAAAATATTTAACTGTTACCTTCATCAGAGCAAATTTCGACAATTTTTTTCACTTTTTGATGGAAATTAGGATCATCTTGTAATAATAAATCTACCAGTGCCAAAGTCCTAGTTTTATTCAATTTGCCGTGTTCATCTTGCTAAAAATACACCATTAAACAATACAAATAGACATACGTAAAGGAATAAAAAAGATGTATTATAATTGCTACACAGTAATTTTAAAGTTCGATTTGTTTTGTGACGTACTGTAAATATGAAATATCATTTTTAGCGTCTCTATGCATTCGAAAAAAAGTCACATGTTCCTCGATTATAAAGCAAAATTAAGCAAATAATTGTAAAAAAAAATTGTGCGCCTGATGTGTCCTTGAACGATTGTATAATTTTGTATGGTAACAAGGGTCAATGGCTGTCGTTCATAGTTTGTACTGATATTTATTTAAGTCATTAAATTTCAGTCTATGGTGTTTACTTAATAGTTTATTATTGTTGTACTGTAAAATGCATTACCTGAAAGTCTGAAAAGTTGTAAATGTATAAAATCAAAAATTATTATTTTTTAAATGCAGAGTCGTTATCAATAAATTCCGAGTATTTGGAACTTACCACACCAAACCGTTGATGCATACAAGCCAATAGGCATTGTCCTTTGCCGCTGTTAGGTATATCATACGCCATAACTGCTCTTATGTCATCTGCAACATTTTAATAAATTGCGCCTTATATGTAATTTTGATTTTGTGTGTCAGATACCTTCAGAGGCGCCAATTCGCGCGGTGCATACACTTAAGGCTTTACTCGCGATGACTGCGACCTTATCTTCAGTTTCTTCGTAATCTACGTCACGGAGGTCTTCGAGGCTGTAGTCGACGTCATAATTTCTTTCCTAAATTAAAAAGAGGAAATTTGTGAATTTTGGGATTTCCAACTTTGCAGTTTAGGTACATTTTGAAAAGCGGTTTGTTGTTAAATCTGCACCTGCGTTTGTGTATACAGGGTTAAATTAGCAAAGTTGGGCAAAATTTTAAGACAAATATTGCAATTTTGACATTTTAACTGCACCATCAACATTTTTAAATATTTTGAAAAAACTGAAAACAGACGATTTTTTCAATGTTAAATTATTTCATAGCCACCTATTCAGAACCGGTCCTAGGGTTTGCGGGGCCGTGTGCGAAAACAAATGCGAGGCCGGATATTTTGATAAAGGGCCGAGTTAAAGTAAAATGTTACAAAAAAACTGAAAAAACAGGCTGGTGATCTAAAAAAAAGCACCCTAGACGGCTAGCGCGGGGCCGGTCTATCCGCGGGGCCGTGTGCTGTGCACACCCTGCCCCCCCCCCCCCTAGGGCTGGCCCTGCACCTATTGTAAACGCAAACTGTAAAATGATTGTTGTAGTGTAAATAGTTGTACGTAGAATTAGAGAAAAACAACATCTAAACAGTCATGGCACACGATATTTGAGGTATAAGCCAAAATTGACTTTTTTGAAATGGCAACCATAGTAGGCTATGGGTTCATTAAAAAAGAATTTTTTCTCTTGTTTTATTGATATATGGGTTGTTAGGCTTATCTTTTAATTAATAATAGGTAACTAATTACAATATTTATTGTATTTATTAAGTTTAATAACAGTGGCCATTAAAAAACAAAACATCAAATAAATAAACTAGTGTACTTAATTATTCACAAAAAAAACCTAATTAATTTAAGATATTTTTCACTTATCGTAATACATATTTGATTACTTTTCACTGACTCCTATTACCGTTAAATCTAAATTATTACAGGTGTTGAAGGTATAGCCCTCTATCTATGAGCAATACTAATTTAAGATCTGCCTCTTGTTTTTCTAAGCATGTTACGGTTTGTTTGATAAAATGTTCTTAAAACAGCCAATCTTAAAAAAAAGTTGAATACCACTGCTGAATTAAGATTAGATGTTTTAAGGACATTTATTAATTAAAAAGAAATGTGCATAGGAAAATATTATTATCTACAAGGTGCAGATTTCAAATTCCCATTACTAACACATGTTATAATTTAGATTTAATAGTAATAGGTAATACCTAAGTGAACAATTATAAAATATTATGAAATGTGAAAAATATCTTAAATTATTAGTTTTCAATTTTCTGTGATTAATTAAGCATATCTATGTGATCTTTAATTTTTTTTTAATGACCGCTCTGATTAAACTTAACAAATACAATAGGTAATATTGCTATAACTTGCTTATTTTTGAAGATAGACCTAACAACCAATACATCAATGAAACGAGAAAAAAATTTTTTTTTTAATAGTCTTTAATAGTCAACTATGATTGCCATAAAAAAAAAGGCAAATTTGGCTTATATCTCAAAAATCAAGTGTGCCATGACTTTTTACATATTTTCTTATTCTACGTAAAAATATCTACAGGAATCAATTCAACATATGTGGCTATGGAATCGTTTGTTTTTAGTTTATTCAAAATAATTAACAAAGGTGTAGATCAAACGTAAAAATGGCATTAATTTTTGTTTTAAAATTCTGCCCAACCTTGCTAATTTAACCGACTATGTAAATCTTATAATAACCAAGTTACCCATGCAACACATGTAGATTATTGTCACCCTGTATAGGAAGAGGTTTTCTTTTTCGTTGGTTACTACATTAATAAAAGAGGAGTTTTATGTTTTAATATTTTAAACTAGCATAAAATTTTGCAGTTAATTAAAATTAAAATTTATATATGGTGTGTCCCTAATAACAGAAGAATTCCTTATAATACCCAGAGTAGAGAGGCTCCAACGACAGATCAAGACACAGTTATTAAGCGACGATCTTAGATTTTTTCAGTTTGCATGAAAACAGTCGTAGTTATCCTAAATCTGTTTTGATATTCTAAATCAGCATAAAATTTAGCTACTTTTTCAGCTTTAAACCTATGGTCTATCTCTAATAATATAAGAGTTCCTTATAGACCCCATGTTAGAGAGACTCCAATGATGGAATAACACACGAACCCGGTACATTTGTATAGCGATCATCTCAGATTTGTTTAGTTTATATATAAGCCGTTGCATATATCTGAAATCTGTTTTGATAATGTTAATTGTCATGAAATTAAGCAATTTTGCTTAATTTAAACATATGCTCTAGTTCTTATAATAAGCAAGATATTCGTGTTGGAACTATCGAAGTCTCCGTGTGAACAATACTAATTGTAGACAAATCTTATTGAGGACTGCTTAGTTTAAATAGATATCAGAAATTTGTTTTGACATAATTAATCAGCATATTATTAAGCAACTGTATCGATTTTAAACCTTCGCTTTAGCTCTTATAATGAGCGAGATTTCTATGTTGGTCTGTTTGGTTGCAGTTATTTTGTAAATTTTTGAAAACATTTTTGGCAAACAATTTAATAAAAAGTATTTATTTTTGTGTAAATAGACTTACCCCACTCGTTATAGCCACAATGCACGATAGTAATAAAAGATATCTCATTGTACCACACAAATGTACGATGCTTAATGATTAACGTCTGTACAAATGGTAGTATTCTTGCTTGAATCTGCAATTTATTGAACATGTTGAAGGTTAAGGACGCTACTGCCAAGGCTAATAATAGTTATTAAAATCGTCGTATTAACCTGGACTTTACATAATCTTTAATATCGGTTAATACGCGGTAACTGTCCTTATAATACTCTAAGATGGTTAATAATTAGAAATTAACTACTTCCTTTACCAGTTGAAATAGTATTTTATGTGCAGTAACTTGCATACACAATATAATATGCCATTAAATATGTTTTACTTGGTAATCTTTTAAAGTGGAAAAAATATTAAAGCTGTATGAAAACTGTAACTTGAAATAAAATTTGTAATAATCGCGACATTTGTTTGGATTAAGTGTCTCAGCAAAATATTTTTATTGGGACATAGATACTGTTAATGAGTGTAACTTATGCCCGGTTTCTCCGACACATCTTAAGATCTAACTGAATCTTAAGTTCGCCTTAACGGTATAAAGCGTTGCACCAAGCAATTTTAAGAACATATTCGACTTGAGCTGAGCTCACATCTTGAGTCGCTGTTTACTAGAACTTGAGCTGGAGTACATAACCTAAAAGTATCTTGTATTTGCTTTGTTTGTAGTTAAGTGTTTGTTTAAATTGTGGTTTAAGTTTAAATATGGACATTGACTTTATAAATATGATAGATGATGCAGATGATGACTTGTACGACCCTGTAATTCCTCGAAGGCGATTTGTTCGCGCAAATCCATTTACGGATTTCGAATACGATCGTTTTTTTATGCGTTTTCGCCTCACAAAAGAGACAGTTATTGTGATCTTAGATCAAATTGAGCCTCAATTGGAGTATACAGGGTGTTTGAAATTCGAGTTTAAGCATGGGGATCTCGCGTATTATAATAGCTAGAGTATAGGTTTAAATTTGGCAAAGTTGCTAAATTTGGTGCTCATTAATAATCCAAAGAGAAATTGGAAATATCTCAAACAGTATCCGAGAAAATTAGGAAAAACTGAAAAATACGATTTTTAAAAATCGTTTATAACTCCTTTGGAGTTTGAAATATTTTAAATGTGTAAAAAAGTTGCCCTGGGCAACTTTTTAAGCCCAATCGGATGGTGGTCACAAATTTTTCCTAGGTCGATTCGTTTTTGTTTTAGACAACCAACTTTGTTTTTTGTGATGGGCAGCATATCGCGTTTTTCTTCGTTATTAAAGTTCATTTTTAGGACTAACAGGCCTTTAAAACTTTTAGATTGTTGATCGGTTGTCATGGAAACAACATAAACTACAATGACCGGCCAACCTGATTTATAATGGTTATTGTTTAAAACGTATTTTTTTAAATTTGACAATAAAAGAAAAAGTAAAATACCATGTGTGATACATCAATGGATTTAGAAAAATAAATGCTATTTGATAATGTAAATAGCAAAACTTGCGCCCATAAGCAAAAACAAAGTTGGTTGTCATAAAATAAAAACGAATCGATCTAAGAAAAATTTGTGACTACCATCCGATTCGGCTTAAAAAGTTGCTTCGGCAATGTTTTTACACATTTCAAATATTTCATACTCCAAAGGAGTTATAAACGATTTTTAAAAATCGTATTTTTCAGTTTTTCCTAATTTTCTCGGATACTGTTTGAGATATTTCCAATTTCTCTTTGGATTATTAATGAGCACCAAATTTAGCAACTTTGCCAAATTTAAACCTATACTCTAGCTATTATAATAAGCGAGAACCCCATGCTTAAACTCGAATTTCAAACACCCTGTATACATAATCTATTTATTTTATTTTCTTCCACCAAGCTAACTAATAATTGTTTTTCCTCCATGGTATAATTTATTCTTTTTTTTCCGCCATTTCAACACAAAAATAATAAACAACGAACTGTAACTTTATGTGACTAACAGCTGATAGCAACAACAAGATGCCACTTACAGGGAGCCGTTTTAACAGCTGTGATGTAAATGGCCAATGAAAATTAGCCATTTCAATCTGCCGCTAAAATGTGCCGACTTCTTGCAACGTTGCCAAACCGAGTTCTAACTTAGCTGAGATGTCTAACAGATTCCGGAATATGCTTTCTGTGCAACGCATTGGTATCTTGAGACGGTCTTAAATATAAGGCGGGCTTATATAAGTTCGATCTTGAGATGTGTCGGAGAAACCGGGCATTAGATTCAATAAATTTACAAATACATTTTTATTAAATGATAACCCATAAATAGTTTTTTTTTTAAAATATTTAGTTTATCTCTATTTTTATTAAATATGAATTTTTATCGTTATATTATCTAACGGCTATTGTGAACATTTAAAGAACACTTTCATTTCTGTAATTAAAGGCAATTGCAGGATTATATTTATATGGTTTATTTATTTCAGTGTGATTAACAGCACATTAGTGATAAACAAAATAAAACTATCAAACTTAACGTATTCTTACATCATTGCTGACATATCCAAACCAACCTGAAATAAAACCAAATTAGTTGGGTAGTTGGTTTATAATTTTAAAGTTATAATAAAAATTAAAATAAAATTTTACCGTTTTGGCATGTTTATATTCACATTCAGAAATATGCAAAGCTATTTGGCATTCATCCCCCTCATCTTTTACTGCGAATTAAACAAGCAATAAAGATGTGGTATATCATTAGAGAAACTGTTTATTACCTTCTGTTGAACACTTTTCTATTATTTGCATCATTTTATCATAACACGCTGGATCGTCAGCCTTAAGTGGGGCCAAAGCAGCTATAGCTGCGTTTTTATCAGCTTTTCCATTTTTATCTTGCTGTAAAAAACCGCCTTATACATTCATAAGATTTTAACATGATCACCTTAATTGTAAATTTATATTGAAAGCAGGGTGGATAAAAATCATGATTTTTTTTAAAAAATCAAAAAAATCGATTTATTTGATTTAAATCAGATTTTTTTGATTTAAATCAAATGTACCATATTATCGAAATTAGTGACATATTCACATGCTATTTCTGTTTTGTGCTTATATATTTAATAATCAATATATTTAATTCAATGGTAAATTTTTGTCAAAATGAAAAATTAAATATAATGATTAAGAATTTTGAAAAAATCAGTGCTAAATGGTGATGTTTAATTAATTATACAGGGTGAGTCATTAGTGGCGGATCGGTCGATTGTGGCTAAACGGCTTGAGATATGACGTTGATTCAAATGCTATTTTATACAGTTTTTTCTAAACAACACAATAAAAATATTTTCAAATATACAGGGTGAGTCACCTTTCTGGAACTAATAGCAACTTTTATATTTCAAATACAACACCCAATTTTTTATTTAATATTTTTGACCGCCTTAATTTCAGCTTTGCATCAATATAAAGTACTACAGGTTTTTATACGGCGTTGTAAAAAAAAAATTATTTTCTAAATTATTCAAGGTTTTAAGTCTTTATTTAAAAAATTCTCCTGAAGTTATTTTGAAATACAGAGTTGTAATTTGGTATGGACATGCAGAAAAAAATTCTCTGTTCGCTCGATATGAAAAAATTTGAATCACACATACAGGGGTGTTTATAAATAGGTGGCAACTTCCATGATTTTCAAAAGCTCGTAACTCGATTTTTTCAAATGCAAACCCCTGTATTTTTTTATGTCATCGAATTCGTCTTTAAAAGAGCTTCATATTTTGTTAAGTATGTCCTATACCCAAAACTCATACTTTTCGAGATATTCGACATTTTTTTTCAAATCGGTATTGAAGAAATAGAGCGCCGTGGAAATTGAAAAAACTGACTGTTCACTACGCTAACGTCAAAAACTTGTCATTTATATTTTGAATTATTGCATTTCCACAATGAATATTACTTTACAAGAGTAAATTGATATTGTTTATTCACCATTTCGTGTATTTAATTACTAATAGTAATACAATTTTGTTTTATTATAAATTAATATTATATTGTACTCACATAATCTGTGATTGAAATTGATATTTTTTTTTTAACATCACTTGATTTAAATCAATGATTTTTTTAAAAAAATCACTTGATTTAAATCATGATTTAAATCGTGATTTAAATCAATTGATTTAAATCTGCTCAACCCTGATTGAAAGTATGTTATTTGTGAATAAGTTTCATTTTTAATAGTAACAAACTGATTTAATTTTCTATTAGGACTTGAAAACTTCCATGCATTAATAGTTTACCAATTGTATGTTATTTATTGACTTTTATACTTACTATACCAAATCCCTTGTGTATGCAGGCTAACAAACATTGTCCTTCTCTTCTTGAAGGTAGTTTCTTAGCAGCAAGTTCTGCTATATCATCTGTAAGGAGTATTGTAAATAAAGAGTTCTTTCAGTGTTCGAAAATTTCTTACCAGCTGTTGCTCCGGTCTTTGGCATACAGGCGTCGGCTATGGCGGTAGCTTGCTCCATAAATTTTGCCTTAAAGTCATCACTTACCTGAAGAAAAGTTTAACAAATATTCACTTTTATGATTTCATAAAAATAATTAAATTTTCCATTGAATTTTATAAGCTAACAGCTTAAATATGAGGAGTTTAACAACTCAATAATATATCCAGGGTGTCTCAGATTACATTTACAGAATGGGGATCTCTTATAATAAGCGAGATCTCCGTGCTAGATATGTAATCTGGGACACCCTGTATATTATATACAGGGTGTCACACAAAAAACGCAGCAAGCTGTAACTCCGTTGTTTGTGGTCCGATTTTGGTGATCAAAAAAGTAAATGAAATGGCTCCTCAAATACTATAAACTGAATTGGATTTCAATGTTTTCAAGTTGAACTTAAATGTCAAACGATAGTCATTTTTTTTCCAAATGGCACCATCAATTTTTTTTTTACTAAATCTGGTAGACATTTTTTTTCTGAATTCAATGATGTAATCATAAGTTGATTTTAGTGCTAAAATAAGAAATAAAAAATAAAAGTATAAGTAACAGAAATAAGTTGGGTTTCACAAAATTTTCAAGTGTGCCGTGGAAAACAAAAAAATCTTCAGTCAGTGTGGTATTTAAATGACATTTGTTGATCAAGATTTTTTTGTTTTCCACGGCGCGCTTGAAAATTTTGTGAAACTTAATCTATTTTAGTTAAACTTTTATTTTTTATTTCTTATTAGTTTAGCACTAAAATTAACTTATGATTACATCATTGAATTCAGATAAAAAATGCCTACCAGATTTAGTAAAAAAAATTGATGGTGCCATTTGGAAAAAAAATGACTATCGTTTGACATTTAAGTTCAACTTGAAAAACATTGAAATCCAATTCAGTTTATAGTATTTGAGGAGCCATTTCATTTACTTTTTTGATCACCAAAATCGGACCACAAACAACGGAGTTACAGCTTGCTGCGTTTTTTGGAAAAAAAAATTGACTATCGTTTGACATTTAAGTTCAACTTGAAAAAAATTTAAATCCAATTCAGTCTATAGTATTTGAGGAGCCATTTCATTAACTTTTTTGTTCGCCAAAAACGGACCACAAAACGGATTTACAGCTTGCGGCGTTTTTTGTGTGACACCCTCTATATCATATATAAAATACATTTACAGTAAGGAAATTTCTCTGTAAATTATGAAAATAGATCATTTTTTAACTTACCCCAAACACAATACCAAAACAACATGCTAATACAATAACGTACTTCATTTTTAAGTCAAAATTAGTTTTAATGACGAATTGTATTATTTTCTGTATTAATATATAGCGAATTACGAAGGTCAGAGTGTTAGCTTGTTAATAATTTGCAGTGGTTCATTGCTTTATTTCATTACGCCAAATAACATGTTGTATTTTCCTGTCAATTTTTTTTGTCGACAAATTCACTTGTAAACAAGTGTAATCACATAGATAAAAGAGTAATTTTGGTGTCGTACGCTGTTATTATTTAATATTACCGATTTGCTAAATTAACACATAGCATCTACATTTTTTTTGGCGCGCTACAAATAATACAAATTATTGTTTCATGGCTATTTGTGAAACAATTTGTTAATGTTTTTTTTTTTTAATGAAAAAAAGGCTGCTGTAGTAAAAGGCAGGGCTGTGGAGTCGGAGTCGGAGTCGGAGTCGGAGTCGGAGTCGGAGTTTAGAAGGAATTTCTGGTCAGTGGAGTCGGAGTCGGAGTCGGAAAAAATGTACCGACTCCGACTCCGGGTACAACAAAAAATTGCGAGATGGTCCTTTGCCGCAAAATTTAAGCTCAAATTTTAAATATTTTTTTTATGTTTCTTTTTTTCTTCTTATATTACACATCATAAAATATGTCTTAGTATTTAATTTTGTCGGAGTCGGAGTCGGAGTCGGAGTCGGAGTCGGAGTCGGAGTCGAACTACTAAAATTATCAGGAGTCGGAGTCGGAGTCGACTTTTTTTTTACCGACTCCGCAGCCCTGAGTAAAAGGCACATCATTTGAATGCTTTTAGAGTTTTATGATCAATTCATGCATTGTAATTTTATTTTAGATTTGGATTAATCAAAGTAGCTCATGAAAAAATTATGAAAGGACAAAAAGCAGACAAATGTATTAGATAGTAGTCTTTGGTAAACTGTTATTGATAGCAATTTTGCACACGAAATAACCAAAATCATACTATTCGATTTTGATAATTTATTCTCAATGTATTTTTCTTTAAATAGTCCCCAACATTTATTATATTATTTGAACTTGCTACTACATGAGGAGTCGTACAGATGGCGTACTATATATCCTACTTGTAAAAATCAATAGATGTATAAGTGGTAGAAGAGATCTGCATCAACTACATAATTTTGTTTTAAATATATATGGAGACATTAAAGAATAATAATAATAAAATGTAAACAAATCAATGTATAACGTATAAACTGGAACTGTGCGGACATCAATGAACAGATATACACTGCTCAAAACAATAAAATGGTATTTTGGAGTTGGATTTTATTGCAAACTTTTAAATATCCCTTAAAATTTTCAAAAATATAATGAAAATCCCAAAATAATCGATTTTTTTCTTAAATAAATTGCAAGTTTATAGTCTTGGTAGTTTTCAAAAAGTCTGAGGAGCTGTAAAAAATTGTTTTAGTCCGTTATGAACTAACCAAAGGTGAAAATGCATCGTTTAGGACAGGGGTGGCCAATCCCGCCTTGAACATTTTTCCGGCCCGCGAGATTCATCACACTTTTACAAAATATATTTATTTTATAATGGCCAAAGTAGTGAAAACCAATGTATTAAAAAAATACATTATTTGTGCATCCATATATTCAAAAATTAAGAAATTGTTGTTATTTGAATCGCAAATGTAAAGTAATAACGCTCACCACTTTCCATTATTGAAAGAATTTAAGAAATCAAAATGTAACAATTACATCAAATATGTAAAAGAAATAAGAAGACTTACAGCTGCTTTTGAAAGCCGATTCGGTAATTTAGACAAATACAACAAAATTTTTGAAATGTATTCATCTACCTTTCATGTTGAAATCACATTTTTAAAACATCAGAATCAAAAATAGATTGTTATAACACTTACGCCACAAAAAAAAATCCAATTTGAGAAATCTGGCACAAAAAGTTGTTAGCGCTTTTGGTTCAACTTACACCTGGGAATCGTTTTTTTCGAAAATGAAATTGACCAAACACAAAACACGCTCAAACATAACGGACGCTAACCTGCAACACCAATTACGATGTGTAAATACCTAAATTGAGATCGATTTGCAAAAGCTAAGTGAAAGAGTGGAGAAACAAATATCGCACTAGTAAAATAAATATTTTTTAATGATTTCATTTTTTTATTTCATTTATATTTATATATTTTTTATATTTAATTTTTAGTGTTATACATTTCTTTACAATGTACGTTTAGTATTATTATTATTATATTATCTATGTTTACATGTAAGAATAATAGTAAACACAATAATAATAGCTCATTATGTTTCAATTTTTCACTCCAAACAAATGTCTATAGTGTATCTAAATCTAATATGGGGATATATAATTTTATATGGGGCCCGCGGAGTTATGATGCATTTCCAAAGTGGCCCGCAAGATCATTTGGGTTGGCCACCCCTGGTTTAGGATGTAAAGATTTTCAGAAAATATAAAGACCATCCAAAAACAATCAACTTTTTATTGAAAAAATTGCAAGCTTGGAATTTTTTAAAAATTTTGAAGAGCGGTTAAAAATTGTTTTAGGTATTTTTGAACGAACTAAAGGTGTATATGCATTGCTTAGCTTAGGGTATCTTTAACATTTTCAGAAAATGTAAAGACTATCCTACAACAATAGTTTTTTTTTCCAAAAATAATTGTAAGTCTATAGTCTTGGAACTTTTTTAAAAACTTTTAAGAGCCATAAAAAATTGTTTTAGGAAGTTTCTTAACAAACCAAAGGTGGAAATGTAATGTATAGGGTGTCTGTAATTTTTGAGCAGTATATTTAACACATTCAATGCATGGAATCAAAAAATAATTCTTAAATTATAAGGAAACTATGACAAAGTTTTTTAATTCGTTTATTAATGTGCACTAATTCTAATAATTCACAACAAACCTTATCTAAAACTTCGGTATTTAGGTGTAGTACAAATTTTACATATTTAATTCATCGCCGCTCAAGCCGACCTAAAGAAAAAAATTATGTAAACTTACAAATTTTTATACGCATGATATCTGAATTCAAATTCTTACCTCTTTACAATATTTCTTGGTACACGTCTTGATACTGACCGCTGTTTCACACTCATCTGCGCTTTCTTTTACTGCAACAATAAAAGTTTTGTATTGTTATGTAAGTAGGTAATTACGTGATACTTACTCTCGCCATAACATTTCTCGACCAGTTTCACCATTTTGCCGTACACTTCGGCATCATCCGTTTTTATTGGCTCGAATGTTGCTATTATTTTTGCTTGATCAGCCAGTTTTCCATTTTTTTCTTGCTTGAATAGAAACTTAAGTTGAAAATAAAATTTAATATTGTAGATTGATACAAATTCAAGGGCGTCGATAATTGAAATTTCGGTTGTTATTGGAGATAGGCAACATTGCCAAAATTAAATGAATAATCTTTATCTAACAAGCGTTATTCCAATAGGTGCCTTCGAAGTTGAACCTGTCTGTATAATGTATATTTCGTCTGTTATTAAAAACAACTCCACTACAGCTTATGTTTTACTAAATGGCTAAAAAAGTGGCAAAAGATGTGGCAAAAAAATGACAGAAACAAATTCGAAAATTTGATGTGTAAAAAAAAGACATTCAAATTTTTATTTCATGTAGTTTTTTTTATCAGCTAATAATAACAAGGTTTGTAGTAGTTATTTTTAAAAAGCAACAAGATAGTCAAAGTTGTAATGATGTATGTGACACGCTGTATATTCATAATATTGGAAACTTAATTTTTGTTTTTTGTTAAAATTATGTTTGCTTTTTAAAATCACTTACATATCCCAAATGTTTGTAGATACAAGCGAGTAGGCACTTTCCTTCTTTTCTGGATGGAATCTGGTTATCCATAACTTCAGCAAGATCATCTACAGCAATATATGTAGGGTAATTGTGGGTGAGATGGCCCTAAGGGTGAGATGACTCTGCCTTGTATATAGCAGACCTAATCAAATTTCCTGCTATTTAAAGGTGGGATCGTGATCAGTGTTGACTAGCTGAGTTATATTTTCTGTTTGCTTGCATTGAAATACGAAATTAGGTAAGTTATTTGTGATATAAAAAGTGAATACGTTCAAAAATTTTTAGAACGTTGTCTAGTTTATAATTTATTTACATTAAAAACAAAAAGAATGAATTTTTATCGATGCACGTGTTAATATGATATTTAGAGGTTAGGTTTGTAATCTCGTGTAAAGACATTACTATACCGCTTATGAAAAAAAAACAGATGGGTCATCTCTCCCTTAGTCTCGGGATAGATGGCTCTATTTTTTAGGGGATAGTTGACCCATTATAAAATTGAGCATAATGCCTAATCCGTAATATTTTTTAGTCATGTCGACTGAATATAAAAGAAAAATTGCTAACAACAGAGGATTATAGAAAAATGAACAACTTGTAGAGGCCACTGATGCAGTCCGAAGTGGCAAAATGGGTGTGAATGCTGCCTCTAGAAACTTTGGCATCCCGGCTCCTACGTTGAGAAGACGAATGAAGAATAATGACTTGTCTACGAAGACTTTAGGGCCACCTTCTTTACTGGGTACAGAAAATGAGGTGAAACTTAAAGCTCATGTCAAAAAGTTGCAAAAATACGGTTTTTCACCAACACGTGAGTGTTTAAGATCCATGGCATTCCATTTAGCCGAAAATTTGGGTATAAACCACAAATTTAACAAGAACAAAGAATTGGCTGGATATGACTGGTTGCACATGTATTTAAAACGACACCAAGACCTCAGTGTTCGAAAATCTGAAGGTGTTTCGTTGGCTCGCTGCCAAGGAATGAATAAAGCAGAAGTTGAGGCGTACTTCCAACTTTTACAAGAAACCTTACTTGAAAATGACCTTATGAACAAACCGGGGAACATATTTAATATGGACGAAACAGGCATGCAACTAAACAATAAACCTGGACAGGTTATTGCAGAAAATTTCTTGTTGTAACGCTGAAGGCTCGTTCCTACCGCCTGCATGTATTTTCAAAGGAAAAAACAAGAAAGCTGAATTCGAAGACGGAATGCCTCCTGGTTCGGTTGTATATATGAATCAAAAATCTGCTTACATTAGCGCTACGTTGTTTTTAAACTGGTTGAAGAGCCATTTTACACCCAGAAAACCAAGTGGAAAAGTACTATTAATTTTGGATGGCCATTCAACTCATTGCAACTCCGTTGAAATGCTGGAATATGCGGAAGAACATAAAATAATATTGTTGTGCCTTCCCAGCCACACAACCCAATTTCTTCAACCTTTAGACAGAGCATTCTTCCACAGTTTAAAGTCTAACTACGCTAAATCTTGTAACTTGTATATTAAGACAAATCCAACCAGAAAAATCAACAGGATGGTATTTGGGCAATTATTGTCAGAAGCTTGGTCGAAATCAGCTACTGTGGAGAATGGGGTATCAGCTTTTAGGGCAACTGGTATCTACCCGTACAATCCAAATGCCATTCCCGATTACGCTTTCTTGAACGAATTTCCACAAGCTACTAATGCTATGGAAGAAGCAGAACCTACCTTACCTAGTTTTTCACAAGCAGCCAATGAAACGACTCCCTTAAAAGACACGCCATGCACAATGTTAAATAAAATTAATCCAATCCCTAGCACGTCATCAGGTGCGGTTCAGCAAGCAAAGAAACGTGGTAAACAAGTTGCCGAAATTTTGACATCCTCTCACAATATTGACACAAAAAAAAGTATCGAAGCAAAAAAACGTAAGTTGGAAGAATCTCGAGCAACTAAAGCACTACAACGTGTTAAAAATGGAGACAGACCCAAACCTAATAAAGTTCTGGATGACTTATCTTCGGATGGAAGTTTTTCTGATTTTGTGGCCCAAGAGTCTGACGACAGTCCTGAGGAAGACGACAATAACGCTGAATGCGTGGGATGTGGGGAGCAGTACATCTGTACATCGAAACAAGACGACTGGGTTCGATGTGTCACATGTGATAAATGGTTTCACGAGGGATGTTCAAAATTTTTGAACGTATGTGATCTTTGTGGAAAAGTTTCACGCCCGAAAAAGAAATAAAATTTCATCCTATTATCTTTAAGACCTGTATTTTTACATGGGCCATGACCCCCTTAATGATGGGTCATCTCTCCCGGATAATCCGGGTTAGATGGCAATATGCACGAGTTGCAGTTTATTTATTTTTGTGAGAAAGTTCGCGATTGTTTTTGTATTTTACTATTACATTATAATTTTGTATGTATTGACTTTGGAAATATATTGTTTTACTTTGGATACCTGTTAAATTTACAATGTACCGATTGTTTTAAAAAAAGTGGGTCATCACTCCCCGAATTACCCTACCAAATAACATGCAATTGTAGTGTAATACGAACATATGTACCTGCACTGCTGCTAGTTTCTGCTGTACAGCGTTCAGATGCTTCAGAAGTTTTTTCCATAAATATTTGTTTTATTTCTGGACTGATCTACAGTGTAATTAAAAAAAATAAGTTTATTGTATTAAGAAAACAAAAACTGAACACTGGAATTGGATGCAGAAATCAAGAACTAATTAAATTGAATAGCCTATTAAACGCAGATGACGTGATACTAATAGCAAATACTAAAAACAAAATGCAAAAGTTAGTGAACGCATGGACCTAAGTAATCGTGGACATGAAAATGGAAGTGAACATAAATAAAACAAAAACTATGATCGTAAACGAAAAAACAAAAAGACGATCAGAACAACAACAAAATTAAATGTAAAAACAATATACTGGAAAGAGTAACAACATACGAATACTTGGGAAGCATTATAACAGAAGATGGGAAAATAGATGCCGAATTAACAAACAGAGCGAGCAAATCAACAAAAATATGTTACTCGTTAAACAAAACAATACTAGGACGCAAAGACATTTACATAAAGGTGAAAATGAAACTACATAATATGATAACATTATCAACAATAACCTACGCATCCGAAAACTGAACGCTAGGGAAAAAAGACGAGGCTAAAATTAACACCATCGAAATGAAACACCTCAGAATAATTGCGGGGACAACTAAATGGGACAGAATAGAAAACGAAAATATTAGAGAAATAACAGAACAAGAATTGATAGTAAAAAAAAATAAAAAAGAGACAACTAAACTGGTATGGCCATATAGTAAGAATGAAACCTGACAGAATCACGAGAAAAATAATGGAAATTGGAAAACCAGCCAGAAACAAAGAGGGAGACTAAGAAGAAAATGGATAGATCAAATAAGGGAAAGCGGGTTAGCAAATGGAAAAGCTGTAGAAGAAATGAAAACACTAGCAAAAGATAAAAAGACATGGTGGAAATAAACTCAGAACACGAAACCACCCTCCGACTCCTAAAAAGGCAAAAGGAGTCGAGAAAAAGAAGAAGAAAACTAAATTCCATACGAACGAAATATTATCGATTTATCAGCAAATAAAAGTGCAGTTTTATATTAGTACTTACCCCATATGTAACAGCTAAACAGCAAGATAACAACATGTATAGTTTCATGGTGAATTTGAAATTAGTTCGCAGGTGAATGGGAATCAGGTGAATAATGGGCGTTTTTATATTAAAAGAAGCAAGGACGCGGTCACAGTTTTTCAATAGTTTTAGTATTTAGTTAATTGGGCTATTGTTATTACAATAAGATAAATGCTGTCGGAAGTTGCACGATATCTCTGCACGTAACTTTTTTTTCATGCAACAATTTAACTACATTACTGGATTGGGTCGCCATGTTTAATTAATGTTTTGTTGCCTTGTTATTTAAGCGTTCTTATTTTAGTATGATAGTGGCATTAGATGCAGTTAATGAATGGTTTTATTTTTAGACGAATCTGGGAGATATCAAATAAATATACAGAGTATATGTTTCAGTTTGAAGAACAAGAACACCTCGCGATTGAGAAAGAAGGATGGTTAAATGAGCAAAGAAGTGTTTTTGACGGGCTTAGTTAGAATCTAAATCTAAATGATGTAGAAATGTAATCTTCTTAACCCCTATGTCAATAACCTAAGCACTTTTGGTGATAGTTTTTAATGTTTTTGTGATTTTTTTCTAAACACCTCCTAGATCGTCGCGATTTTACCTTTTTTAAAGCCATATATGGTTTTATACCTATATTTGTTTTCCGTCATGGACCAAAATATTTTTTACATAAGAGTTCACGTAGTCATTCTCAATAATCAGGTACCCGGGTACCCACCTATAGAAAAATGAGATTTATGAGCAATTATCGATAAAACACACTTATACAGGGTGTTTCTTAAATGTTGCGAAAAACTTCGGGAGATAATTCCTTATCGAAAATTAAGGGAGGCTTTCGGAGTTACACACCCGCCCCTAACGAGGAGCGGTAAAATTAGGTTTTTATTTTATTTCTCAAATTTGGATAAATGTAGGAAAATGATATTTGGTAGATGTTTTGTACTTATTAAAAGGTTTCCCATAGAAGTATTTTTAATTATCTCCCATCTTCATAAGGGGCTAAAAATTGCGACCCCTGTTTTTTTTTTATCAGAACGTTTTGGAGGCTTGAAATTTTGCAATTTAAACAATTTTCTTTGGAAGCTTTATTTTTAAGAAACATTTTTTTAAATTTTTCTGCGACACCTACAGTTTTTGAGTAAACATGAACCATTTATATGTTCTAAAAAAAAAAAACGATTTATTTTGGTGGTTCCCATGGTTTGTTGAGTAGAATTGACAGGTGTTGTCACCTCTTGAACTTCAAAATGAATTACACCCGTCAATTCTACCCAATACGAACATAAACAAACCATGGTAACTGCCAAAATGTATCCTTTTATTTAGAATATTATTTACTGGTTGATGTTCACTCATTTAATTTTTTTTACTCAAAAACCGTAAGTTTTGCAGAAAAATTTAAGGAACAAAATAATTTCTAGGTAAATCAAGCTTTCAAAGAAAATTTTTTAAATTGCAAATATCAAGCCTCCAAGAATTTCTGATAAAAAAAACCAACAGGGATCACACTTTTCAGCCCCTTGTGAAGGTGGGTGATAATTAAAAATATTACTATGGGAAACCCTTTAATAAGCATAAAACATCTACCAAATGCCATTCTCCTACACATCTCCAAATTTGAGAAATAAAATAAAAACATAATTTTACCGCTCCTCCTTGGGGGCAAGCGTGTAACTCCGAAAGGAGACGTCTAAGGAAGAAAAAAAAAAAGACCCCGCTTAATTTTCGATAAGGAATTACCTCCCGTAGTTTTTCGCAATATTTAAGGAACACCCTGTATAATTACAGGGATGATTATTTGAATAAAAACTAATGTCTACATGGGGAATAACAATATTTATTTATTTAGGCACATTCTTTACATTTTGTAGCAGACAAGCTTTTCGCATGCTATGCAATTTTTTTTAGTTTTTCTGCGCTTTTTTATTGCTGCTCTATAGCATAAGTGACATGAACCAGTAATATTTATGACTATAAGTCTGAAAATTATTTTATAAATTACCGATTTGGGGTTCTGTATAAAACTCTTTTACGTCTAATTTTACAGAAAAATAGGAGAAAATTATTCTTCTGTGATTGGTTAAAATCGAAAGTAATTTGTAACAACACAAATGTTTAACAGATTTTTAAAATACAGGGTGTCCCAATTATACACCGCCAAAAAGTAGGTGCATATTCCTGAGTGAAAATGATGACCATTTGTCAAATATTTTGTTATCCGAAAATGCTTCCTTTCAAAATTAGAGACCTCCAAAGTTGCAAGAAAAAAAAATCAAAAAATCGATTACGTCCTAGCCGTTTAAGCTAGAGCTATCAAACTTGGCGGAAATGTTTAGGTGTTTCCCATTGACTTTGTGGGATAATTAGAAGGAAAACACGTAATTGGAAGTATGATTTATAGTCAGGTCATCCGCTTAATTATGAACAAGCCTTAAGTCAAGCATGACACTAGCCAACTAAGTTTAGTAAAAAAAAAATTTGAGGTGTATAAACAGAGTTTGTCGATGCATCTTTAGCGCCAATTTTCTCGAAAACGGCTACGTTTACAGCAAAAAACAAAGAGGGACGAATTTTTTCATCTTAAGTCGTACTTTCTTATGGACGAATGACATTTTCAGTTTTATTCCAGAGAAAAAAATTCTGAAGATGGTCTGAGGATGACCTGACTATAAATCATACTCCCAATTACGTGTTTTCCTTCTAATTATCCCACAAAGTCAATGGGAAACACCTAAACATTTCGGCCAAGTTCGATAGCTCTAGCTTAAACGGCTAGGACGTATTCGTTTTTTTTTTTTTTTTTTTTTTGCAACTTTGGAGGTCTTTAACTTTGAAAGGAAGCATTTTTGGATAACAAAATATTTGACAAATGGTCATCATTTTCACTCAAGAATATGCACCTACTTTTTGGCGGTGTATAATTGGGACACCCTTGATAACGAAGTTGGGCAAATTTTTACAATAGGGTGTTGAGCTAGATGGTCGTTTCGAACTTATTTAAATATGTATATCTAGTTTGTTTATTGCCTCATTCAAAAGTAAATAAAATGTTTCGTATGTTTGTTACAGGTTTTAGAGTTTAAAATTTAAAACTGAATGATTTGACCAATTCTATTTACAAAAATATACAAAACTTGTAGCATAAGTTTATTATAAAAATTCTGTAGGTGGGTATCCGGGTACCCGGTCATTGAACAACGTTGCAAATTTCGGTAATTGACCAAAGGCGTAAGGGTTAACCTGTGTGTATAGCCCTTCTTCTTAACTGTTTATTCTTTGCTTTTGTTGAATCAGTGCGGTATAATCAGCGAATAATCACAAATATTCGCTTCTAATTTTTCAACATAAAGCGAAACCTTTAAGTAAACACTTTCAATAATTAACGGCACTATTATGCTGGTACCAGTACGCGTATAAACGACGCACCCCCTCAACGTTATCTACAAAACGTGAAAAAACCTTGTGCCACTGAGACTGGTATTGTAAAGTGGTCTCCGGTTCTAGATCTCAGAGGTCATCGTTTCCGCACCAAGACCGCCACGGCAAGGTGTCTTAAGTCTGATGCACTTCAGTTGGCTGCGGAATCCGTTCGCGCATGTTCAGTGACAACAATACGACAATGTGACGGTAAATGCGTTTTGTATACGAAACATTAAAAACTTTTTGCTAGCTACTATATTTATATTCATGATAACTGGTGCGCCCTGAGATTAAACAATTGTGCATTAATGGATATCTATTAATTATAGCGACTGAAGAATTTAAATACGTGTAAGTGTTATGCTCTTTTTGTTTCCTGCAGTTGTTTTTTTTTTGTGTTATCTAACAGGAAATACGAATCGGAGTGAATTAGATATCGCATTCTTTAACAATGCTATTTAACTTTGTTTGCAGATGTTTAAACAGAACTGTGCCCAAAGTTTAACTGAAAATAAATTTCAAAATAATCTCTATAGCGGAAAATCACGTTGGCATAGTTTTATCGGCATTTAATTTAAAAAACAAACCGACTAGGATAACAGAAATGATATGGAATTTGTACGGTTACGGAGACAAAAATAAAATATACATTTCCTGTTGGTTAGCGTAGGTTGACTCACCTACGCTTTCGACTGGTATATTTTTACAAAACAAATAGACTGCACAAGGTATTACGGAGTAAATTGAAAGTGTCTTAACACCTTCATATATTTTATTTACATGTTCCAGTGGGAGCACGTGTGTGGTGTGGTTTGTACAACCATCTTGTCGGACATTAACCTGCGTTGCTGCATTACATTAAGATTATTTTTTGGTGTTCACATGTGCTTATCGACTTAAGCCTTAAAAAAGAAACTATCGAGACCTTGAAACGTTCATTTATTACCGTTTTTGTGAGATTTTAAATATTTTGACCATACTTGAAGATTGTTTTTTTATGTTAGTGTACAGGGTGGTCCAAATTTGATGGGATTACATGGGTATCTCGCTTAATATTCAAGATAGAGAAACGGTTAAATTACCAAAAATGTGTAGTATTTTAAAACAAGCTCAGAACCGTTTTCAAAAATAATCTAATACTTCCGGTTGTTGAGTTATTAAAAAAAGTTGTTTTTTTTTGGTCATATTTATAACGTGTCATATCTTCGTTATTGTTGTAAATTTCAAAAAAATGCATGAAGATTATTTTCAAATACTTTTATGTTAAATTCCATGGTACTAAAAATAATTTTTTACGCTCCCCGTTAAAAAGTTATGACACAAACTTACCCTTTCTTAAATGGAAGCTATAGTTGGTTATGACTTATTTAAATTCCTTTTTTTTTTCTCGTTCCAAATATACAAGGGTTGATGTAGTTATTTTTAATAATACGCAAGTTACGAAGGTTTTTACGTTTTTGTTTTTAAAGAACAACAGCTGGCTGTGAATACAAAAAAAAACAAGGTGTAAAACCTTTTAAAACTCATGTTGTACAAGTTATGAAGGTTTTTTATTTGTTGTCGAGATAAAAATTATAAGTTTTTAAACATAAGATAACAATATAGTTAGAATCAGCAGTTATGCAGTAGTATATTGTTGGATATCTTATGTTCAAATATTTTTAATATTTATCTCACCAAAAAATTAAAAAACCTTCGTAACTTGTATTAGGTACATGAGTTTTAAAAGGTTTTACACCTTGTTTTCTTTTTGTTTTCACAGACTACAGACTAATATTTTCTTTAAAAAAAACTGAAAACCTTCGTAACTAGCTTTTTATAAAAAATAACTACATCAACCCTTAAATATTTAGAATGAGAAAAAAAAAGAAATTTAAATAGGTCGTAGCCAACTATTGCTTCCATTTAAAAAAAGGTAAGTTTGTGTCATAACTTTTTAAGGGCGAGAATTTTTTTTTTGTACCATACAATTCTACATGAAAATATCTAAAAACAATCCTTTTACATTTTTTTGATAAGGGAGATATGATATAAATCTTTAAAAAAAAGGTTTTCGCTAATATCTCAAAAACCGGAAATGATAGAATATTTTTGAAAACGGTTCTGAGTTTGTCTCAAAAACCTATGTAATCTTTGTTTAAAGAAAACGTATATTCATTGATTTAAATAAAATATTGAACATAATAGACGGATGAAAATTATGAACAAAACCTACAACGTTAGTGCTCTTAGTTCAAAAAGCAACTGTTTCAAACTCACCGCATTTTTTAAATTTAATTATTTGACTTAATGAACATAACGACTTCATCAATTAACGTTAAGCACTTTTTAGGTTTTTTATTACTTAATGTAATTCTATTAAAATATTTTGAAGGCTTGGTCATACGTACACGATAAAAAAAGTTCATACAAACAAACAAAATTAATTCGTTGCAACTCCTAACTAGTAATGTTTTTGGTAATTGATAAAGATCAATTGTGTTGTACCAACCGACAGTATTAATTTAAAAAAATGATTTTACGTGAACTGCAATTGCTCGCCCCATGATTAAAGTGTCGCGAATTTGTATTGCCTTAACCAAAAACTTGTAATGCTACAACCCACAAGTGTATTAAATCTGCATCAGTCTTATTTTTTTTTAAAGATAAATAGTTAATAAACAACTTGTTTCAGTTGTAATTGGATTTTCTTGCGAAAGCTCAATAATTACTTCTAGCATTATAATTTACTAACCAAACCTGAGATTAATTGAATATTACAACTACTTTCTGCGTTTGGGTAAAATAACATTTCTTTTCAATAAAAATTGCTTTATTTCTTTTTACATAAAAGTGACGCAATGCTTAGCAGAAATAATCTCATTCTACATTAAAATCTGAATGCATGCGGTACACAAACATAACATATGATTTATTTATAAGGGTCTAACGATATGATTTTTTGGATAGACATCACTAAATTTTCGTAAGTGGGTTGATCGTCTTCTACGGCGACCATTAACAACTCCTAATTGCAATAGTACCGGGTTTGTTGAAAATGCAGCAGCTGCTCCCAGTAATGCAATGCCTGCTAAGGGTATCAGAAGGCCTTTTAAGGCTAGAACCTGAAAATTATTAAAATATTTATTTACTTACAAGGGTCTTATAAAATGTGATTTACGAGAAAATTACAGCGAAACAGAATTTGTTGAACTAAATACTAAATAAAAACTTAAATATACAGGGGGGACCAAATTCAAATGTTTTACGGGGTATCTCGGTTAACGTAATAGTTATCGAAAATCTGACATCGGTCTCCTGGGCTATTTTTTTGAGAAAAACGCCTGTGTAATCAGATTTTTATATCGCTTTCCATTTTGGAACTACAGACGAAAAATGAAATTTCATCATTTTTGAAAATATGCTATAACTTCTTTATTTATTAAAGTAGAACAAAATGTTATCAACGTTTTTTGTGCAAATTTTTATGCTTCATTTTAAAACAAAAATATTTTTTTTAGCGACCTTGATATTCGAGACATAAAGTAAACTTATATTTTTTTAATTGGAAACCCTAGTTGGCCATGACTATATAAAAGAGCGTTTTTTTCAGCTTTTTAAAAATGTATAACTTTATGTACATAGGTATTTGTTGCAAAAAAATAACCGAGATATAACCAATTTTGTGGAAATTTCCTCATCAAAGTTTGCCATGATGTCGTAAACAAGTAATTTTTGCAATTAATAAACAAGTAAACGTCATACCCATATAAATTTTTAAACTTTTTAGCAAATCCTCTTGTTCTTTTGCATTTTATAACTTTTTATTGTGAGATTGTGAACATGGCTTTTGAACACTTTGAAAAATTTAATATGTAAAATTTACATTGTAAGTGCTAAAAACGTAGCTGCTGCTGCTAAAAAAAAATAATTTTATATTTAAATTAAGCATAAAAATCTGTATAAAAAACTTAAATAACATTTTGTTCTATTTTAGTAAATAAAGAAATAGCAAATTTTCAAAAATGATGAAGTTTTATTTGTCGTCTATAGCAGTGTTTCCCAAACTTTTTTAAACCATGCCCCATCGTAACGCCTCAAAAGATTTTAATGCTCCCTTTAGCATAATAGTCAAACAAATTCCGATAAGGAAGAATGCAAATAGATACTTCAAATAAAAAAGAACATAGGTAAAGCTGTTTTTAATCTGACTTTCTTCAGTAAATATAAATTATATATTACACTATGTATATTATTTGTCCCCGAAAACATGCAAATTGCCCCCCTGTGGGGCCTACGCCCCTCGTTGAAAAACACTGGTCCTTAGTTACGGTGACCATTATTTTTAGACAAAAATACATACAAAAGGGTACCATGACAACTTAAACAAAAGCTTTTAAAAGCTTAATAGAAACATTTATTTTACATTTAAAAATATTAAAATTCTATTTTAAAATAAATGATAAAATAAAAGATGAAAAACTCTTGTAAATAAAAAAATATTCATTCAGTTTAGTTAAATTAATTTTGATACTTTTCAATACTGAGTATTTTTTTAAAGATACCTTTCAATTTTGATTTTTAAATAGTTCTTAAATTCTAGACAATTCATGTTGTTAATACATTTTGTAATTAAAAGTGATTTCAACGTTCGTTCACATTTCCAACTTCAAAAAATTATATTAAGCACACTTTTCATTACATCTAAAATACAGTACGTTTACTTTTTAAATAATTATACAGTACAGCGCCTTCAAATACTGCACTGTACAGGATGGCCCATTTTCGATGCCCATACACCTATCTCGGTTATTATCAGAGATAGAAAAAAACTAACTACGTAGTCTCGATTTCTTTTTTCAAGAGGAATTCATTGCTGTAAACAGATTTTTGATATCTTTTTTAATTTTCGAAATATAGCCAAAAACCGATGTTTGGCAATTTTCAAAAATGTTAAATATCTCGCCTAAACGAAAAGACAGAGAAAAATTGCAACGACATTTTTTACGCGGTTTTTTGTCCTTAATAAGATAGCGATATTCATTTTTTTAACTCATATAAATATCGATATAGAAAGTTAGGTGCAAACTACATTTGTAATAGATTGTACATTATTTAAATCTTGCTTACTGTTCCAGTCAGTAGGATTTTATTTAGTTTTTCGTAATTTAGAAAATAAAAACAAAAAATAATAGGGCATATAAATTAAACACACGCATTTGCATTCTTATTAAATGATTCGTAATTATTTTCTTTGGTTATAAAGTTTGATAGGGGACTTTGTCATTAGGTATGTTAATTATCGGAACAGTGGAATTATAACAATCGCCTAGTTAATTTTGTTTATTGTTTGCTCAGTTCATTTATTATTACGTAATCCTATGTCGACTTTTTTTATTTTCATTATGTGACTAGCTCATGCCACGAAGTTTAGTTGATAACACGTAAATAATAACTGAAAAAAGGGGAAAGTTGACAAAAAAAGTGAAATATGTTACATAATTATTACTCCGGTTATTTTAAATTATTTTTAAATTTCCTGTGTTCTTGGAAAACGTCTTTGGTATAATATTTTGCTTAAACAAGATGATTTACTTTTGTTAATAGTTGATAAGCACGATCTTAAAATAAACACTCAATATTATTACACAAAAAATGTGTTAAAACAGGTTTAAGTTTAAATTGGTCAACCTCTTTCCACGTTACGGTACGATTTTACAAGAATAATTTGGTCCTTTTAAAGGTTAAAAACTTCCTCGTCGTTTGATTTATTGAGACATGTTATGTGTTCCCCTTTGTCGTGTTTTTAACATACAGTTGTCTCATATTTGTAATTCTAACGAACATCCTTGTTCCGAGTTAAATGAGCTGAATTCTTCCGTCTATTTAATTTGCTGAAAGGGTTTTTCGTCACCGTGTTCTTTAGCTCTTGGGTTTGCTAAACACGTACGGTTAGGTCTGTAGATTTTTAAAGTCGACGCGTTATATTAATTACGTACGTTCCGTTGACAATGGACATTGTGTTGCATTGTTTTTTACGATGCAACAACTTTTATTTTTGATCGCAGAACATGTAATTACTGATTATACCGTTACTTCCTCATCAATTTTGCAAGGTTAAAAACTATGTTGATGTTTTACAGCTTCACTTTTAAGATTAATTTGAAAACAATGAAAGACCGTAAAATCTTTGCTGTTACGTGTAAAAAATTTAATTAAAAATAGTTGTATTTCGTGAAAAATATTTTGTAGGAACGTTAAATCAGTTTCAAAACCCTTATGTCTTAGTACCAATCCTATTAATTTATTCACATGCAGCTGTTTTGGTTACTACCATTATGGGTAAAGATATAAAATAACGTCTTCCAAAATTCTTAATTTCTTCAAGAATTTTTGTGTTCAAAAAGTGTATAATTTTGGTCTCGTACACATTAGGTATCCTAGATTAAACCAAACAAACAAGTTAATGGATTTTTATTAGGAATAAATGATAAATGGAGACAAGAAAAACTTATAAAAAAGTTAAAAGAAATTTTTAAACACGAAAATTCTAATGAAGTTCTAGAAACTGGCGGGGCATGTCTAAAAGAAATTTTTCGTAAAAAATGTAAGTGATATCAGTGAAATTACTTATATTAATAATAAACTTTATATTAATAAATGAATAATTCGGTGGTCCACATGGAAGGGCCATTATTGGGATCTCGTAAACGGGCTACAAAGAAATTAGACAAATTGTTTCCGTTTCTGGGACCTATTCAGTGATGCTTTAATGTTTTAAAAAAGTTCCATGGCACACTAAATAGTAAACAAAAACCAAAATGGGCATTTTTTAAAATCGCTAATAACTTGGTTTATACTTGATGATACAAAGATATGTTTGGGGAAAAGGTTGTGAATTTTATACGCACTGTAAAATGAAAACATTCATTTGTTTTAATATTGTTTAAATTAATGGCGTTCTACAGCTTCATAGGGACTTTTAGATGAATCTTATTTGTTGCGAGCCTTAATATCAAAATAAATACATTAATTGTATTATTAAAAAGAGGTGAAAATGCTTTTGCATAAGGTCATGGCCAATTATGCTTTCCATTTAAAAGAATGCAAGTTTGTAATTTATCTAAGAACTTAAACAATATTGAAACAAATAAATTTTTTCATTTTACAGTGTGTAAAAAAACTTTTTCCCCAAAAATATGTGTGTACCACCAAGTATAACCGAGTTATTAACGATTAAAAACTGCGCCCATTCTGATTTTCGGTTATGATCTAGTGTGCCATGGAACTTTTTTAAAACATCACTGAATAGATCTCAGAAAGAGGAACAATTTGTCTAATTTAAACTTCTTTGTAACTCTTACCGTTTACGAGATCCCAATAGTGGCCTTCTTATGGAAACCACACTGTATATTATTATTTTTTTTTTTTAAATTGTCAACTTACTTTTTTGATCCCATAACCACCTTGATGTGGTAGGACTTCTTCGTGATGTTCATAATTATGTTGATCATGTCCACTTGGGTATTGACTCGCGTACTGGCCACCATACGGTCCAACAGGAGGTCCATCATAATGTGCTCCACCAAAATCTTGACCTGAAGATCCAAATCCATAGGAACTCACAGGTTTGCCATAATTACCATATCCATGGCCTGGACCGCCAATGTCATTATCATCATATCCTGACATAAACAAATTCTAAATTTAAAAAGTGTTAAGAAAAAGTTACAGCTTTTGTGTACCATTTGTTTATTTTATGTTGTTGTTTTATTTATTACAACATTGGTATACCGATCATGTTTGACTCAAGTGAATTATTTATGATGATTGAAACATACCGTCGACAATTAATTCAATTCGCGTAGTCTAACATTTTATGGCTAATAAATTTATTTTTAAATATCGATCAAAGTTTATTCTTAATTAAAGTCGCGTAAAAATTTAATTTTTTTATTATCTTACCTATACTATCAGAAGGCAATTTGTATTTTACACCAAGACCCGGTATTCCTAAAATTACATTATATAAGAAGACATAATCTTAATATTTTCCTGTTAAGGAGATACATTAATATCTCCTTAAGGCTAACGTAAAAGTCTTTTTATAAAGACTAGTAAAAATTACTGATTCATTTTTGTTTTACGTGCAGTATATTAAAATTATGTACAAACTTCGTTTTTTATCTGTGTTGTTATAATGGTGAATTATTTGCATTTTATCAAAAGTTTAGTTTTATCACTCTGTCTCTATAACGTAATCTTTTATTTTATTTTGTCTTTAGCAAGTTATACGATATTTAGCGTCCTATAAACGCCCTCCTGAATGTAAATACAGTTTGTACATTTGTTTAAGACAGCTGCTAATTGATGCCACTTGCACACTTGCAAATTGCGAATGATGAATTTCGTAACCCTTGAAACAAAAGTTATAAACGACAATTCATACACAAAAGCTTTCACTTTAGTTCAGGGATACATCGCTATTGTGTTTAGTGATGTTAATTGAGAGGGTATAATCTCCCTATTTGGTGTCATAACCTTTTCCATTTGAGCATTATATAATAAGATAACAATACAAATAATTGGAAACCTTATGATGCAAAGAAATTGTGAATATTGAAATCGATAAATTTAAATTTTGAACTAATATTTAATTTAATCTCTAGCTTTAGCTCTGTTAAAGTATAAAATTGCTGTGGTGGAAACAATATACATATTTTTAAAAATTAGTTTTGTGAAGTTTATCGAACGATCATAATGTACTTCAATAAATTACAGCTAATTTGTTTGTTTTTATAAAATTTGGTTCGTTTCCTGTGTTTCGCAACAATATTTAATTTTTTGTTGGTATAATTATGTCACAATTCTGATTGTAATAAATAAATAATAATCAGCATAAATTCAAGAAAACAACAATGAGTATTGTGTTTAGCATTTAAAAGCCATCAAATTTATTATATCTAATTATTATAACAAATTTAGACTTATTGCGACAGAACCATTGTTTAAATATATCTTTTTGTTGAAATTAAGAAACAGTGTTTTAAATACTGTTTAAATTGTTTTTAGTTGCGAATTTAATAAGTGCACCAAGCGATCCATAACTATATAATTAATTGTCGATCAAGATTTTTTGTGCCTAAAATCAATCGTTTTTAAGTTAGCTACATTTTTTTAAAGTATTAATAATTTTAACAAAATGTTAATATTTCACTCCTTAACAACGCCAATGAAAACTAGTTTAGCAATTTTATTAACAAAACTCGCATATTAACTAACCATTAAACAATTAAACTTTTAAAATAATACAAGGAGAGTATTTGGTCGATAAGTTTTGCTGAATGAATAAGCCAATTTCTTATTATAGAATACCTTGTATTTTTTAAGTTTTTTGAAAAAAAAACTATACATATGTAGCATACATAAGTTTAGGCTGCAAATATTTATTGGTTAATAAATTAATATTAAAAAATAGATTTCATATTCGTTATTCTAAGTAAAAAAAGACAAACATAATTTATTATAATTAAGTGATCCAATTATCGAACTAAACACTATACAGGGTGATTCAGTTTGACTGTCGCACCCCCATAACTTTGTTATTTTAAGAGAAAACCCCATAAATCTTTTTTTTCTGTAAATCGTAGAAAATTTTCTATCGAAGGACGTTCAAATGTTATTTCTATATCAGACTTGGGAAGTCAACTTTTTTTTTAAATATCATGGTATAATTTATTATTGATTGTAATAAAGAAAAGTTTTTCTAAATTCGATAGTGCATTAAATAAATAAACATACGTAGAAAACTTTTTGAAAAAAAAAAGTAAAAAATTAGGTATTTATATTGATTATTTCAAAATCGTTGTATTTGACTAACAAAACATAATCGCTGCAGTAATTGATCTATTTTATAACTTGTTTAATTGTGTATTATTATTTTTCGACGAAGAATTATTTTGTGAGTATTAAATTAAAAATGAACCTACTGTCAATTTGCTTCTGTTAGTGTGTACTTAAGGCGATTCAATTTAATGCTCACAAAATAGTCAGTGATGCTTTAATGTTTTTTAAAAGGTTTCATCTCATTGTTTAAATTCTTAGATAAATTACAAACTTTCTTTAAAATAATGCCCATTTTCATTTTTGTTCATTATCTAGCGTGCCATGGAACTTTTTAGAAACATCAAAGCATAACTAAATAGGTCTCTCAGAGAGGGGAAAAAATTGTCTAATTTAAACTTCTTTGTAGCTCTTACCTTTTACGAGATCCCAATAGTGGCCGTTCTATGTGGACCACTCTGTATATCATCGTAGAAATAACATTCCATAGAGAATATTCTACGATTTTGAAAAATATAAGGTTTTTTGAGTTTTCTTTTAAAATAACAAAGTTATAGGGGTGCGACAGTCAAACTGAATCACCCTGTATACTGTTAAAAACGCATTCTGATTTGGAATGATATAATAATATCAAACGCAAAGAGGTACATACGAATTCTAAACTTACAAAGCTTTGAAGATATGCTAAAACACTCAATAAACGTCGTTCATAATTGTAACCTATTACTGTAACAGTTCATTTTAACTTGTTTTTATCGTAGGAAATATTATTAACCTGGTTTAATCAATGTTACCTGAAGAGTATGAATGCTTTTTCCGTGCTCCAACACCGACATAAATCCCATTTTTCACAGTATCGGATGTGTCAAGCTCTGATTTTCTGTTTCCTTTAACACTTCCTCCGTTACCTACAGCGTTCTTACGTTCTCCACTTATTAAATCCTAGAATATTAGCACAATAATTATAAAGTAATATAAAAACCCACTTCACTTACTCTGTCCGTCGGTATATTTGTAATACAGTTAGTGAGCAATAACGAATACACGACCACCAAGAAAAACAGCAAAATATTACTTAACTTCATTTTTATTTTTTATGCGCACGACCCACCATCGCCTTTAATAAAGTATACAAGTGAGGTAAACATTAAAAAAAGCAAAGATATTATCCTTATATGTGTCCTGGATGTGCACAGAATAGAGTTGGGTGTGATCGATACATCAGTCTTAAACTTTCGCTATTTTTTTAGTTTTTTAAGTAATGATCGATCTTATAAAATGTTTTCAGCGACTTTTAACCCACGTGTTTGTATTAAATTTAATTAAAGTAATATTTAGTAGCAATAAATGCGACGAATTTCAACTGACTTTGTTAAAGTATATAAGCTCATCTCTAAAATAAACTTTTCTCTATTGTAATTTTAACATGTGGACCATAAAGTACTACTTGGATGATTCTGAACAATCAAACTGTAAATTGTCAACTCTCTTAGCATGTGCAATAGCACAGCAATCTAATAATATTATGTGTGTGTTAGGAATTCCAATTAGAGGTGGTATCTTTTGTAGCAATCTACGATATGATGTTGCATAAACAACGCACAACTTAAGCAATCTTGGACCTTTCTCTTAGTTATTTATTATTTGCATCAATATTTTTGATTAATAATGTATTCAACGATAATCTATTTAGGAATTTAATTGTGAAACGTTCTTTAAATTGTTAAATTTTTGAGGCACAGAAATATACCGTTTTGAATTCTCCCACAAAATCTTAACTGTAGAAATGACTTTGTATGCGATTTCGAATATTTCAGATCTAATCCTGTCAGTCTGTCATGGCCCACTTTAGCTGAATAGCTGAATATATTTACATCTGTTAGAATCGAAATGGCGACATTTTCCTGTGGCGTTTTCGGGATGTTTCTTATTTTTGTTTTGTGACGCTGTTTGTTGTTCTAGATGTAAAACTGTGTCTGTTTGTTTTCTTTTATCTGTAATTAAATTTATTGTACAGGGTGACAATAACACAGGCCGACATGATTTTTGTTGTTTTGAATTTGATTAGTGTTATTTAGCGTAAAGTGCCCTAATATGGAATACTTTTTTGTTTTCGGCAATAATATTCACATTTATTCAACAAAATTTTGCAAAAAAAATTATAAGGAATTTGTAATGAATAAGCAACACATAACTCGAATTCTGGTACGATATTACTGTAGATATTTCTTATATAGCTATTTTTTTTTTAAATGTTACTACTATTCCATATTAAACTCCCGGGGAACCTAATGTGGAATACTAGGGGTTCTTAATATGGAATATAGAATTATACAGGAAATATACAGGAAATATACATTAAAATAAACAACTGGTCATAGATTAATCTTTTATTTCTTTCTGATTTGCATTATTACTTAAACCAAACCAAAACTCTGTTAATTATGTAAAGTAAATTATAATTCAACAAGTGTCATTCGAACTAATGTTGATAATTTATTTATTTGTTACAAGTAGGACAATAGAATAGTTTTTTTTGTGTGGGTATTTTGCACATTTTTCGTGTGCCCATTTCTGACACTTTTGACACTGAACCCATATTCCTCTACTTAGTGACCATAATCATATTGGCACCTCTTGTGTTCCATATTAGGTATCAATGTGAATTTTCAAAAATTGGTATATGTAATACATGAAATGGTCCCAATCAAAATTTTCGTCTATTTAATTGAAATGTAAAGGCTCATGCTCAATAAACATGCAATAAAATATTTTATCATTTACCCTAGCATATAATATTTTGCACTAACAGATTTAACTTAAAAGCTCAGTAGCACGTCAAAAATATATTTGAAACTGTTATGTAATCTAGTGAATATTTTTTAACTATTTTACATTTGGGAATGTGTGATCAATGTACAAATAGGTACATATACTTTTCAACAGATATCGCTTATTCATTGTCATAAAACTGATGTATTCCATAATAAGTAACTGTTCCATATTAGGGCACTTTACTCCACTAATTCGGTGGCGCTGATAAATTTTAATATAAATTATAGAAATAGTTTTTTGTTTAAATAGTTTTAAAATTTGATGTTTTTTTTTTTAGAATCATTAATCTGTTTTTCCATTTTGTCAAAAAACTTGATGTGATAGCGAAAATCTGTGTGCGCCATTGAATTCAGAGTATGTGATTTGTATAAGGACAGCTATTCTTATATAAAATATCCCAACAGTTTTTTGTTTAGATATTTTTGAAACTTAATTATGTGTTGTTTTTCTTTAAAAACTCAATAATCTATTTTTCCATTTTGCTGAAAAACTTGATGTGATCGCGAAAAACTGCGTATTCCATTGAATTCAGAGCATGTAATTTATATAAGAGCAGTTATCGAAATTAAATCAATGTTCACAAAGTTCTGAAATGTCGGCCTGTATTATCTACGCGTTGCACAAGTAATTTATAAAAGTTAGAGAATCGATCACGTTAGCAAAGTGGAAAAAATTAATGAAAAATTAAAAATGCAATATTGTCGGATCAATGACAGAAAAAAAAAATTGTAAATAAGTATTTTGTAGACAATTGTAATTAAGTTTTCGAGAAACAAATTTGTGAACTACAAATTTTAGTTGTAGACTTTCTGGATTAGCTGAATTAATCTGTTAAAAAAAAATATTCCAGTGTAATATTATTATTAATAATTGTTAATGAACTTCATTCCATTAAATCCCGATGCATCTGTGTGGTGTTTTACAATCTTCTGGGGTCGCTCGCAATATGACATTCCAAAAATGTATGCAATTCCTTACGGCTCGAGTTTTCGTAATATAAGTACATTTCTGCCTTTTCGCCATAAAAAAACAAAAATATTTGTGTGTGGATGCAGTTTGTGGCAATGTTATTATTTTTATTGTAGTTCTTCTTTTTTTAGCGCCTTTTTGTCCAACTGCTTTAATATGGGGGTGGCCTCCAGTGGCGGCGGCCTCATTTTAGTCTAACATAACGGTTATCACAACGAAATACTTACGTATGAATGTAATATGTGATAGTATAATTCAATTTAAGCTTAAATAAGTATAACAAACGATAAACAGTTGAATACAAATATGCATACCTAATCTACGTAAAATTATGCAAGCATTAATCTATTACAATTTTTTTTTTTAATGCTATCGGTGATAATATATGGGTATTAACATTTTGGTTTTCTTTTAAGTTCATAATTTCTTTAATACACTAAACGCTTTTTTGTCTGTAATACGCTCAACTTTATTTATTCACCCGACTCTGCAATTTTTCAATAAACTTACCCGTGTATAAGCCTGTTTTAAAATAAAATTTTAAGTTTTGTTTACCAGATTTTATCCTTAAAAAACATTTTAAAACAAGTTTATTTTTGTCGCATGTAATGTTAAATGGTATTTTAAATGCCATTTAATGTTAGAAACAAGATCACTAGCGACTAATTTAGTAGGTACTGTTGTTAAAGTTGCCTTAGACAATTTTACCTCCACCATATTTAATGATTAATGTGATTGAAGAAATAAAAGAGTATTTTGCTTATAAACTAAAATAGCAATCACCTACCTACAAAAATCGCAATTACATAAGATGTAAACTATTGAAAAATTATGTACAGGGTGTCCTCACAAGGTATGCAACAGCTAATTTTTGCAGAAAGCGAATGTTTAGGACCCAAATAAAACGCTTTTAATAATTAAATTGTTTTTCTGTGTCCCTTCATATCAGTTATCGTGAACAACATGGGAACCTCGTAAACGGTAAGAGATACAGAGTTGGTTAAATGGGTAAAAATGATCTAGTATTTAAGAGCGCAACTGTACTATGAAAAAAAAAACTTGAAAGAATTAATAATTTTTGCGCCATTGATAAAAAACGAAACACATCAGGTTTTTAATTTTTGCTTGTAGGTAACTTAATAATTTGAAATCACACTCAAAATATTTTTCGACATTATCGGAGCACTTTTTTGCGTAGATTTTATATTTGTCAACAAATAATACCTTTTTTCGTTTGGTTTTGTTTTTTTAACATCCACTTTCTTATTTTAAATACGGATGATGTTAAACAAAAATTATTAAAGATAGGTAAAATTTGTTGACAAATTTAACATTACGCAAATAAGTATCCCAATATCGAAAATTTTTTTGAGTGTGATTTCTAATAAGCAAACTATGAGCAACAATTAATTACCTAATATGTCTTGGTTTTTCATCAATAGCGCAAAAACTATTAATTTTTTAAATTTTTTCAAATACCAGTGGCTCTTGTAAATCATTTTGACCCATTTAACTAACTGTATCTCTTACTGTTTCCGAGATTTCCATGCTGTTCACTATAACTGGGTCACCCTGTATATGAAGGAACACAAAAATAGTTTTGATCTGTAAAAACGTTTTATTTAGGTCCTAAACATTCGATTTATGAAAAATTAGCAAGGGCATACTTGTGGCTCACCCTGTATATACAATATACATGTTTTTTGTAACACAAACTTTTTTAAAAATTGTAAAAATGACTGTGTACATCTTTATCTTAATTTAAAATAGAATATAAGCGAATAAACATTTTGCAGCCCCTGACCCGCCGCCTCTGCAGGTTACTGAAGTCCTTACGGTGTCGTAGAGTCGTTCAGTGTTTACTGCGACAGTTGAATGTCGGTAATTTCAGCAGTTCCCCCGGGATATCATCTCTGATAATATAATATTGTGCCTCTTCTAACTCATACACACATGCTTTTTGTACTGTATACTCTGTAACACAAATTTGCTGTACGAAATTATATTAAATTTCTACCTCTAGCTCTGGCCATTAAAAGTTAAACTTGTAGTGCAATCTACCAGACTCGTGGTTAAAATTCATATTTTATAACATGTGACAAATGTATAAGTGTCACCAAGTATATTTGTCGGCGAAGCCAATTACTTCGTGTGTAAAATTTAAATTTCATGTCGTTTTGATCACTTACTGCGAGAACCATGACTTAGGAGTTGTTATATTTTTGGTGTATTTTACATTAAGTGCCCTTTGTTGCAAAAAACTCTATAAGATTTTTTTAACACTTATATTTACTAAGATATGACAGCAGTAAGATTCGCTTTTAAAAAGTACAGGGTGGTCCAAATTCGATTGGAATACATAGGTATCTCACTTAACACTCAAGATAGAGAAACGGTTAAATTATTAAAAATGTGCAGTTTTGTGGGACAAACTCATAACCGTTTTTAATATATATGACAAGAAAACAGTTTTTCGCTAATAACTCAAAAATCGGAAATTCTAGAATATTTTTGAAAACGGTTTTTCTCAAAAACTTGCACATTTTTGGTAATTTAAGCGTTTCTCTATCTTGACTATTAAACGAGATACCCATGTCATTCCATCGAATTTAGACCACCCTGTACGTCTTATGACGTGCGCACCACTGGGTTATAGGATTTTTACAACTGAAAAATGCTCTTTAAAGGATTCTCACGTATAATTCTAACAGCTATTTTTTTTTCAGGACAATGGCCAGTTTCATTCAGTTCAGAAAAGCTCGCAGAGCGTCCACATCTAGTGTATACATCCAGGTAAAATAGTTTAATAAATTAAATAGGAAGAATTTAATTTTAAGGAATGAAATCGTTATAGTTGCATGGCTTATGGCATTTATCATTTTGATGAATGCCACAGAACGGGTGTCATTTTTACATATTACAAGTTTTATGTCACATCTTTTTAATGCTGTTATGTTCAACAATAAATCAAACCGCGTCTGGCATCATGCATTCTCGGTTAGAACAAATTTTAATATCCATTGCTAGTGCTATTTTAAAATGCTCAAAGGTGCATTCTTTCTATTTTCATAAACGTTTGGGCTAAATTTGCTTCTATTAATTAATAACACTAAGAAAGTATTAATAATACTGTATTATGTATGTATGTTATATCATCGGATTTGCTCTTATTAACTACAATTTATTGATTTATTGCAGTTTAAAAGTAGATGCCTTTGAATAAAGCGATGTTACAACGAAATCCGTTCTAGAAGTGCAATTTCCGTTTCTTGACACGAGTTCTCAAATCGACTGTCGTAGATTTGTCCTTAAGGGTGTTCTTTATGAGGTTTCACTTCAAGGGTTGCATTCGATTATGAAGCCTCTGTAAAACCGTATCGAACGTCATGGCACCCCGTTTAGATCTTGAAACACACAATATACAGGTTGAGTCATTAGTGCGGGATCGGTCGATTGTGGCTAAACGGTTTAAGATAGAAAGTTGATTCAAACGCTATTTCATACAGTTTTTTCTTCCGGACACGATAAAAATATTTAGTCACCTCTCTGGAACTAATAGCAACTTTTATATTTCAAATACAACACCCCATGTTTTGTTTAATATTTTTGACCGCCTTTATTTCAGCTTTGCATCAATAGAAAATACTTCAGGTTTTTATGCGGTGTTGTCACTAAAAAAAAAATAGATTTCAAAATGTTTCAAGGTTTTAAGTATTTATTTAAAAAATTCTCCTGAAATTATTTTTCGAAGTACAGAGATGTAATTTGGTAAGGACATGCAAAAAACATTGCTTCATTCGCTCGATATGAAAAAGTTTGAATCACGCGTACAGGGTGTTCATAAATAGGTGACAACTTCCATGATTTTCAAAAGATCGTAACGCAATTTTTTCAAATGCAAACCCCTGTATATTCTTATGTCATCGAATTCGTCTTTAAGAGAGCTTCACTTTTTGTTAAGTATGTCCTATACCCAAAACTCATACTTTTCGAGATATTCGACATTTTTTCTTTTAATCGTTATTGAAGTAGGTAAATAGTGTGCCCTGGATATAAAAAAAACTGACTGTTCACTTCACTAACGTCAAAAACTTGTCATTTATTTCTTGAATAATTGCATTTCCACAAATTATTTTACTTTACAAGAGCAAATTGATATGGTTTATTGCCTGGGAGAAGGTGAAAGAAATAGTTTGCTGGCGGCAAGGATTTACGCACAACGATATCCTGAGAGACGCTATCCAAAACGGGATGCTTTTGAAAAGTTGAAGGAGCGAGTTGTACGTACCTGGCACGTGGATTAAAAAGAAAACTGATCGCAGGAAGAATATTTCCAATGATGAAAATGAATTTTTGGTGTTGACGAGTATTGTTGAAGATACCCATAATAGCGCCAGAAAAATCAGTGAGCAGTTGGAGTTAAGTCAAACCCCACACAGGTTTAGAAACACTAGTGAAGTTCATAACAATAATAAAATTAATTTGGTTGCCAATTTATTTATTGTTTATGTTATAAGTGAATCCACGGGGTTAAGTATCAAGTATCTACCTACTATTAGTAATTAAATACACAAAATATTTAAAAAAAAAACATCAATTTACTCTTGTAAAGTAAAACTAAATGTGGAAATGCAATAATTCAAGAAATAAATGACAAGTTTTTGACGTTAGCGAAGTGAACAGTTAGTTTTTTCGATTTCCACAGCACTCAATTTGCTTCAATAACGATTTGAAGAACAATGTTGAATATCTCGAAAAGTATGAGTTTTGGGTATAGGACATACTTAACAAAAAATGAAGCTCTCTTAAAGACGAATTCGATGACATGAGAAAATACAGAGAATTGCATTTCAAAAATTAAGTTACGAGCTTTTGAAAATCATGGAAGTTGCTACCTATTTATGAAAACCCTGTATGCGTGATTCAAACTTTTTCGTATCGAGCTAATAGGGCAATGTTTTCTGCATGTCCTTACCAAATGACAACTCTGTACTTCGAAAAATAACTTCAGGAGTTTGATAAAGACTTTGAAAATTATTTTGTTTTCAGTGATAAGGTGCAATAAAAACCTGTAGTATTTTATATTGATGCAAAGCTAAAATAAAGGCGGTCAAAAATATTAAATAAAAAATGGGGTGTTGTATTTGAAATTTAAAAGTCGCTATTAGTTCCAGAGAGGTGTCTCACCCTGTGTATTTAAAAATATTTTTATCGTGTTCGGAAGAAAAAACTGTATGAGATAGTGTTTGAACCAACTTTCTATCTCAAACCGTTTGGCCACAATCGACCGATCCCGCACAATGACTCACCCTGTATGTTTTATAGGAGTGTGGTGGCCATAATCTAACCCTAATTGCCATTTCGTTGACAAGCAAATGCGCTTACCAAATATGCGAATATGTGTGTTTGTGCGTTTCTCTCTTTTGGCTGTATGTATCGTTGAATTGGAGAGAGACAAAGGGCTGATGTGGTGGTTGTAATTAAAGTGCAATTGGTCTTCCTGACCGCAGGCACTTACGGTCATATGCGTTTAATGTGCATTCCCCAAATTTTATTATCGCATCATGTCCACAAAACCATTTTGGTGATATATGGCATAAATTATACGTTCGCTAATGCACATTCTGCAGGACTTTTGGCTGCAGCAGAGATATCGGCATTTTCAGCAGTCAGATAATATTTTGTGTAATAAATTAACATTGACGTTTCCGAAACCAAGAATTAAATTTTGAACATTTTTGTCCGGTGTTCTATCATTAGTTTTTTGTTTTTGATTAAATTATTGTTGATCTGTCATGATTCATGATGCAATTATAAGTGCAGGGTGGGCAAATTTCGATGTTTTCATAGGAAATCTCGGTAACTATAAGAGGTATCGAAAAACGGACCCAGCTCCCTCGATCTCTTTTTTAGAGAAAAAGTTAATGGTGAAAACTTAAGGCCCCTACTCATTAGCCAACTTGTCGGACCCGACCGTCGGGAACTCCGTGTTGGGTGTTGTCTACACACCTCCCGACCAGTCCAACCATCACAGCATAAACGTCATAACTTTTTTGATTATTTTGGCTTGATGCCATTTTGTAGATAACAAATTGATAAATAGCGTTAAATTTTCGGTTTAATAGTCCTTATCTAGAGGAATGTGGTGAGGCGGTTGGCTTGTTGGATGGCTGGCCACCCGACCGTTCCAACTTGTCCAACTGTCGGGTTGGTCGGGTGACAGACTACACATTAAACAATTTATCGGAATGGTCGGTCGATTATCCCGACAAATTGGTTGGTGAGTAGAGGCCTTAAAATTGGTTATCGTCTTTTGTTTTTGAGTATTCACTTCGACTTTTCGTTTTATGACTATATCTCGCTTGTTTATGAAAATAAAGAAAAATAATTTTGACGTTCTACAGGCACATTTTTGATAAGAATGCAGTGGCGTAGACAATTTTTGAAAAAAAATTCGAAATTCGAGTTGTGACACAAAGTTGAATTTTTTTAAAAACCCATAGTTGGCTGTGGTATCGCGAAAAAGGGGATTTTTTCCCATTTTAATAATATATATCACGTGGGGCCGATTTATTAATTTTTCTTACATTATAACAAAAACTAGGTTGTTTTTCGTATTTCATTTTTTTCTTGTATTAGGCTTATGTCATTAAGAATATACCTGGTAAAGCAAACTGTTTTAACAATAATTTGACAGAAACAATCACGTTTAATTGTTGATTGTTTTTATTTTTGTACCTTATAAACACGAAATGGTTTACGAATATTACGAAAAGCATGATATGTTAGAATATTTTATTCAAAGTGATAATAATTCTGAAGATGCAAGTAAAACATATTTGAATCGCTACCCATAAAGAGGACAATTTGAAAATTCAATGAAAATAGTTTATAATATTTTTGAATTATCTTCTAGTTTGTATTAATTTATGATTATTGGTAATAACCACTTAACTATATTTAATTTTGTATTACTTTATTTTGGGTTTGTTTAAATGTCCCACAATTAATCAGATTTTGTTTTAATCTTCCAAAAATAGATTTATTATCAGCTTTTGACCATAATTTACTTTGTTTGTTTTTACATTGCAAAAGATTCGAATTTTGAATGCCTAGTGTAATATTATATTTCTAAAAATATGACCAAGTACGCAAAAACGACAAAATATAATAAAAAATAAATCTAATAGAGCTATGCAACCAAATGAACTGTACAGTTTAGACTACGCATCTATACGGCGGGCGTAGGAAATGATGTGAATTTTAGAAAGTAACTCTGAAAGATACCATTAACAAAATATTAACATATTATTCTTCGTTTAAACATTGTTTTTTTTAAATAATTTACCTATTTTGAGGATAAAAAGTACATTATTTTTTCTGTGTATTTAATATTATTTGTAATTTGTGTTTAATGAATGAATAGATCTAGAATTTCTAGATCTACCATGAGTAAATCAGCATACATTTTTATGTAACACGCTTTGTCGTTTTGCAAAATAATTATTTCACGGCAGTAAGTGAAAGTATATACAAAATATAAAACAATTTGCGCTTAACGCATATTAGATGCTGCTACTCAAATTATTTTTATTTAAAAAATTGCTTCAAAATTTATTAAACAGCTGTTAAGAAATTAATGTAATTTTTATTTACTTATTTATTCGAGCATTTCTTTATCATGTATACAACTACAGCATTTTTGTACAGCCTTCGATAGCTCAGTTGGTAGAGCGGTGGACTGTAGAGGAACATGTAGTTGAAATCCATAGGTCGCTGGTTCAAATCCGGCTCGAAGGAAATTTTTTTTTACATTTTAAAATACTATTTTGTAACAAATTGACGTTGCAATGGTCACTCTGAACAATAATTTTTAGTGCATTTGAAAAAAAATTAGAAATTGCTCATTGTAACTGAGTGAATACTTAACACTTAACCTATCGGAAATATATGCAAAGTTTTTAAAATCACTATTCATAGCAATTCTTGAATTACAATTTTTTTACGAATATTTAACTGGCTTGAACATTATTTAACTGACTTATACAATTCAGCAAACCAGTTTATTAAAAAACAGTAAAAATGAAGTTCATCTTGTAATAAAAATATGCACAGCAATTTCTCTTTGTTTGTAATTATTGCCGCAATTGTCATGTTGCAAAACTTGTTGACCTCATACTGTAGAAATACTATGTCCGCGTATTCTTCACCATTCACGCACCTGACAAGATAAATCCCCCATGAACCTTAACGTTATGGCGCATAAGACTCAATGTTAAGAGCCGGATTAAATTAGTATCGCGTGCCTGACTAACCTAGCACATGTTCTCGGTGGCAACAAGAATGAAACCCAGCCGAAGTGTACGCGGTTCACCATCCGAAAAGGTCCGCGTTTCACCCAAGTTGGTTATTCTGTTGAAATTATGGTGCTAAAATTGTGCGTGAAACGTTTTTCATACTCATTCTGTTATCTTGTTACTTTCTGATTTGTTTAAACTTTGTTTTTAAGTCAGTAATAAGCGGTATTATGTTTGTTTTGTGTGAATACAGGTTTTGCTACCGTGTACACGACGCGTCATATGTGTGTTTCGATGAAAGTAAACAAAGTGTGTATTTTAAAAGTGTGGTGTCGTTGTGGCAAGTGTTTTTTTCACATGAATGACACAAATTTTTTGGAAAACAACGATAAATGGCTCGGTATTATGGGGTACGATTTATTTTATAATTAAAATAATTTATTATTTCATTACAAGAATTTGTTCTGATGATCGTTTGTCGATTCAAAAACTTGTTTATAACACGTGTATGTTAAAATCGATTAACGATCGTTGCGTGTACGCATGTATGTATGTATATTGCCGAAATAGGAAGTGAGATTTTAAGTCAGATCCATTTTGAAGTGCAGGTTTTGTTTGAAAATTTTGCGCCAAAAAGCTGACGGTTTAATTAAACCAACATGATTTATGGATTGCGCACTTTTGTGTTAAAATCAGGGTTGGACAGAATTTGATTTTCATTAATAAAATCAAAAATCATTGATTTAAGTTTAAAAAATCAAAAAATCACAAATTTTTGATTTTTTTACGAAACCTGACTATTCGTTATTTTTACAACTAATTTATTCATTATTCACACTGCATTATATCTTCTATACAGCGTCATTCGAAAAGTATCAACAAATGACAAAGTTTTTTATTAAACGTTTCTCAGAAACTTTTATTCCTGATAAAAATTGGTGGATGACCTAAAACTAATTTTAAGAGGAAAAAAATTTCATAAAAATTCATTCGATGCTAGATCTTAGTAATTTCAGAAATATTCACAAGAGTAAAGTGACCTTATTTTACAAAAAAAAGCATAGAAAAAGAATGTTTAGAATTTAAAAATACGACCAAAGGTGAAATTTGTCGTTAAAATTTTGATTTTGATTTTTATAGTTATTTTAACACCCAAAAAGTCTGCAACAAATGAAAAAGTTTTTTATTGGTGCTCAAATAATTTTATTCTTAAGAAAAGTTGCAGCATGATCTAAAGCTAATTTTAATTTAAAAAAAAGTTCAATATAAATTCATGTCACACTAGATTTTAACGATTTTAGAAATATTCGGAAGAGTAAAGTGCCCTTATTTTTAAAAGTTAAAAAAAAAATTGTTTACAATTTAAAAATAATATTGAATAAATCATCGTTTACCTTGATTTTTTTTTTAACTCCTTAAATAAGAGCACTTTAATCTCGCGAATTGTTCCAAAATTGCTAAAAGCTAGTGTTGTATGAACTTGATCGAGCTTTTTTAAACTTAAAATAAGTTTTAGGCCATGCACAACTTTTCTCCAGAATAAAATTTTCCGATTAATCGATAATAAAAAACTTTTCAATTAGTTGCAAACTTTTTGAATGTTGACACTACTATAAAATTCGACAATGAAATTATAACGTCTAATTTCGTATTGTCATATTCTTGATTTCTAAAACAATTTTTCCAATGGATTTTTTCATAAGTTTTAAAATGAGGGCACTTTAATTTCGCGAATATTTTTAAAATAGTGAAAATCTAGTCGCATGAATTTTTTCCATCTTAAAATTAGTTTCAGGTTTTAAGTAATGCATCAAATCAGGAATAAAAGTTTCTGAGAAATCGATAATAACAAACTTTCACAATTGTTGCAGACTTTTTGAATGAGGCTGTAGATATTTTGACTCTAAAATTAATTGTTATTGTGAAAATTTACCAAGTAAATCTACCGGAATGCGTCTCTAACAAGAAAATTCCTGAGACTTTATTTCTCCCTGACCTACAAGAAGCCAATAGACAATATTTCCGGGGGTTGTTTAAGCGGATGGAAGTAAAACGTGCATTTAATTTTAATGACGTGTGACGTTGTTTCGTGAAAATAAATAAAAATTAATTTAAATCATGATTTTATTTTTAAAAAATCAGCTGATTTAAATTGTGATTTAAAGCAATTGATTTAAATCAGACCAACCCTGATTGAAATATTGAAGTGAATTAGCCCGATTTACTATGTATGCTGCTCAGAAAATTGTTTGGTTAGCAATATCTTTAAGTAATAATTTTTAACAAGAATACCAGCAAGAATGTGTGTAATTTGTATTCTGTAAAAAACGCGGTAACAAGAATTTTGTTTTGGCAATTCTTGGTAAATATAATCATTAACAACAACAACTGTCACCTTTAGGTTATGAAACCTAAAAAATTTTCATTCTGTCAGTGTGAAAGATGGATACAGAATACAGCATGTCCAAAAGGTATGGAATATGCTGTATATCTCAGTAAATATGCACTTTAGGGAAAAATGTTTTGAATAAAAGTTGTTTGGTACTTAGTTTTCCACCATAAGACAAGATTTAATTTTTTTTTCTGAATAACAAAAGCGCAATGAAAAATAATTGAATTTTTTTAAATGAGATAATCATTTGATAGAGATTTTTTTCTCTTTTTAATGATGGGGTCACCTTAAAAATAAAATTTATGCCAAGAGGCCGGAGAATATGGAAAATTTAAAAGAGCTCCTGAATACAAAATATTTGAGATCTTGCCTAGTTACCATAAACTTTTCCAATAGCAAGCAAGCATATTTACCTGGACAAGATAGTTATGGAATGTCGAAACAGAAATATGTTGTTGCTGAGCAAAAAATGTTTCCACTAACAAGTATTTTACTTGCTTATCTCTATACATAGTGAATTGGGCTGATGTATATTTTGATTAAAACAATGAATTTGGCTCGTCAAAATTCAGCTTTAGATTACCATGCTTTTTCATTTAATCACTGCATAGTGCATACATTCAATATATAAATAATCAGGGGTTTGGATCAGTCCAATTTTTTAATTGCTTCGCTCCAGCTCCGCTCCAGTTCCGCTTCGGCACCAAAATGCCTGCTCCAGTTCCGCTCCGTGCTCCAAATAAAGTTACCATAAAAAAAAAAAAAAAAATGAAAAAAACTGTTTTTAAAAACAAAGTTTTAATTTTATCAGATATGTAAAAGTTGGTCAAAAATAACAATATTTGACCCTAACAAACAAGTAAAGTTAAATAACTGTTTGGAAAAACAAATGATTGATCTTTAAACGTTGAAAAAACGGAACAAAGTAGTTTTAAAAAAATTGTATATAATAAACTGGAGCAGTGGAGCAATCAAAAATATTTGCTCCGGACTCCGCTCCTGCTCCGGGCAAAAACCCACTGCTCCACTGCTCCGTGCTCCAGCTCCGAGCTCCGCTCCAAACCCCTGTAAATAATAACGTATTGACTTGAAACAAAAGCGTTTGAATATTAATAATATGCAAGTACTTCTTTTATATACGCGCAGTTTTATTTTCTTTTAATTTTACCGAGTACGCGCCGTTCTATTTAATTTTTAATGGCATGTTTGCATATTTGAATATTCAAGAGACACCTTATATTTTACGTTCGCGCCGAATTCATTATGTTATTACCTACAGTACGTGTTCGGAATGCATCGCTACTCGGCTAATAATAATCCATCATTTCTAAAACGGTGACACTGCTTTTAACAGCAGCAGCATACGATGGGGGTGCGTGGGGTGGACATTAAAGGGAGACATCGGTTGACTGCCCGCCGTGGTGACTCATGCCTTGCAGTTCCCCACTTTGTCTCTTTACTTACTTTAATGACTCTTTTGTTTAAATTCTATAGACCTATTATGAAGACATTTTAATGGTTCTGAAAGTTATAAACTTTTTTCCAGTTGCTATCGTCGCTGGCAAACGATTTGGATCATATGCTCAATGAGCTCTGCACTACCCCTCCGCCGCCTTACGATAGACTATCGGACAATGAACTTCATAACAGGTAGGAAATATGTGTATATCATATTTTTGCTAACATAACACTATCATGAGAACTTCATATGAAATGTAAATATCACTGAAACATACATTTTCTGTGTGTGCGTAAAATGCAAAGCAGACGAAATTCTATTAGCTTGATGTGCGTATTAGAGGGGTCGTTTTATTTTTATACAGGGTGTTTCAGATAAGACGAATTATTCGACATCCAGCTCTTAAGTAAAGATAAAAAAGGGGCTTTACATAAACAAAAGATAATTGCAACTACAAAGTTATAAAACTTTAAATTGAACGAACACTGCATGTTTTGTCTTTTAAAAAAGTCTTAAGGTTTTTGTATCTTAAGTCAACCGTTTTTGAGTAATTATATAATTGAATCGCTGATTACATAAACAACCTAAGTCGGTTTTTCATGCAAAATGAGATTTCGATATTTTTGCCTTAGGAATAAATCCATCACTTGGTTGTAAAAAAAAAACAAGTCTGAAGATCTTTGTTGAAGTTTGAATGAAAAAAGTTTATCCGGGAACGAGTTGAGTGCAAAAATAACCCAAGTTGGAGTTTGGTTGTTTTTACACTCAATAGTCCATACTCCATACATAGGTACATTCACAGTGGCGTAGGTAGGATGCTTCCATGGGGGGGGGGTTAATAAACGCCAAAAGAGTCAAGGACCTATTTTGTTAGGTTTTAAATTTTTTAGCAGCAGGATGTTTGCTGGTATGGGGGGCATAATAAACGGTAAAAAGAGCCGAAGACCTTTTTTTAGCACAAAATTTCCAGTTCTCCGGCTGTATAACAACTTATTGCGAACCTATGGGAAGGGGGGGATTCTTACCCCCTAACCTCCTTCTGCCTACATCACTGTGCATACATACACACATACATATTAGATAATAGGGCACCAAAACTGCATTGTGATTGGTTACTAACACGGTGGAGCGAATATTTCAGTTTAAAATAAGTAAAAGATACCTAGTGTCATTTACTTAGCTTAAGTCAAATACAAATTAAATTACTCTTGAACCATATTGTAATCAAAATATCTAACATAATGTTTAAAAACTGTGAAAAAATTAATTTAAGTGCAAGTGTTGGTGCCACTTTAAATGTTACGAGCCGAGGTAAATTACAGAGCCTAGATGGGAAGAAGCAGATTGAGCCTGAAGAATTACATTCATCAAAATATTTGTGTTTTCTTGGATGAATTTTTTGTTAGTATTAATGGCATTTTAGATGCTCTATAACCCAATAAAGAATTAAAAATCAATGATATTAAAGTTGCGTTACACATAACACAGCCTTACAAGTTTTAACACCAAGCTGTTTAAACGATGTAAGTTGGGTGAAAAAGCAAAACCTTCAGTATTAGTAAACTACATATTTATTTTACATGGTTTTTAACTTATAAAATATAATATTTTTGAACGGATACTCAGCGTCTCCTGCTAGAGTACCCAATAGATAATTTTTTTTGGAGAACATGGCGTGGTGTAAATATAAATTGAACTTGATCTGTATTTGGTTCTTATTTTACAACATTGTTTGTTAATAACGTTGTGGCAGTACAATTAGCAGCTTATGACTGAGGACGATAAGTCTAAAAATTTTAGAATTTTCAAAAAGTACATCCTTGAAAACACAAAAGTACTTTGTACAAATCCATGTAATTTTGGACTCCACCTGCTTTTACCCTAGTCTTCGATATTTTGCGCCGATTACCTAAAGCAGTCCTTTGCGTTAGTGGATATCATGCTAAAAAATCTTTTATAGACTACTTGTTCACATAATATTTTGTATGCTGCTGTTTCTTTTGATCAACATTAATTCATCACATCTTAACAAAAATAAACATACTCCAACGTGAATTTTATTAACCCCTTAGTAGAAATTTACAACTTATCGGGTTCTCTTCTTACACACATCATACATAAGTTTGGGTACATAGAGAAATGTAAAATACATTTGTGAGCATACTTCATTTTCTTTAGTTTCCTGTTTGCTCTGAAAAAGACTATAAACGACTCTTTTGTCAAACTGTTAATTAAAAATCGCATTAACAAAAAACAGTCAACTACAGCTAATCTAGAATTTAGAAAAGAATTATAAGTTGGGCGATAAAGTCACGTGCTACGGTTCGTTTCCTTACTCAAAAGCTCAAAGCCCCATATTCAGATGGCAGTCTAATACGGATTCGTTTAGAGGTACCCTAGATTCGTTTTATTATTAGGAGATTGCTATTCTGCTTGGGTATATTCTGTGGACTCCGTGAAGATTTGAGTTTTATATATTGTAGTTATAAAATTGACTGCCGTTGGTGAACAATGGAGGAAAGTGAGGCTGCATTTACATGTCGAAAACGACAAAATAACTTTTCTGAGTACTCCAGTAACTCTTCTTCCCAATTCATGTTTACCCTGTGATGGGTTGTTTGGAGTGATAGACATTTAAAAAAAAATTGAACTGGCCAACAAATGAAACAAACACAAAATTCACTATTTTTTATTATGATACTAATAGCTCATAAAAATGTGTACCTAGTTATTCATTTATTTACCGTTTATACATACAAATTCAACATTAATAGTTTTAAGTTAACTTTGAAAATAGATATTTTTGTGTAATTTGTTGCTTTGTTTTACATATTAACTTGAAATAAAGCGATTTTTAATAGCGAAATCACACTGATTGCAAAAACAACCAAAATCCATTAATTATTAATTGGAATAATTAAGTTATTAAAAAAAATATAGAATTGAAATGCATCAATTTTGATAACACCTTAGTAGATCTTGAAAAACACTTTGTTTTATTTTTTTGTGAAAGCTTAATATAAATTAAACGTTTTTTTCAATATTCTCAAAAGTTAGGTAAATGGACTTGGTTTGTTTTTGCAATCAGCTATTCAATTACAAAGATATCGACGAATGTAAGACTTTAAAAATGTCAATATTTTCATTTTTTATCCATGTACTTTTTGTCACAGTTTCATGACGCAATTTGTCGTGCGGGCTTAGTTTTGCGCGGAAAACATGGGGTCGATCAGTCGCAAATTCTAATACACTTTCGGATATGTTAGGGGTTGGGGCTTTGCTCTCCTGATCGGAAAATAAAATGCACTAAGGATAATAATCTCATTGCCCTGGAGAATATCGGTTGCTCAAAAGTCGATTTTTTCTCAGACAACATTCGGGCCCATCAAAATTTTTATTTGTGGCCAAATTGAATACAATTTATATAAGTAGGGAGACAACGTGCTTTTACTATGTTGAAAATTTAATTTATTGAGTACTAAATCATATTTATAAATTGATGATTCAATTTTGTCCCCCTTGGGTTAGCTCAATGGCATATTTCGAATATTCTAACAAGCGTTTCTGATTAAATTGTCGATGCACTTAAATTTCTACAATAAGTTAAAGTTGTTGTTAGCATTACAGATGGTTAATTAGTTCTATAATTTCCTTAATAAGTACCTACTTGCAGTTGACTCATTGCTTTTACTCAAGCGTTTGTTATATCTATCCATTTACTGCACCCAATCTATAGTTTATTTCATATAAAACTGCCCATATCGGCTTAAGAAGAGGCCGAACTTAGGGAAACAAATGCACAATGTTCGTCTCTTTCTTTAAATATTATTTGCGTTTACAATTCAGTCTACACCAATGAAAGTCGTAATCGAATTGAAGGTGTCTTCATCAATGTTATTGCAAGCAGTCGAATTTGATCCCTAATTATAGGTTTAATAAGGCTAAATTTGGGTTCTTAGGTAAAAGAAAATTAATATCGGTATCAGTGATTCCCAAAAGTTTTTGCTTGAAAACGAATATAATTTAAAATCTATTACAGCAGGTATCCCGGAAGGAGAACTTGTTTGGAACTGCAGGACCTATTAAGAGCATTACGCTCAAAGAAAAACAATTAAGAAAATGTGGTATACGATTATGATTTTAAGTGTTAGGCCATACAAATCATTTAAGGTTTATAATCCAAGATTGTACATGTTACTGGGATGTTCCAAATGGTTAAGCCGATATGGGCAGTTTTATTTGAAATAAACTATATCATAGAGCAGTGGCGTAGCTAGTAGGGAGGTGGGGGGGGGCGCCCCCGGGCGGCGCCTTTTTTTGGGATGGCACTTTTGTAATTTTGGGTGAACGTACCTACTTTACTCAACGTTATCTAACTTTGCATTAAAACATGTTTGAACATCTTAAGTTCAAAAATAATCGCCTGGGGCGCATTTTGTCTTTTCCCCTACTTTTTGTGTCGATCTTTATTTGTTTTTGAAAAAATCAAGAGATGGCAACCCTTAAGTATTAAGAGGGGCGGTAAACTCAGAGACCGCCCCGGGCGTTACGCACTCAACTACGCCACTGTCATAGAGCAAGATGCTTGTGAGTAAAAAAAAATAAGGATTTAGGATCAACTTTCAAAATTATTTAAGTTTCAGTATTATTTGTCTACAGCGAAAATTCTAAATTGTTTACTAACTATCGCAGTTGCCGGAACATTCTATTCTACACATACTTTGTGTTGGAACCACCCTGTACATACATGGAAATATATAACCGTTAAAACTTCGCATATTTTCTGAATGTGTAAAAACCAGCTCTAAGAATACATAGTTTTTCTACATGTGAATCATCATGAGAATGCTGATAGCCTTGACGATGCAACAAATGATACAGCTATCAGCACAATAGTGTTGTTTAAAGGTCGTTGATTTTTATATCTGCAATATATTCTCTTGATAAGCTTGAACAATAGAAACCGACAGTTTTAATTCAATATTTCACATACGTAGAATATTCGCGTATGATGTAACCGCATGCTGAATTCATAAAGCGAACGGCATTTCCGTAGATGTGTTGTAATAATGTTATCAGCTGTTTTTATGTAGCAAAATATTAATTTTTTTTTTTAAGTAGGCATGTGTGCAAACCGTATAAGCAATGCCACAGTTGATTATATATTATTTTATGATCACTTTGTAGTATTGAACATAATGTATTTAACTACATTGGTTAGGCATGAATACAGAAGAACTATATTTATACAAAACTCGAGTGCTTTAAAACTAGCTAGTGCTACTTGAAGTGACTATTAATATAAAACTTGAAGCTCTTAAATTCTAGAATCAATACAACGCAGTTCAGTAGATTTGATTTAAAGCAAACGGTTTGGTCTATACGTAAATTTCTTTGCAGGAAATTTATTATTGTTAAATAAAATTAAATACTTATACAGGGTGTACCAGGTTACATTTCTCGCTTATTAGAAGAGATACAGCTTTGCTTATATTAAATGAATTATTCCTTAGTATGAGAGGAGCCACAATCAATTTTTAAAAGTACAAAATCCCTCGTGCTTCAGATGTTTTAGCAAAAAGTATGAAAATGTCGATTTTTTTTTCTCTCATAAGTTTTTTGTCTTGATCATTAAATCAATTTTATTAGTACCTGCTGAAGGTACTTTTTTATGTAGATTGTAACTATTAGGTATCTTGGATTTTTTTATCACTTTTAATTTTTGAGGTATTACCCCTAACTTCATTTTTTCTTATGGACCGTCAAGTTGGCTATTTTTGAGGTATTACCCCTAACTTCATTTTTTCTTATGGACCGTCAAGTTGGCTTTGAAATAATTAATGTGCTTTTTTAAAAATAGTGAAGTCGGGGGTAATATTTCAAAAATGAAAAGTGATATAAAAAATCTAAAATAACAGTTACATTCCCCATTAAAAAGAACCTAAAGAAAGTACCTACTAATAAAATTGATCTGATGAATAAAATAAAAAAGTTATGAGAGAAAAATGAAATTCGAAATTGTCATATTTTTTGCTATAACATCTGAAGACTTAGAGAAGGCTTTTGACAGAGTGTCACAAAAGACAATCTGGGAAGGATTAAAACGCAGAAATATTAACCACAAACTATTAAAGAGTATACAAAGCCTATACACTAACAACAAAAGTTACGTAAGAAAAGATAATCTAGAATCAAAGACCTTTGACTTAAATGACGGACTAAGGCAAGGAGGTGTACTAAGCCCGACACTATTCGTATTAGCCATGGATGACGTCATTAAAGCTGTAGAAACCAAGACTAGAAAGGTACATATAGGTTTCAATAAGTTAATGCCAGTGTACCTGTCAGAATGTGCCTTTGCTGATGACATGCTGATTTGTGCACCAACGGAAAAAGCCCTACAAGAAAACCTATTGGTATGGGAAGAAGAATTAAAGAAAAAGAAATTAAAGATTAACACGAATAAAACAAAGGTTATGATGATAGGTAAAGATCAAAAGCAACTCAACATAGAACTGAATCAGGAAAAAATAGAACAGGTGGAAGAATATAAATATCTGGGAATTTGGATAGAGAGAGAAGGTAACATAGAAAACGAGATAAAAGAAAGAATAAGCAGTGCAGCTAAATTGTATCACAGTATGAATAGATCGATAATAAGAAAAAGAGAAATAAGCAGGAAAACAAAAATGACTATTTACAAAACAGTATTCATACCAACCCTGGTGTATGGAAGTGAGAGTTGGGTACTAAATCAGTCGCAGAGAAGTAGATTACAAGCGATGCAGATGAAATACTTAAGAGCAGTAAAGGGTGTCACACGTAGAGACAGGATAAGAAACGAACAGATCAGAGAAGAACTGGAGGTGGAGTCGATACATAGTGTGATCGAGAGAAACCAACTGAGATGGTTCGGACACCTCAACAGAATGGGGGAAGGAAGACAAGTGAAACGGATATGGGAGGCAAGGGATGGAAATAAACGAGGAAAGGGGAGACCGAGGAAGACATGGAACGATGAAGTGGCATTAATTTTAAAGAATCGAAATAAGAATTGGACAGAAGCAACAAGAATGGCGAAGAACAAAAAGGAATGGACGAAATTCGTTCACATAAGTTTAACATGAATAATTACAAATACCCTACACCTTAGGGTAACAAGGGTAACAGATTATATATATATATATATATACATCTGAAGAACGAGGAATTTTGTACTTTTAAAAATTGAATGTGGCTCCTCTCATACTTAGGAATAGTTCATCTAATTTAAGCAAACCTGCATCTCCTATGATAAGCGAGATCCCCATGCTGGAAATGTAATCTGGGACACTCTGTATATTGGCTGATATTTCGTACAAAAAAAGCGTTTTTTGGTGATTTTTTTAAAGCTTTTTAGCGTGTCTCAGTAAGAACGCCCTAAGTGTCTGTTGCACGTTATTGATTAACTCATCTTTATAAGTTCATTGTGCACTAACTCTTAAGGTAGATATAATCCAATAATTTACATGAACCGTAATCAAACTACAAAGGCTACAGGAGAATTTAAAATCAAAGAGTATGTTGATAGGAGAATTACGGCTAGGGTGGTGTAGTATGAGGGTTGTGGGGGTGAGTCCCGACCAACCCTGTGTACACAGCATGTGTCGGTTCGTTTGCGTTTTCTGTTTGCCTCAAAAGTACGTGTTTCTATTTCAGAATTAAATGAAAATTTGCTTTACTCTGCTTTAGTAAAATTATCTCTTGTTTTTATGAGTTTTCGCCACTGCATGTCTGGTACCCTTTTACAAATAACAACTGCCATGTTGATACTTTTCGAGAACGTCAATTATAAATTTAATTTACGTAAATTGGTTGAAGTTAATTATTGCTGTGGTTGTTGTCAAATCAGTTGTATACATTTTACAGTAGCAGTGTGGGTGTGCCGGTAGCGCCTGAAGTATAGGCACTTTTTATTTTATGCTTGTATAGAAGGTTGCTGAGACAGCGTCTATCAAGAAGAGACTATGCATTTTTAGTATTTTTTCTCACAAATTTATTTAGTAAACTTGTTAATAATTTGCATACATTATTGAAATTTTGCTGTGTTTATCATATACAGGGTTATAACTTTAACTGGAATAAATTCTGTAACTTGGGAATACAGTATATCGTTAAAACCTGCGAAAACACGTCGATTTTAGTTTTTCTCCGGATATATTTCAGCAGTATTGCTTTTGGCATATCTTCATCCAGAGGGGTGCAACAACCCCTAATAATTTTTTTTTAAATGTAAGAATATGTCGAGTGGCATATCGTTGGAAAGCTCATTTAGAGAGGAATACAATGCATATAATATTTTCAAAAAATTCCAAGAGGTTAGGTGTTAACAAAATAAAGACTGAGGTTTAAAGTTTAACGCTATTTAATGTAAAGGTTGTTTACAATGTGCACAATTTCAATCTGTAAGCTTTCATCTGTGCATTTCTTATCACAGTTAAACAACTTTTTGTCGTAACTTTTTGTTGCGACCTTTTAGCAGTTGAAAATCTTGCCTCTATAAAATTTAAAATTTATATCTTTATTTTGTTAACACCTAGACTCTTGGAATTTTTCGAAAATAAGATATGCATTGTATTCCTCTCTAAATGAGCTTCCCAACGATATGCCACTCGACATATCCTTACATTTAAAAAAAAAAAAATAATAGGGGTTGTTGCACCCCTCTGGATGAAGATATCCAAAAAGCAATACTGCTGAAATGTATCCGGAGAAAAACTAAAATCGACGTGTTTTCGCAGGTTTTACCGATATACTGTATTCCCAAGTTACAGAATTTATTCCAGTTAAAGTTATAACCCTGTATAAATAATTTAAGTGGTGAAAGTAACCGCTTTCATTAAAATAAATAGTTCCATCTAATACTGTTATCAAAGCCTCAAATTATCAACAATATAAAGAAATTTATAGCGTACGTTCTTTAGGCAATTAATCATGCGTTTTTGTCTGTGTAGTAAGTTCAAGTTGTAACCATGTTCATTAAATCGATATTAACGTGTAATTAATGATTTTTCACTGCTACGCACACTATACTTATACAAAGAAATTATGTTGTGACGAGTTGAACTAATCATTGTTAGATCGTTAGGGAACGTAATGTGTGTAGCTGATTGTTATTAAACAATACTTAAGAGCAGATGTTTTTGTGGGTCAGATGTTAAGTGATTGCAGTAGATTAAAGCAAACTTCTTACTTACCACAGATATTGGTAATGTTGAAAACACGAATGTACAGATTGTTGTGGGCCATTTTTGAACTAACGGTGAAAATGCATTGCTTAGACGCTTAGAGTGTCTTTTCACATTTCCAAAAATTATAAAGACCATCTCCAAACAACCGATTTTATCCGGAAATGAAATAATTGCAAGGATATGGTCTTGGAACTTTTTAAAAACTTCGAAGAGCTTTAAAAATTGTTTTAGGCCGTTTCTGTACGAACCAAAGGTGAAAATGCATTGCTTGGGAGCCTTTAACATTTTCAGAAAATATAAAGACCATTCCAAAACAAATGATTCTTAAATAAATTGCAAGGGTATACTCTGGGACCTTTTTTAAAAACTGTGAGGAGCTGCAAAAAATTGTTTTAGGCGGTTTTTGAATGAACCAAAGGTGGACATACATTACTTAGGGTTTCTTTAAGATTTTCAGAAAATATTAAGACCATCCCAAAACAATCGATTTTTTCTGAAAAAAAAATCTTTAAACGGCTGTAAAAATACTAAAAATTGTCTTAGGCCGTTTCCGAACGAACCAAAGGTGGAATAGCATTGCTTAGAGTGTTTTCAACATTTCCAGAAAATATGAAGACCATTCCCAAACATACGATTTTTTTCTAAAAAGGTTCTAAAGGGGTTTTCAATACGAACAATATGATTTAAAATGAAATAAAACAAAAACAATTTAAGATACAACCAATTTTTTATTTTATTTTGAACCATAACGATTACATTATGTTTTTACAATGACCAGTTAACATTTTAAAATAATACACAGGGTGTTTTTAATGCTCGGTCCAATTGGTTAAACTTCAAACACGGATAAGTAATTTTTTTTAAATAGAACACCCTATATATTTTTACATACATATTCTTATCGATAATTTAATTACCATTAAAATTTGTTACTATTATTATTCCGGTTATTATTGCGGTTTTCATGATAATTAATAGGCACAAACAAAATATTTAATAGAAATTAATTAGTCGGCTTTGGAAATATCTCGATAATTTGTTTTAAATGTCAAATAACGTTCTATTTTCATCTTTAAGCTAAATGTTTACCTGATTATAAATTAGTTTAATAAAAAAACAATAAAATCGACATTGTTTAATCGACATAAAAGAGTTTCCTTTTTAAGGCCAATGTGACGAAAATACTTAACTTCTAAGAATACATATTGTATGATTAGTCTTTGCAATATACCTAAAATTAAGTCGTACACAAAAATAGCATTTATGAGTAAAATATACAAACATAGTACCTATATTTTATATGTATGGAAAAGCAGTCTGTCGCGCAATTTTGAAATATGGTAATTACTTTTAGGTCTTTTCAAATTTTCGGGGGGGAATTTATCCCCCTAATCCCCCCCTTACGTACGCCACTGATTACGGTGACCGATATACCCTGTAAAACATTCGAATTTGGTCCACCTTGTATAATGGTTAACAAAGATATTTTATAAATACAGAAGCGTAAGCAATTGTTTTTATTTACCAGAAAAAAATTTCTTTAATGAAATTGAATCAAAAAAGTGGTGTGTTTTAAAAATACCTAAACACTCGTGAACTTAACTAGGTAACTAAATAATACAGTTTCATATCAACGCCTACCACAAAAATGTATGCCGAACGGAAATGCTTGTAGCAACACAATTAACATACATTAACAAAGCAAAACCTAGAATTTTCAGAATCGAAGTACGCGTTAAGCAAATCTTTCTCTCTGAAACAATTCACCTCCTCTGCGAACACCAAACGCATCGAAAGCTCAGATGAGTTTTAAATATTCAGTTTCGGACTGTCCGAATTCTGACCTCACAAATATATTAAACGGCCGATTCCAGAGAGAGACATCAGCGGGCATGGAGGAAATCTCTCGTGGGTCCGTTGAATAATGTGTCCGCACGCCGCTAAAACGACTTCGATGGGAACTAGCGCTCGACCGATGTCTAAATGATGACCCCCGAGGTTGAGGTCCAATCCGATTGATTTCTAACTTGTGGCCTTTTAGTTTCAATAAAACCGAAGAAAGGAAAATTTACAGCTATAAAGTGTATTCTACAAAACTAAGCCGTGGAGCCTAACACAAATGTTATTAGAGCTTATTTCAGATGCAACGGAAGCAACCAATTATAAATTAAGTGTCGTGTATTATTTAAATGTAGCAATAATAACACACACAGTGAATCATTCCTTGCGATGCATTTACACCTATAGTTTATTAAAAATAGCCTAGAACAGTTTCTTACAGGGTTGAGCAGATTTAAATCAATTGATTTAAATCACGATTTAAATCATGATTTAAATCAAGCGATTTTTTTAAAAAAATCATCGATTTAAATCAAATGATTTTAAAAAAAAAAATATCAATTTAAATCACAGATTATATGAGTACAATATAATATTTATATTAAAACAAAATTTTATTACTATGTATTAGTAATTAAATACACGAAATGGTGAATAAACCATTTCAATTTGCTCTTGTAAAGTAATATTGATTGTGGAAATGCAATAATTCAAAAAATAAATGACAAGTTTTTGACGTTAGCGAAGTGAACAGTCAGTTTTTTCGATTTCCACGGCACTCTAATTGCTTCAATAACGATTAGAAGAAAAATGTCGAATATCTCGAAAAGTACGAGTTTTGGGTATAGGACATACTTAACAAAATATGAAGCTCTCTTAATAAATAAATACAGGGGTTTGCATTTGAAAAAATTGAGTTACGTGCTTTTGAAAATCATGGAAGTTGCCACCTATTTATAAACACCCCTGTGTGTGTCATTCAAATTTTTTCATATCGAGCGAACAGAGAATTTTTTTCTGCATGTCCATACCAAATTACAACTCTGTACTTCAAAATAACTTCAGGAGAATTTTTTAAATAAAGACTTAAAACCTTGAAAAATTTAGAATTTTTTTTTTTTTACGACGCCTTATAAAAACCTGTAGTATTTTATATTGATGCAAAGCTAAAATTAAGGCGGTCAAAAATATTAAATAAAAAATTGGGTGTTGTATTTGAAATATAAAAGTTGCTATTAGTTCCAGAGAGATGACTCACCCTGCATATTTGAAAATATTTTTATCGTGTTCGGAAGAAAAAACTGTATGAAATAGCGTTTTAATCAACTTTATATCTCAAGCCGTTTAGCCAAAATCGACCGATCCCGTACTAATGACTCACCCTGTATATAATTAATTAAACATCACTATTTAGCACTGATTTTTTCAAAATTCTTAATCATTATATTTAATTTTTCATTTTGACAAAAATTCACCACTGAATTAAATTTATTGGTTATTAAATATATTAGCACAAAACAGAAATAGCATGTGAATATGTCACTAAATTCGATAAAATAGTACATTTGATTTAAATCAAAAAAATCTGATTTAAATCAAATAAATCGATTTTTTTGATTTTTTTTAAAAAATCATGATTTTTATCAACCCTGGTTTCTTATTTTATTTATTTATTTTATTTATCCGTTCCTCTTCTACCATACAGTGTCGAGGATTAGGCGTTCAGCCCGGCTTTTTCTTACAAACGTCCTTCCATTTTTTTTCTGCCTTTAGCGTTCTCACTGGCACTGTTTCACTCGCTGTCCCTAATTAATTCCCAACTTTTAACACTGTTAAGATTATTTCTGTGTATTAAACACGCTACCCCAGCTTGTCCCCAAACATGCTTCTCCACTCCTGAGTAAAATAAACCATGACCACCTTTTACTATTTTAAACCCTTTCTCTTTTAATTTCGTTTCTGTAATACTCAATAATTGCACCTTTGCCTCCTCAAATTCCTCCACCAATTCTTCCTCCTTATCCGTTATCCCCCTGATGTTCCAAATACCTAATTTCCAATCTTTACATTCCTTTTCCTTATTAATTTTCCTGTCCCTTGCATTGTCCGTCCTCTTGGTTATCGCATCTGGGGGGTTCGCTAGTTTTTTTTTTTATTTGCTTCTTCAATTCCTGAGTATCTTGGTTCCATTTCCAAATTTCCTCGTCAATTATTAGTTTTCGAAAGCCAATTTTGACTGATTTTCCTTTAGCTGTTTCCTCTTTGCCGACTTTCCTAATTATTGCTTGTACCTTTCTTTCTTCTGCTGTCAGATCATCGTTTACGTAAACTTCCTCTCCACAGTTTCGTAGTTTGCTTTTACTACTCATTACCATGCTCTTATCTTCGTTGCTCTTCAGCTCGACCAGACAAGTTTTATCTCCTAATTTCCTTGCCAGTTCTACTTTTATTATTACGCCCAGTTTCCTTTCTATAAAGTTTTCCATTCTATCTTTTAGCGCTTTGGGGTTACTTGTTTAAATTTTTAGCCCTTGTAGTACTATGTTTTTTCTTCTTTTCTCCCCTACAAGTTTTTCTATTTTCTCGTTTGACTTCTTGCCTTAAACTATCAATTTCCTTCCTGGACTTTTCGTTGATTTCTTTCAGCTGTCTTATCTCTTCCTTGAATTCTTTTTGCTCGTCTCTTAGAGTTCTTATTTCTTTCTGCAGCTTTTTTGTCTCTTCGTTATTACTGTGCTGGACTCTTTTTATTTCTTTTATATCGCCTGCTAAATTTTTCATTAGGTACATCATTTCCTTCATCTGATTTTCTACGCTGTCCTTCGAATCCTCCCCTTTATTCGGGGTTTTGTGCGTCTTTCTAGCTTTTTTAAATAAATCATCAATATCTTCCTTTTTTCTTTTCCCTTCGTCAGTCAGGTACTCGTCTGAGTCCATCCTTTTCTGGTGTATTGTATGTTCTTCCCAATTTGTGACTATTTACCGATGTTGAACAGTTTCTTACAGCTCCTAAAATGTTTGAAAAAAACTATCGAAAAGTTCCAAGACTTTAATTTTTTTTAGAAACAAATCGATTGTTTTGGGATGATCATCATATTTTCTGAAAATGTTAAAGACACCCTAAACAATGCATTTCTACCTTTGGTTCTTTCGGAAATGGCCTAAAACAATTTTTTACAGCTCTTCAAAGTTTTTAAAAAGTTCCAAGTCGATTGTTTCGGGATGGTCTTTATATTTTTTGAAAATGGTAAAGACACCCTAAGCTCTAAATGATTTTCCTCCTTTGGGTCGTTCAGAAACATATTAAAACAATCTTTACGGCTCATCAAAGTTTCTAAAAGAGTTCCAAAACTAAGAGGGTTTTCAATAGGAATGTTATTATTTTAAAATGTCATAGCAACCAGGGCTGTGGAGTCGGAGTCGGAGTCGGAGTTTAGAAGGAATTTCTGGTCAGTGGAGTCGGAAAAAATGTACCGACTCCGACTCCGGGTACAACAAAAAATTGCGAGATGGTTCTTTGCCGCAAAATTTAAACTCAAATTTTAAATAATTTTTTTATATTTCTGTTTTTTTTCTTATATTACACATCATAAAATGTCTTAGTATTTAATTTTGTCGGAGTCGGAGTCGAACTACTAAAATTATCAGGAGTCGGAGTCGACTTTTTTTTTACCGACTCCGCAGCCCTGATAGCAACCATAGCTTTTTCGTTTTTTGGTTATTTTTTATCTGGTTTTAGTATACTCTGACAATTCACCATGGTTAAATAATCAACGTGAACTTCGTCAAAATTATGGTCCGCATGATCGACCTACTGTGCTTGCTATTCGACGAATCGTTGCAAAATTTGACAAGGATTTTACTCTTCGCGATATTAAATCACCAATAAGACATCGAAATGCAAGAAGTGAAGAGAATATTGCTGCTTTAAATGAAGCATAAAAATCTGTATAAAAAATCCCTAATAACATTTTGTTCTATATTAATAAATAAAGAAATTATAGTATATTTTCGTCTGTAGTGACAAAATGGAAAACGATATAAAAAATCCTATTACATAGGTGTCCAAAAGACCAATATCAAATTTTCGCCAACGACCGTAATACCGAAATACCCTGTAAAATATTCGAATTTGGTCCACCCTGTACATTTGAAATCAGAAAAAAACAATTACAAACATCAGCCAACTACGGCGCTTTTTACATAACACAAGTTTATGTTATAGTTGTAACCTAGTGAAAAACAATTTTTTTAATTGATATTTTACATAAAAATTAAATAAAAACTTTACTATTTTAATATATGTATATTTTATACTAACGAAGGTATGGCAGATTATTAAAATAACAAAAAACACTTTTGAAACAGTAAGTGAAAAGCCGAGAATGGTTAAAAAACTTCGTAAATAGTAATAAATTTTCCTCAAAATCATGCATTTATTTCATTATTAAACAATTTATCGTTGCAATATTATTCCATCGAACTGCTACATCGTAAAATGTATTTTGTAAGCATTGCTTTACACTGTCCTTTGTTTTTTTCGCGTCTGTTTGTTATAATTTTATTTAAAAAGTGGCATCAGTGGCTTTATTAAACTTTGGGCTTAACAAACCAAACAAAGTAATAAGCTCCTGCTATTGTTTTGTGGTGGGAGCGCTTGAGGTGGCCGAAGCTTAAAATAAATTAAAGAAGCACCTGAAAATTGAAGCCCGTAACTTAATTCCCAAAGAAGAATCCTTTGAATTATTCCCTGCGGCAACTTTGAACATTTAAATGTGTGGAAATTTATAAAAGCGTCCTTTGGAGTTTTTAATTCAATTTCGCGTAGTCTCGGTCTCTTGAATTGAAAGGGCTGCCAGAATAGCGCCGTGGGGCATTCTGTGAGGGTGCATTCACGGAATGTTATGTCATTTTAGGATAAAAGTCGTGGAATTTTTGTAGAAATAAAGGGTAGTGCTAGACATTTTTACGTTTATTATCATACACGCAACGTAGTTTTCGAATGAATGCCCATACGGCGGTGCGTACACCACTTCGGCGAGGGTATTCCAGTATTATCAGGGAGAAGTCGTTTATTGCTTTCAGGGGTGGCTCGTTCTAGTACTACAATATTTAACAGATGGCTCAGGCTGAAAACTTTAATTATACATTTTTTGCAACGGACCAAAGAGACTGAGTATTGCGTTCGTTGTTTTTGACTACAGTGTATACTGTATTATACAGGGTAGTTCAAAAGTGTGGAAACACAGCTGCAACGGCGTAAATACAAGTTTAATGAAAAAATGTCTTGCATAAAAAGTTTATGGTAAATTGTTAGCTACATTTTGACGTACTTCAATTGTTTTTTCTGCCAACCGTGTGCAACTGACAGGCGATCGTCATCTTTTCTTAAATGGCAACCTATTTTTTGTTAGTTTTATTGATAGAGACAGTAGCGTCGGACAACCGGGCGTATGCCCGGGGCCCCGCGTTGGTGGGGACCTTGCACCAGGCTTTGTTATATTCTTATTCTGCTCTCAAAATGTAGCCAAAAGATGGGCACATCTGATGATGTGTAGAAAGTGCATTTTTAAAATTCTGCAGTATCCTCTGCGACCGTCTGAAAATCGTGCTTAAAAATGGTCATTTTTGCGATCACGTTGGCTATGGAACTGTCTTTAATTCCTTATTTTTCGATGCGCGCATCCGTTGCGAGTAAAACTGTGCAAAGTTTTTTTGAAATGATCTTAAACGGTTTCGGAGAAAAACGTGGAAACCTAGACCCTTGCAAATGCGGCAGTTCGTTCGAAAAAAATACCTTGGTTCACAAATATTTAAGTTTTTTGTTAGAGATTTTTATTTTTGGGCTCAAAATGTAGCCAAAAGATGGACGCATCTAATGACGTGTAGAAGGTGGATTTTTAAAATTCTATAGTATACTTTGCGGTCATCCGAAAATGGCCATTTTTGCGATTGCGTTAATATTAATGTGTTATTTTATTACTATCTAGATAAAAATAAATGTTGTATTTAGTATTGGTTCATTTTTCTTAAGATTTTATTTCTTTATTCATTTTTTTAATTTGCTGTAGCCCCACTCCATGTTTGCGTCTGGGCATCAAAATCCAAACGAGGCCCCTGGATAGAGAATTTTTTCTCCTTTCAACAATATAAAGATTTCTTAGTGTTACATAAGAAAATATGTAAGAAAAATATTATTTTTTTTTACAAAACCATTGTATTTGGCAAAACAGAAAACGATCGCTGTAATAATTGACATTTTATAACCTGTCTAATTGTGTTTTATTATTTTTCGATGAAAAACCATTATTTTGTGAAGATTAAATTGAAAATTTTCTTCACCTGTCAAATTTGCGTTTTCAACCAATCACTAATTATTACACGGTAATAATTTTGCATTCCCCTGTCAGATGTTGATCCTCCTGTCAAATTTGCGTTTTCGGTCAATAACAAACTTAGATTTCCTAGAAACGACCAATAAACATAATCATACACTGAAAATTCCCTTCACCTGTCAAATTTGCGTTTTCAACCAATCACTAATCTTTAATCTTCTAAAGACTACCAATAGGAGCATTATTACACGGTAATAATTTTACATTCCCCTGTCAGATGTTGATCCTCCTGTCAAATTTGCGTTTTCAGTCAATAACAAACTCAGATTTCCTAGAAACGATCAATAAACATAATCATACACTGATAATATCATTTTCGCAATTAACAGATTTTCATGCGTTTATTGGTCGTTTCTAAGAAATCTGAGTTTGTGATTGGTCGAAAATATAAATTTGGAGAAGGAATTAAATATTTTGGTCTTGATAATTTTTTGACGAATTCCGGCGACCAGTAGCGTTACTTTAATATAGATTAAACCACACTCCTAATGCACCACATTGACAGTACTTGTAAAATTTGACATAACATACATTTAATTTAACAGGTAGGTTAGGTGAAGGAAATTTTCTGACAAAATATAACTCGTGCTATGCAAATAATCTTGAATTTTTGACGAATCTTCACTCATGCAAGTTGAATCAGAAAAAATCGCTCGTGCACTTCGTGCTCAACTTGCATTAGGGCATATCTACCAAAAATTATCTATTATTTTCAATGCACCTTCTGTCAAATTGCTCTGTGAAAGTTTCAAGACGTCTTCATTCAATGCTCTCAAGTAATGTTTTTTCATCGAAAAATAATAAATTACAATTAGACAAGTTATAAAATGTCAATTACTACAGCGATCGTGTTTTCTGTTTTGTTTTGCCAAATACAATAAATTTGTGCATATTTTTTTAAACTCTTTTTTCTAAAAAGTTTTCTCATTTAACACTAAGAAATCTTTGTATGGTTTAAAAAAAATCCTTATCAACTTAAGTAAAAAAAAAATAGGTTGTTATTTAAAGAAATTTGACGATCGCTTGTCAGTTGCAAACGGTTGACCGAAAAAAACATTTCAAATAGGTCAAAATGTAGCTAACAATTTGCGATGAATTTTTTATACAAAACATTTATTCACCAAACTTGTATTTACGCCGTTACAGCAGCGTTTCCGTACTTTTGGACTACCCTGTATAGTGTCAGTGCAAGATAAATGCACTTGTATACTCTTGGATTTTCTCCTTGTTACAGTTTATTCATAAATAATTAAATATTATGCTATTTACAATTACTGTTACAGACGCTACTCAAATATTTGTTTTATTTTGCAATGAGCTCGTAATTTTCTACATATTTTGTTTAAGACACATAAAACAATCATTGTAGATAAACGTATATCTCGCTACTGTTGTAAAGTTTCGTGCATTCATCTTGTTCCGTACAGTTTCGTTCACGAGGCGCCTCTGAAGCCCTCCGGCTGCACAAGACTGCACAACTCTGCTTCGCGAAGTGGAAGATTTATGTCTGAGATTTTTTCTTTCGCTTCACCCTCCCTTGCTTTAAGGGCAAGTTCGCGGCAGGTTCTGTCAATGTGGCGGATCCTCTCTTCTTTATTCGCCGATCCAGATTTTTCAATTTTGTTTCCTGACCTTTTCAATGATTCATCGCGACTCGCCACTTCGCACAGGTGTACTTTATTCGCAATATTATTCTCGCATTAAATCGCGGTACATTTCCACGTAAACATTCTTTATTACCTTGCTTTTGTTTCGTTAAGACATTTCAAGTTGCGCTTGTATTCGTTACAAATCCGAAGAGTGTAAGCGAAGTCGAACATGCATATTTTATTGGATATCTCAATCTGTCTAAGTGTATTCGAAATAAAGCAATATATGTAATGGAAAGCATTGCACTTGTTCATGGATTGCATTGCTCATGTTGCAGGCATGCATGGCCCGAGCAATATTTAACATTTGATTGCAGTGAAGTTCAGGGTAATCCAAATTCCATGAGTCTTGCTGGTTATAAAAGATACGGAAATAATTAATTACTAAAAATGTTTCGGAACACTTTCAGAACTATTTATTGATTTTAAAAGAACTATTCGTGCTCAGCCCATTATTATTCTCAGTAGTCATTGATGGGGTAATTAAAGAAGTAAAACAAAAAATGAGACCGTGTCACCTAGACAACTGGAAAATGGAAAAAATAAACATAACTGAGCTAATGTTCGCAGACGACATGATCTTAGTCGCGGAAACAGAAAAGAATCTGCAACATAATCTAGAAACTCTAAACCAGGAATTAGAAAAAAATAATATGAAAATAAATACAGAAAAAACTAAAACTTTGGTCGTTACAACAGAAAACAAAGGGCATAGCATCACTTTAAATGGGCTTAAGCTGGAACAAGTAGAAAGCTTTAACTATTTAGAAGTGATCATATAGAGAAAAATGGTGGAATGAACAAAGAAAGGACAGGAAATGTGGGAAGAATATTTAACAGTTTAAGAAGAACATTTTTTGGAAATAGAGAAGTCCCAAAACGAATAAAAGTGGAAGTGTAAAGAGGTAGCAACTATGGCACTTTTATACGGAAGTGAAACGTGGACACTCACAAATAAAAATAGTAGCAGAGTGAATGCAGCAGAAATGGGATTTCTAAGAAAAATCCAAGGAAAAACCAAATAAAATAGAATCAGAAATGAAACATATAGAGAATAATTAAAGATGAAATCAGTTTAAACAAAAATACAAGAAAGACAGCTGGGATGGTTGGGCCAACGGTCGAGGTTGGGTCACATTTATCGGATGAAAGAAGGTTAACCAGAAAAGCCTATGAAGCAAGATCACAGGGAAAAACCAAAAGAGGTAGACCGAGAAAAACCTAGCAAGACGAAGTTAAAAAAGCAGCAACGGATAGAAACATCAAATGGAAAGACATAAAAAAAGCTAGCACAAGACAGAATAACATGTAAAATACTTAGCACAACACAACTCGATGGTCCTACACCTAACAGTAGAAGGGCTCATGACTAAATAAAATAAATAAAGAAAAGAACTATTTCCAGATTGTAAGTCATTTATGAAAAATAATCTTATCCACTTTAATAATGTTTAAAATTTCCGTTATCATTCTATAGATTGAAATACTTACTTAGGTTTTTCATGCACGTTTTTATACAAAATTTAATGACGCCCATGATGTTTTTAAAATCATTTTTAAAGTGTAAACTTGTGTTTTTTTCTAATAATAATTAGTAGGTCTTAACATGTTTTTTTCTAATAATAATTAGTAGGTCTTAACATGTTTTTTTCTAATTTTAATTTTCTAATGGTTAATTAACATATAACAAACTGAAAAAGTTACGACTATCTATTAATGTTTTTATGTAGGTACCTACAGAAAATAAAAATATATGATTGCCAAAGGCCTAATGTAACAACATTTACTTCATCTCTAAGCAGTTGGTTATAGTTGTTTAAACACATACTTAATTTAACTTAAAAAAAAAACAAAATTTTACCAATTAATGAAACTGAATTCGTAAAAATTCTTAATCTACTATTTCAAAAATGTATTGTTTGAATGTTCAAAACATAACTTTATTTAACATTATTGGTTTGTTTAATTATTTTGTTTAATACTTAAAGGTTGTTTACAACCATATACATTTTTGTCGATATTTTTTATGTATTGATACAAATAGAATGTCCTAAAGTGAATACATTTTTGTCTCAAAGTTTTTTCTTTGCCTCCATCAATCACCTTTTTATTTGTCAGCCTTCGAAACACGCGTTTTTACTCAGGAAATATTATTTTTACTTACTGTAAATAAAATACGTTCGTTTGACCGTCTTTTTTACATCTTACAGGCGGCGTCGTTTGTGTTATTTATTCGTTGTTTGGTACACGGTATGGTCTTGTTTTTTGTACTAAAGAATCAAGGACATGTTTATTTAACGGTACCACAGGAGCACGTATCAGGAATCAATTTGTACACAGGGGACTGTAACATGTCACCCTTATTTCCACCACGTAGACAATTGTATGTGCTCTCTACCTTCTTATGTTACACTTTACCGCTTCCAACACAGCAGTGGCGGTGTTTTTTCAAGTAAAAGGTAGATTGTTTTTGAAGTAGACATAAAATTTTTAACAATATTTTAGTTCGTCTGCTTCCTCTAAGAGCTACGAAGTCAGTTAAATAAGAACAAAGTTACGTAATTTAATGATGCTGAATAAGAGTCTGAAAAAAAGTTTTGCCATGTTTTCCTTCGATCAGAAATTATTTGGGATAACTTAAAAAAATTGTTTTGTTGCTTTATTTGTGCCCTTAAAGAGTTGTTTCATCATTTTATTAAGAAAGTTTAGTACTACTTACCATTCTTATGTACAAGTACGAAATTGCGCCTGTAAGGTCCAAAATGTTTTTGGTTTTAATTGGTTCTCATTGTCGAGCATCTACTGTATAGAGCAGGCCCGTGCAACCTTTAGAGCCAAAGGGCCAATTACAAATTTTATTAAATCGTAACGGGTTGCACCTTTTTCTAGTGGGTATGGAGATTCTTCTAAGTGTGAAGGGTCCGGAGAAATTTTTAAACAGATTTGTTTTTTGCGCGCATTAATTTTCAATATGTGCAACGCAGTGACATACAAAGAATTCCCTGAAAAATTCTGTTTTAAATTTCTTAGTAAGAAGCGTAGTTAATTCGAAGAGATTTCCTAATTTTTATTTCTAAATCAGTTTTTAATACAAAATAGAGATTCTCAGCTGTTGTATTTCCTTTCATCCTTACCAAATCTAATAATTCTTCAGTAACATTTAACGTTATAGCCTACTCCACGAAAAAAAATTACAAGTTGAGCAGTATTAGATACATCCGTTGATTCAAGAAGACAAAGAGAATAAGATAAAAAATTATTAGCAGTATATTTAAGAGGTAACATTACGTTTTCTGCCATTTCATCAATTTATCTTGCCACAGTAAATCTAAATAAATATTAGAAAAAAGCTTTTTTTTAGGGCAAATAAAGTTTACAGCCATTTCAATACATTCTTGCATTAAACTACAATCAGAGAATGGTTTCAGATGTTTAACTGAAATATCAAAAATTTCATAACTTGCTATTGTTGTAGGGTCTTGTTCTTTATACCCATTTTTGAATAAGTTTTGTTGGCCCGCTAAGTTCTCCTTCATTTCCATTATTTTTTCTCGTCTTAAATCACCTGTTAATTTTTCATATTTTGTAGCACTTTTTGACATGTAATGACACTTAATGTCATACTCTTTAAAAACAGCAATGCTTGTAATTATAGAACTACTGGGCCGCGGGCCGCGTTAAAATGACAGAGGGGCCTCAGGTTGCGCAGGCCTGGTATAGAGAATAAAAAGCTGCTTTAAGAAAGTGCTTTTCGTTTTGAAAATCTTTGGGGGAAAAACGAAGCAGAAAAGCCGATAATCAGTTATTTTTTTTATTAAACTTCCTAACTAAGAGAGCATAGCTAATTTTCATTTCAGATTTAAACTCAAACAAGAAATTATTCAACGTTGTTCCAATTTAAATCACTTCGTGACTCTTAAGCAAGCGAGATCTTCATGTTGAGCCTCCAGTTTAAGACACCCTGTATACACATTTGTTTATTTGTTCATATTTGCATCCGCGAGTCATTCCTTATTCACTAAATTAAGGTGTACTCTGTTATCTGATCATAATTCGTTTAGAGACAGTTCCAGACGAAATTTCATTTCCTGTTGATATCCGGTTACGAACGGCACTGAACGGTAAGCAGGATTGTTTGTAATGTGGAACACGTTTTCTGTGGGCATTTCGAGTAGGAAAATGTATCCTGTTTTAGTTACTAGAGGGAAATGTCAGATACTTGATATTTTGAGCTTATTTACACTGTTCGGGACTACTTTGTTTTAAAACAGTAGACATCGCTTCGTGCATTTGTAGTCTAATCAAATAAAGCAGCTATCTCTCTTATGATGCAATAGTTGAAATGATACAATTATATTATATAATTTGGAATACAAAAAGTTAAAGCAGCAAATACTCTGAATATTTATTTAATAGTTTTATTGACTTCCTTAACTAATGTACTTTTGAATGATAAAGTGCTCATGAAGTAACGTGAATTTTTTTAAACTAGGAGTACACGGTGGCCCAAATTCTGTGATCATTAGGTACAAAAATCTTTAATACTTTCTTCATAAAACTCATAAAAGGCTACAATTACTTGTCTTCCCTTCTATTCTTTTTGTTTTGCCGTACAGGGTGGTCCAAATTCGATGGGATTACATGGGTATCTCGCTTAATATTCACGATAGAGAAAAGGTTAAATTACTTAAAATGTGCAGTTTATTGAGACAAACTTAGAACCGTTATTCTATCATTTACGGTTTTTGAGTTATTGGAAAATAGTTATTTATGTACCAAGGCAGTAAAGTTCGACTTTTTATCGCGAGTGTGGATATTATTTGCCGAGACGAATTCGAGGCAAATGACCACGCGAGTGATAAAATGGAACTTTCTGCCGAGGTGCATATTAAATTTTTTCTGCAATAGTAAAATTTTGCCACAATCGGCAGATAAATAGCAAATACATACAGTTTTGGATATGGCTATTTATACATACAGTATGTATGAATAATTGACTATTTAGACATACTTTTTTTTTAAATAATTGAGATAAACCAATGAAACTAAGAAATAGTTTTTCTTAAAAAAAAATACTATCTAACCTTTAACCTAATTTAAAAAATATATATAAATAAAAAGTTGGGCCTTAGAAATAAGTTTATTGTATGTATAAATAGCCAATTATTCATACATACTGTATACTTCATCTGTCAGATTCTCATTCTCCTGTCAAATATGTATCTTTGAACAAAAGCACGCTCAATTTTTCTAAATTCAACCAATGAGCGTAGCGCATTTTACTTTTTTAGTGCCAAGGCAGTAAAAATGATTATTACAGCCGCTTTTGGGTACTTATTGAGCTAGTTTAGTGACGATTGCAGATAAAAGTGTTTTTCTGTCGTTTTTATAATGTGTAAAATTACTGTTATTATTGTAAATATCGAAAAAATGTATGAAGACTATTTTTAGATGATCATACTGAAACAAACATAAGATAACAACAATATAGACAGAATCAGCAGTTATGTAGTGTGTAATATGTTCAAATATTTATAATGTTTAACAACAAATTATAAAACCGTCGTTACTTGTACCACATGAGTTTTAAAAGGTTTTACATCTTGTTTTTTGTTTGTTTTCAAAGCTTACTATGTTAATATTTAAAAAAAAAACTAAAAAACCTTCGCTTATTATTAAAAATAAATACATTTAAAATGAGAAAAAAATTAGCAATCTAAATAAAGAATCTAAATAGGTCATAGCCAACTATAGCTTCCATTTAAAAAAAGCTAAGTTTGTCTCATAACTTTTTAACGGCGAGCGTTTTTTTTTTACTTATAATCGAATTAAACATAAAAATATCTAAAAATTATCTTTATACATTTTTTCGATATTTACAACAATAACGGAGATATGACACATTATAAAGAATATCAATAAACACTTTTTTTTTCAATAACTCAAAAACCCGAAATGATAAAGTATTTTTGAAAGCGGTTCTAAAGAAACTGCACATTTTTGGTAAATTAACCATTTCTCTATCTTGAATATTAAGCGAGATACCCATGCAATCCCTTCGAATTTGGGCCACCCTGTACGGCAAAAATAAGAATAGAAAGGAAGATCTTATAAGTAATGTAGTCTTTTACGAAGAAAGATTTTTGTACCTAATTATCAAAAGTAGTTTATTAAAATGTGAGATCATTCGATAGTGAGTTTTGCTTTAAGTCTAGACCTGCGCTTTTTCGGTAACTTTGATTAATTTGCTAAGGTTTTCATTAATCGTGGATATCTTGAAAAAATTTAAAACATTCTCTCATTAAATGCGATATAAGTACGTTCAACAATCTTTTTAACTTGTTTTTTTCATAGAAAATGTGTTGTTTTGTAGTAAAACGTGTAATTACAAAATTAGTGTTATTAAAAAGATTGTATGTACATAATAATTCAAGTTCACCTTGTTCCAAACAACGTCAGCTAATTCAGGCAACTGCATGATTATAATAGTAAGAAAGTTTAGATGCGGATTATTGGAAACACGAATAAAACGTCGCTCGAAATATACGTCACCAGTCTCCTGCACACATGCAGGAAATACTTGGTGATTTGTGTTGTAGCAATCAACTAACAGGTAGCTGATTAGTATGTCCTTACATGCAGCAGGAGTCGGTGCCCTGTGTATGTGGTAGTGTTAAAGTACATTAGATATGTTTAAGGATGTCAGATAAGATAATTCTAACAATGTGAACCAGCTTAGTGGAAATTAACTCTCAGTTTTTAATTTTTGTTATAATTGCATCAACTAAACCGGTTATTTGAATTCGCGTTTATATCGTCGACAATGTTTTACCATCTGGTAAACAGTTGAGGAATGACTACCATGCATAAAATGAGTTTTTTTCAACGTAATAACTCGTGATTGTTTTTGTGCTGAAAGTGTTTAAATGTATAATAACTTCATTGTTGTGAAAATGCAAAGACATTATGTTACAAAAATTATCTTTTTAGTGACAAATCGTTTTCATCGATTAAAAAAATCTTTGACGTCATGGTAATTTTAATATCATAAATTAATAACAACAGTATTTAATAATTATATGTGGTTGCTTTTTATTTAAAAAATGCAACGATTTACTTGGTTGTTATTTCAATAAGTTCCGTACAATAAAACTGTGAAATGAACTTTTAAATAAAAGTTAATTTATCTGTTTTTCAATATTTGCGTTTACAATGTTATGTCTTTTCATGTTAAAAAACAATTTAATCGTTTGAAATAATAATTATGCTCTCAGGGTCTCTCCGTTATCGGCGCTAATATTTTAAGTGGCGATATAGGCCCTTTGTCTAAGAAAAAAATTCAAGTAAAACTTTTTCCTAAAATAAATGCAGATATCAACAAAAATATTAGGGGTAGTTTTGTAGAGAATTTCAAGATTTATAAAAAGCGTTGAACTGATGACGATATACATGATATTATGAACAGTGCCGATGCTATAGCATTTTTGAAAACAAAACATTTCTCAGATTTTTTTACACTCTGTTCCTCATTTTCAGCTTTTTCGGGAAATCGGTTTGATTTTCCGAAACTTTCACTAGACCAAAGTTGTAGCCCATAAAATTTGCCATCCGGAATGGACCGTCCTTTTTTTGTACAACCTTTCATTTTAAAGATACAGCGGTTGCAAACTCTAAGAAACAATTAAAGATTTTATATTTTGAACATTTATTTGTGAAAACTGCTCTATAACTTTTCAAACATTGCCTGTAGACAAAAAATAATTGGAACCAATTTTGTAGAGAACTTCAGGCTCTATTAAAAAGCTTTAAAATAATTTACGATAAATTGATATTTTCGGCAACAGAGCCTGTTAAATGCAGAAGTGTATAAAAATCAAGTAAGTGTTGATATCTGCTTAGCATTTCATTTTAGGAAAAAGTTTTACTTGAAATGATTTCTTAACAAAAGGTCTTCTATCACCACTTTTGCGTCGATAACGGGTACACCCTGTATAACTGCAATTAAATCCTAATTCTAATATAAAATTGCTTAATTAGTTGAAGTTTTGTTGTTCTTATGGAACAGAATGTTTAAAAAAAAAATAAGTTTTTAGTGCTCCAAGTAAAAAAGTAACTTCAAAGTGTAAATTAACTTTCCTGTTAAATTTGAAACCGTTATCTGATAATTATATATGTCTTATTGCATTTGTGGTTGCGATAGCCATATCACGAAATTTTTATGTGCGGTCACGTGACAACAACAATAAAATAATACCACGTATTTATGGCTTACTGGGTTGTATGTGATATGTTATCGGTCTTCAAATGTCATTTATCCTGTGATGGCTGAGCTGGCGACACTGATTTGCGCAGTAGCAATTGTTTCGTTTCTTGTTAGCTGTTATTTGTAACCCAGTTTTTTATACTTCCAACTTAGTTTTCGTGTTGAAAGATAACTTGACAATGTAGTTTTGTGATTATTGCGCGCTGGGATAGCTAACGGATGCGTGCATTTCAAGCAGCTATTACGTGAGTCATGACGGAGTTTTGTAAATATTTTGTTTGCGAGTGTTATCTTTGAATACATGTGGTCCGAAATCTACGTTTTGTGGTAATCAGTGCGAGTTTGTCGCGCCACAAGTACCGCTTAGACCTCGTGGGAGTGCAATACCATGGAAAAACGGCTCAGTTCCGATGTGAAAAGTGCAGTTCAATTTTTTAATAATTTGAACAATGAAGTTGTTAGTGAAATTAATCCTGCGAAGCGCGTTCAAAAATTATCAATATCGGATTCGGAGAATGTTACCGTGATCCAAAAAAAACCTGTTCCTCTTGTCAGAAAAAAATTGTTAACAAGACCCGTCGAATCGGAACACAATTGTTACAAGGATTCAGAGGACAGTGAAATAAAAACCAATTTATTCATCAGTACCGCAAATACAGAAATCAAGAATTTCAGTGATATTAATAGAAATAATTTAGAACAAAACCACGGAATAAAAACACCAGACGAAGTCCTTAAGCTCATAAGTAAGAAAAGTGAAGTTAGCAATCAATTCATATCCACCAAAAGTGTAATTCAAAACAACTTAAACCACAAGAATAATATTGATCGGCCAAGTATTAAGTTCAGAAGTGAAACCTCACAGGTTCACGTACATTCAAGGAAACAAGTGACAAAGTCTTTTAGTTTGAATAACAATCGCCCTAATCAAAATGAAACTGTGAAGGACGACATCACTCAGGGAAAAATGGTTCAAAATAATAAACAAGTCAATGATAGCAAACTAAAATTGGTTAAAGATCGCGGTGACGCAAGGGGCGATTCGAAAAAATTTAGCAGTTTTAAGGAACAGAACTTTGCAGAGCGTTCTGCGCCTCCCTCGATCCCCCCTAGAAATACGGCCGTCATAAAACATCTCAATGTGCAGAACCTAGCTTTGCGCGGGGAACCAAATCCAGAACAAAACTTGAAAGCTGTTAAAAATCTTGACGAAATAAGCAATATTAAACGGTTAAGTGTGAGGGTGCATCCTGGTACGCAAAATATTGTTACTAGTTATAACACTGTCGCTATCACAAAAGCAAAAGTCAAAAATATCAGAGAAGATGCCAAGATGAAGGTTGATAACAGTCGAGGTGTTATTAACGCCACTAAAGTTGACGTTTTTGAGGATACTCAAGGTACCAACGTTTTTGGCGATGGAAATATAAAAGCCAAAGGTCTTGCTGGTGATAAATTTATTCAAGAGCTAAGATGTAAATTGCATAATAAGACGAGAGACGCCCCGCGACCGCCAGCTTTAAAACGTTCTGTCAGCGATTTGGTTAAAAGCAATTTAAAAAGTGCAAGTATTAGATTAGACCGGCGCGGTTCTTTTGCCGAAGTTAAAAAGAACGTGGCAATCAATGACTATCATCAAGAACAAAGTGTAATGAACAATAGTGCCATTTTGCATAAAGCAAGACTTCAAAATTCAGTTGACGCGGAGCCTTTAGAAGTGATTAAAAAAAGTGGTGTCGGCCCTGTGAAATCTGGTCGTGCATCATTTTCTAAAGTGGCCGTGAAAAGTAGCGCACCATCCTTTTTGGAAATAATATCTGTGAGTGATGTGATACAAGTTTTGGAGCATTACAAACGACCTAGTACGTCAGTTTCTTCGCAGAATACTTTTAACGATAAAAGGTTTGTTATTTGTTCGATTATTTTTATATTACTCTCTACGATGTAATCAAACTGATAAGATGTTTTGGGTTGGTTGTAAACTATTGATAAATAAAGTATTTCGTTACTTTGTTGCGCAACTGATATTTTAAAGTGTAGAAAAATTTTGCAGTAATAAAATAATCGTTAGCAGTTTTTATTTTCACGTAATTTTATCTGTTGTTGAATTTTTAAAATAAAATTTGTTATTAGATAATTATACAGGGTGTTCCACATAGACGGGCCACTGTTGGGATCTCGTAAATGGTAAAAATTACAAAAGTTTGAATTAGACAAATTGTTCCCCTTTCTGAGACCTCTTTAGTGATGCCTTAATTTTTTTTTAAAGTTTCATGGCACGCTAGATAATAAACAAAAATCAAAATGGGCTTTTTTTTAATCGTTAATAATTCGGTTATACTTGATGATACAAAGATATTATTGAGAAGAAAGTTATAATTTTTTTGGCCACTGTAAAATGAAAACATTAATTTGTTTCAATATGATTTAACTTTTTAGGTAAATTACAAACTTACATTTTTTTAAATGGAAATCATAGTGGACTACGACTTCATGAAAAATTTTTTTTTCCCTCTTTTTAATAACATTAGGTTTAATGTAATCTTGATATTTAGACTCAAATAAATAAAATCAAAACGTGTCTTTGAATCTATATATGAATTTAAATAATATTGAAACAAATAAATGTTTTCATTTTACAGTGACCAAAAAAATCTAAAACTTTTTTCCAAAACTATTTTTGTACCATCAAGTATAACCGAGTTATTAACGATTAACAAAAAAATGCCCATCTTGATTTTTGTTTGTCTAATTTAAACTTTTTTGTAGCTCTAACCGTTTACGACATCCCAATAGTGGCCCTTTTATGTGGACCACCCTGTATATAAGTATACAGGGTGGTCCAAATTCGATGGGATTACATGGGTATCTCGCTTAATAGTCGAGAGAGAAACGGTTAAATTGCCAAAAATGTTCAGTTTTTTGAGACAAACTCAGAGCCATTTTCAAAAATATTCTATCATTTTCATGTTTTGAGTTATTAGCGAAAAACTGTCTTTTTGCCATATTTATAATTTGCCATATCTCCCTTATTGTTGTAAATATCTAAAAAATGTTTTGGGATTATTTTTAGATATTGCTATGTGGATTTTTGTAATTTAACCGTTTCTCTATCTTGACTTTTAAGCGAAGTACTCATGTAATCCCATCGAATTTGTACCACCCTGTGCAACTGTTAAGTATATTTTCTGCACGTTTTAGGTGAAAAAAAAAATGGAAAAAAAAAGATTTTTAAACGAGTTTAGAGTTTTAGTTTTATAATATTTTAAAAGCACTATATTTCTAGCATGCAAAGAAGTTTTGAATTGACAGAAAGTATTAAACAGTAATTGTAGATCTTTGTTACATTATTATAACAATTAATTTAAGTGAATAAGTAAACAAAGCTAATTTTATAATAGCTACTTAGTTTGTTTAATTTATAAACTTTAATTCATGCTTATATTTGTTCTCATTAGTAGTTTATAAATGAGTTATTTACTTTCTCTTCTTGATTATTATTTTTTTACATGCTAATATCTTCAATTGCCTATAAAAGTTTCTTGCTAGCGAAAGGTAAATTAGGTGTCATGTGATTTTAAGGGCTTTAACGAGGTATTTATTATAATGGATGCCTTAAAAAAACCATGAAAACCGTCTCAATTTTTTTTTTACTTCTTTATGGTTCAATAAAAATATCGTATGATGCTCATTTGGTTTTTCATCGCGTCATGAATAACAAAGCGGAGTTTTTATTTGTTAATTATAATATGCTGGTATGCCTGTATTGGACGAATGTTGCTTTAATAGAATAATGTATGTAGTGTGTACTTAATTAATTGTTTTAATGGACAAATCATTACATGCGTTGTGCCTGAACAAATTATTTTAACAGTTGTACAATTGCATTTAATCTTATTAGTTTTATTTCATAGCTTAGAATAATTGCTCTATTTTAATTTTATTGAAAAGTAGGGGAGACCGGGGATGAATGTAACACGGATAGGTTGTAACAGTGCCTATAGGTAGTTTCTTTAATTTTTGTTATATTTCGCCCTAACCGCTTTTGCAATGTTCATTTACATCCCCCAGTTTTCATCTGTCATACTGGTTAAGTTTTTGCCAGCCAGAGTCACTATTTTTCGCCTAAAAGTTAATGCGTTGTGTCACCGTTCTAGTGACTTTTAGGCGATCTCTAAAAGTGGAACAAAAAAGTACCCAGATTATTATGTTCTAAATTTTGTTGGCTATTGGTGGATGCAATACAATTTGACGTTGGAGTCGTGGTTAATTGTGGATTCCCTCCAATTTGTTTTGTGTACACTTGGGGTCAAAAGTAACAGTGTTACAACCAACCCCACTCAATGTTTTCACTTGTAAATGTTCACTCTTGGCACATAGTTGGTGGTTTTCTTCGTAGATGAGAACATACAAAACTTGTCGGATAAATTTTCCAATTTGTTGTATCTTTTTGTTTTACATTTTTGAATATTGATAAGGTTCACTTATCATTTTGTATTGTACCAAAGAACTTTTTTTACTTTTTCATTTTGCTAATGTGTATTTTGGAATCAAATATTAATTTTGTTGATGATTACTAATATATTTACCCACTACTTATGAGCTGTGTAAATTATTTTGCCGTTACAACTTACCCCGATCATTGTTACTTTTAGCCCCAACGTTGAGGTTGGAAGTAACAGCTGTCTTACTACAGAAAAAAAAATCTCACATGCTTTACGAAACATATGAAATAAATATCTTGGAAGAAAGACAAATTTCCAATCTATTATTAAATCAATTTGGATGTAAAAAAAACTTGTTATACTCTATGAGAAATTAAATAAAAACAAAAGAATGTTACTTCCATCCCCGTTCTTCTCTAGTCCTTTTTGCGTATCGGCACTTAAAGGTATGACTATATTTTTCTTTCAATTGTTCGTGCCTTATAAACCGTCAAATTCTATTTATTAATATTTCTTTGTTGTTGCAGGTATGAACTTAATTTTATTTAATGGCGTCGAGTTGGTAAGATTTTTCATTCTTCTTTTTATTTCTTACGTATTGTATAAGGAGTTAGCACTTTTATTAATGACGCAAGAAACTCGTAAGATTTTCGGGTGAAAAATTGTTGTCCCGAGTCGTCTCATAATAAACTTAATCAAATCGAGTGTCTCCAAGATTTATAAAGCGTCGCTCATTATTCAAATACTTCGCTGAAGTGCGTGAGATGTGAAGTTTAATCAATATCTAACAAAACACCGAAAATATTTTAGAAATTTTCGACAAACCCCGTTCCATTTCTTTTTATATCGTGAAAACAGTTTTAAAGCGCCGACGTTATGTTACTTTGATGTGGTATAAAAATTTTGACATGGCAACTAACAATTACGGATTATATTTTTTTATGGATGTTGTGACTATAAAAAATGTATCTTGAGAGACGTTTTTGGTAAATAATCAATTTCGTGTAAACTTTGCTCGTAAAGATTTTACACGTTTTTTAGTGTCCCGTAAAAACTAAATCTATGTTGTTGTACAGGGTGATCCAAATTCCAAGTGTTTGTAGCTACTCAGTAACTACAAAAATTTGGTTTGTCTCTAGTAGCACACTTTCCGTTTTTTGCTACAGACGAATATTGAAATTTCCCGATGTTTATACTGACAATAATGTCTTTAATTTCAAAACAATGTTTAAAAGATATATGATAACTTGATACCTATTTAAGTAGGAGTATAATTTTATTAGTGACTTCGATTTTTTGTGACATATTAATTATTTAGATATAAGGTAGTTAAAATATTTTGTAAGGAATTTTAGAGGGTCATGATTTATTAAGAACATAACATAAAATTTTATACAATCGATCGGTTTTAGTAATACATACTGCTAAACTTGCTTTATTAGAAATTTTGAGGAATTGAATATTGTTTTGGTGTGAAATTTTTATTGAGACCTGTTACGCTCTAAAATTCACCAATTTTGTTCATAGCGAAAAAAAAATCAATATTCTGATCAAACAGATGAATGTATACATTTTTAAATATTTTGAATAAACTAAAATCAGATGATTTTTCAACGGTCAATAATGCCATTGCATTAAAAATTACGTTGAAATCAAAATGCGAAATGATTCCTGTAGATATTTTTACGTAGAATGAGAAAAAAAATACCTAAAAAGTCATGGCATACTTGATTTTTGAGATATAAGCCAAACTTGACTTTTTTTAAAATGGCAACCATAGATGGGTTTATTAAAAAGAGAGATTTTTTCTCGTTTTATTGATGTATGGGTTGTTAGGTTTATCTTTAAAAATATTACAACATTATTGTATTTATTAAGTTTATCAAAGTGGCGATTGAAAACCAAAACAAAACACCACATAAATAAACTAGATTTACTTAAGTAAACACCTAAAAAGTTAAAAACTCAAAAAGTTTAAAATATTTCTTACATTTCATAATACTTTTAGTTTTTCACTTACTATTAGATACTATTAAAATAAATTAATATTTTCCTAAGCATAATACTTTTTGTTTGATGAAATATTTCATTAAACAGCCAATCTGAAAAACACAGTTAAATACAATTGATGACTTAAAATCAGCTTTTTTAAGAACTATTCATCAAATAAAATGAAAAATGCTTAGGAAAACATTATTATCTACAAAGTGTAAATCTCACATTTGTATTGCCCATGGAGAGAGGGCTACATCTAAAACACATGTTATAATTATTGTGATTTAATAGTATCTATCTAATAGAAAGCGAAAAATCATGAATTGTTATGGAATGTAAAAAAATGTGTTAAATTATTTAAGTTTTACATTTTTTATGTTTCATTAAGTACTACAGTTCCTTTATTTATGTAATGTTTTTTTTTTCAATGGCCACTTTGATTATACTTAAGAAAAACAATAATATTGTAATTTGTAAAAGCGTACTTATTTTTAAAGATAAACCTAACAACCCATGCATTAATGAAACGAGAAAAAAAATCTCTTTTAATTTACCCAACTATAGTTACCATTTAAAAAAAGGCAAATTTGGCTTATATCACAAAAATCAAGTATGCCATGACTTTTTAGATAATTTTTTCTAATTCTTCGTAAAAATATGTAAAGGAATCACTTCAGATTTTGATTTTAACATAACAACATATACCATAGAAAAACTCGTCTGTTTGTAGTTTTTTCAAAATATTTAAAAAAGTTGAGGGTGCAAATCAAATGTCGAAATTACATTAAATTCGTCTTGAAATTCTGCCCAACTTTGTTAAGTTAATCGTCTATGTAACTCTTATAATAACAAAGTTACCCCTACAACACATGTAGATTATTGTCACCCTGTATAGAAAATCCAACCCCTCACTAAATCAAAATAAGCAATTACAGAAAAATTTTCAAAATAAACTAATTAAGCTTTCATCGATTGATGTAAACGAAAACTGCTTCAAAATAGTTGTCGAGGGCAGATTTTGGCAGCTTTTTTTAATTAAAATTTTGCTCAAAGTCTGCTATATACGCCCGTTTTGCATATGCGTTTTTGTTTTCGGTAGCTTTTGCTTATTTGTTATGCATCGTGGCAAGCTTGCAGCTGTGACCGACCACCAAGGTTAGGCCATCAATGGCGCTTTTGTGGATGCCATGTAGTTACCCACCTCATCTGTCCGGCTAACGACATTTTGTTACAACACTGGAATACATGATCATACTAGTTATGAATCTAAGAATATTGTTATGTTTGTGTTAAATATAGAATGGAGTCATTGTCTTGTTGACGGTCATAGACGCACGTACGTACAAGTATTTACTGTGATCGGGAAACTGCATTTAATTTCTGAAAAATACGGTATATCCGAATATTGTAAATGATATGAAGCGTCGCAGTTATTTATTTTGGCTCACTTATCTTATCTCGTTTCAATTCAGGTAGAAAGAATGTTGAATGTAAACGAAAAATGTAGGAACTGTAATTTAATTTTGTGAAATTTTAGTATGCCACGTGCTACGCTAAGCAGATTACACTCATTTAAAGTGCAGGCTTGTAGATTTAAATTAATTTTGTCTGATTCTGACTCGATATTTCCAAAAATAATTTTTTGTAGGCTTTGTATTTCGTTGACTGCCTTGTGCATATTTATTACTTCTACGCTGTTTTAAATGCTTTCGAAATTACAATTAAATACCTGTATCATATCTTATCAATTTATTTTTTTAAGCAATTCAAATATTTGGTAAGCACTTTAAAACATCAAGAATTGGGTTACAATAAACGCACCTCAACCACGCGAAATTTTAAACAAAATGTTTTTACTGATATAATATAATATGAACGTGGCAGTGAATTACCGACTTGCCAATTAAATGCGTTGAGGATTGTTTGTACACTGATGATCAAAAGTTTAAGACCACCTCAGTTTTCCTAGAAAAGTGGAATGAAACACAGGAAATATAGTTCAGGTATAAAATAAATTTTTACTGAATAACATAAATACATATACAGGGTGAGTCATTAGTGCGGTATCGGTCGATTGTGGCTAAACGGTTAAAGATAGAAAGTTGATTTAAGCGCTATTTCATACAGTTTTTTCTTCCGAACACGATAAAAATATTTTCATATACAGGGTTCTCGTTTTTCGCGGGCCACTATGGGGATCTCGTAAACGGTAAGAGTTACGACTTCGGTTAAATTGGGGCAAAGTTGTATATTCAGGTGCTTAAAAATTTGACGCAAACAGAACTTATCTAGCTTTTCTAGTTTTTGAGATATAGGGGAAAAAGTAAAAAAGTGGATTTTTGTTTTTTGCCTGTAACATTTTCATTTGATGTCAAATTTCATTTTTGTAAAAACATTTTCATGGCCACTTTTTGCAAGGAATCAAATTCCCCAATTATATTTTCCATGCGACGTTTCGTTTTATTAAAACCATCATCAGGTCATTTTTTTCTTATGGACGCTATATCTGATTTTAACGCCAATTTGTAGAGCATTTTATTCTGAACTCGACAATGTATAAAACTTGGCACTTTTTTGAAACTATTGTTGTTAAAAATGGCATAAACAAATATTTTATTTAAAACAAATTCTAATCGGCATGATAAATAATTGTCCCTTTTTCCTTGGAAGAAGGTGAGTAAACCGTATGAAATTACTATTAAAGGGATTTAATTAAAAAAATCGCTATTAATAAATATCTTAGGAATGCATTAACATTGTTCACTTATTAGCAAATATTTTTAGAATATTTTCTTCGGTTAAGTAATAAATGTCTCTAAAATGTGTATTTAATCCCTTATTTCACATGCAATTATTTGTAACAATATGTTCGTAATCAAATAATATGTGGTCATAGTTTACAAAAAACGTCTAGAAGTCTGTTTACGCTTTTTGCTTATTAGAAGTCATTAACGCAGATAAAAGGCATAACTCGTTATTTTTTGTTACAAATAATTGTATGCCAAATAAGAATTAAATACACATTTTAGAGAAATTTATTACTTAACCGAAGAACATATTTGTTAATAAGTGAACAATGTTATTGCATTCCTAACATATTTATTAGTAGGTACCTATTTTTTTAATTACTAATTTTTTGCGGTTTACTTACCTGTTTCCAAGGAAAAAGGGACAAAGACAATTATTTACCATGGCGATTAGGATTTGTTTTAAATAAAATATTTGTTTTTGCCATTTTTAACAACAATTGTTTCAAAAAAGTGCCAACTGTTATACATTGTCGAATTCAGAATAAAATGCTCTACAAATTGGCGTTAAAATCAGATATAGCGTCTATAAGAAAAAATTGACCTGATGATGGTTTTAAAAAAACGAAACGTCGCATGGAAAATATAATTGGGGAATTTGATTCCTTGCAAAAAGTGAATTCATAGTGAAAATGCAATAATTCAAGAAATAAATGACAAGTTTTTGACGTTAGTGAAGTGAACAGTCACTCTATTTTCTTCAACAACGATTAGAAGAAAAATGTCGAATATCTCGAAAAGTACCTACTTACGAGTTTTGGGTATAGGATAGAATTTAAACAAACCTGTATCTCTTATAATTAGCGAGATCCCAATGCTGTAAATGTAATCTTGGACACTCTGTATATGTGTTAATGTTATTCTTTTATATTCGTACAACATTTTCTGTGTCTAGAAACACTGAGGTGGTCTTAAACTTTTGACCGGCAGTGTAAGTCGAAAGTATTGTATAGCAGCACATAATACAACCCTTCACTCCTTATTTTGTTCGGTTATGTTTAAGTTATAGTACTTGCACTGTAATATACATAATATTTCATTCTCAAACGCCTGTTTGTAGACCGTAAATATTGGTAAACGATTTATATCACCTTTAATTTTTACGTGCTACGCATAACCCTCGAGACGTGCTTCTGAAAATTTTATATTTATATCTTAAGTATTACGGTTATATTATGGCCACCGTCGATGGTATTAACTTAGGTGAGCCATTTAAGGGCAATTTATAGTGGGAAGCAGATGTAGCATAAAACATAAGGGCTCCTGGAGATGGGATAAAATATTAATTCCTTACTTACGGGATCAGATGTTCATGGTCGTGTCTGCAATTATATACCGGGTGTTAAGTGAAATAATTTTAACGCAAGGAACATATTACCGGGGACTAATTAAAGGCACGCAGGCAGTTAATTCCCTCGTAAAAACAGTATTATGAGTAGGTAACGTACCTTTGTGAATTTAATCCAGTTATTACTATTATGATGTACATAAAACGTTTTATAAAGCGCTGAAAGTTATTATGTACATTTGTTTACATTATGTTGTGCATAAACATAAAGGTTGGTCTGAAGTTTCAGTAATACTAATGCCCGGTTTCTCCGACACATCTCAAGATCGAACTTATATAAGCCCGCCTTATATTTAAGACCGTCTCAAGATACCAATGCGTTGCACAGAAAACATATTCCGGAATCTGTTAGACATCTCAGCTAAGTTAGAACTCGGTTTGGCAACGTTGCAAGAAGTCGGCACATTTTAGCGGCAGATTGAAATGGCTAATTTTCATTAGCCATTTACATCACAGCTGTTAAAACGGCTCCCTGTGGCATCTTGTTGTTGCTATCAGCTGTTAGTCACATATAAAGTTACAGTTCGGTGTTTATTATTTTATTTTGTGTTGAAATGGCGGAAAAAAAAGAATAAATTATACCATGGAGAAAAAACAATTATTAGTTAGCTTGGTGGAAGAAAATAAATAAATAGATTATGTATACAGGGAGTTTGAAATTCGAGTTTAAGCATGGGGTTCTCGCTTATTATAATAGCTAGAGTATAGGTTTAAATTTGGCAAAGTTGCTAAATTTGGTGCTCATTAATAATCCAAAAAGAAATTGGAAATATCTCAAACGGGGTCCGAGAAAATTAGGAAAAACTGGAAAATACGATTTTTGAAAATCGTCTATAACTCCTTTGGAGTATGAAATATTTGAAATGTGTAAAAACATTGCCGAAGCAACTTTTTAAGCCGAATCGGATGGTAGTCACAAATTTTTCTTAGATCGATTCGTTTTTATTTTATGACAACCAACTTTGTTTTTGCTTATGGGCGCAAGTTTTGCTATTTACATTATCAAATAGCATTTATTTTTTTAAATCCATTGATGTATCACACATGGTATTTTACTTTTTCTTTTATTGTCAAATTTCAAAAAATACGTTTTAAACAATAACCATTATAAATCAGGTTGGCCGGTCATTGTAGTTTATGTTGTTTCCATGACAACCGATCAACAATCTAAAAGTTTTAAAGGCCTGTTAGTCCTAAAAATGAACTTTAATAACGAAGGAAAACGCGATATGCTGCCCATCACAAAAAACAAAGTTGGTTGTCTAAAACAAAAACGAATCGACCTAGGAAAAATTTGTGACCACCATCCGATTCGGCTTAAAAAGTTGCTTGGGCAACTTTTTTACACATTTAAAATATTTCAAACTCCAAAGGAGTTATAGACGATTTTTAAAAATCGTATTTTCCAGTTTTTCCTCATTTTCTCGGATACTTTTTGAGATATTTCCAATTTCTCTTTGGATTATTAATGAGCACCAAATTTAGCAACTTTGCCAAATTTAAACCTATACTCTAGCTATTATAATACGCGAGATCCCCATGCTTAAACTCGAATTTCAAACACGCTGTATACTCCAATTGAGGCTCAATTTGATCTAAGATCACAATAACTGTCTCTTTTGTGAGGCGAAAACGCATAAAAAAACGATCGTATTCGAAATCCGTAAATGGATTTGCGCGAACAAATCGCCTTCGAGGAATTACAGGGTCGTACAAGTCATCATCTGCATCATCTATCATATTTATAAAGTCAATGTCCATATTTAAACTTAAACCACAATTTAAACAAACACTTAACTACAAACAAAGCAAATACAAGATACTTTTAGGTTATGTACTCCAGCTCAAGTTCTAGTAAACAGCGACTCAAGATGTGAGCTCAGCTCAAGTCGAATATGTTCTTAAAATTGCTTGGTGCAACACTTTATACCGTTAAGGCGAACTTAAGATTCAGCTAGATCTTAAGATGTGTCGGAGAAACCGGGCATTATACCTTTGCCTCGAACCAATTATGTAATGGACGAACAAAGATCTACACAGGATTTGTAGTGAACGATCTAGAATTAACTAAAATATTTCAAACATGGGCGAACACATCTTCTACTTGATTACTTAGGTCGATGCTGTAGTTAATAATCTTGAAGTATATCGGCACAAATTATTCCGATCTCCTGATACTCAATAATGCATTGGAACGTGTAGCATCAGGTGTTCATCCCAAGTTTCTGCCGTATCCAGACACTCTGAACTTGAATAACTGTTCTTCTTCGAAGCTTTCTTAAGTTCTTTCGTTAATAAGAATTTTCTCCCGCGTGGATCACGCCAATAGGTAATTTATATGGACGACGCCTAAGAAGAGTCGGGCAAGCATTTACGTGGCACAGTTTTTGCGGCTTTCAGTTTTGTATATTTTATGTTGTACTTACCTGGCTCTTTCCTTCGGGATGTTAATAGCTGGCCCTTGGTAACTTTTACATTCCTTGCACGTTTCCATTAAAATTTTGAACCGAGCATAGAGGGTATGGATATACTCTAAAAGCTCTACTCTGTACCGGAGTGCAGATACAAATTTAATAAATTAAAACAACGCCTGTTTTAATATTTTTCCGCAATAAACTTTTTATATCAATTTTACTACGAAATTAAATATTTGTTGATTTTAACGTTGGTTTGTTTCCTGAAACGGTTGAGTTTTTATGTTGCCGTAACTGTACACTTAAACGCATTTATATTCCATTTTTAAGGGAACGTTATTTTATCCGTGTTGAAATTCCATATTTATGGGATGTGCAATAGGGTATTACAAGAACAAATCCCTAGGCGTGTGGAATTAATCTCTAAGAGCTCGAGTCTGTACACCATTAGCAGGATCAGGTGTCTCATTTTCTATTTACCCTCCTCTTTGCAAGGTTTCCGCGGGCTTCTTTATCTTGCGTGAAATAACCGCCTGTTAAATAAGTGGAAAGGTGATTCGCTAAACAAATTTATATTATGGTGAATTTTGTTTGAGTGTTTTGCATTTGAAATTATGGGTTTTATAATTTAATGTTAATATTTAGGGTGGTCCTAATTTAAAGCAGGGTTGAGCAGATTTAAATCAATTGATTTAAATCACGATTTAAATCATGATTTAAATCAAGTGATTTTTTAAAAAAAATCATCGATTTAAATCACGATTTAAATCAAGTTATTTTTTTTAAATCATCAATTTAAATCACTGATTATATGGAGTACAATAAGTATAATATTTATAATAAAACAAAATTTTAATCACTATCAGTAATAATTAAATACACGAAATGGTGAATAAACCATATCAATTTGCACTCGTAAAGTAAAATTCATTGTGGAAATGCAATAATTCAAGAAATAAATGACAAGTTTTTGACGTTAGCGAAGTGAACAGTTAGTTTTTTCGATTTCCACAGCACTCAATTTGCTTCAATAACGATTTGAAGAACAATGTTGAATATCTCGAAAAGTATGAGTTTTGGATATAGGCCATACTTAATAATAAACGAAGCTCTCTTTAAGACGAATTCAATGACATAAAAAAATACAGGGGTTTGCAGTTGAAAAAATCGAGTTACGAGGTTTGAAAATCATGGAAGTTGTCACCTATTTATGAACACCCCTGTATGTGTGATTCAAATTTTTTCATATCGAGCGAAGAGAGCAATGTTTTCTGCATGTCCATACCAAATAACAACTCTGTACTTCGAAATAACTTCAGGAGAATTTTTTAAATAAAGACTTAAAACCTTGTTTTTTTTTTTTGACAACGCCGTATAAAAACCTGTTGTATTTTATATTGATGCAAAGCTAAAATTAAGGCGGTTAAAAATATTAAATAACAAATTGGGTGTTGTATTTAAAATTTAAAAGTTGCTATTAGTTCCAGAGAAGTGACTCACCCTGTATATTTGAAAATATTTTTATCGTGTTCGGAAGAAAATACTTTATAAAATAGCTTTTGAATCCATTTTATATCTCAAGCCGTTTAGCCACAATCGACCGATCCGACTCCCCCTTAATTAATTAAACATCACTATTTAGCACTGATTTTTTCAAAATTATTCTTAATCATTACATTTAATTTTTCATTTCAACAAAAATTCACCAATGAATATATTGGTTATTAAATATATTAGCACAAAACAGAAATAGCATGTGAATATTTCACTAAATTCGATAATATGGTACATTTGATTTAAATCAAAAAAATATGATTTAAATCAAATAAATCGATTTTTTTGTTTTTTTTTTTTAAATCGTGATTTTTATCCACCCTGATTTAAAGTACAGTAAATACTCGATACAAGCAACTTTTCTGAATCGATTTTGGTTGTAATCGTTGCTTTTTTTGAATTTTGTTGCTTTTGTTAAATTTTTTGCACTATTTTAAAATATATTAAATTAAAATTCATTTACACTCAGAAATTTAAAAAAAAATGAAAGATTTATTGTTGCTAGAGAACAAGTTGCTGTTTTGAAAATGATGTTTATTGATTAAGTGAAAATCAAGGCCTTTTACAATTGGAAAATTGAACAAAGAAAATTAAAGCTTTCTTTTTACACGCTTAGTTTTTCTGCGAAAGCTTTCTCGGGTGCGTGTTGGCACGCCAACCATCGGCGCAAGTTTTAAAATTAGTCTCATCTTTTAGCGCCCAATATGCGCCCAAACGCGTCCTACAAATTTTTAATTTTGCTCAACGGGTTACCGAGATGCATTTGGGCAAATTTTAGAATTTTGGAAATAGTTGGCGTGCCAACATGAAGTTGGCACGCCATTTAATTATCAAGCTATATCTCGGTAACCCGTTGTGCAAAATTAAAAATTTTTAGGTCGCATATTGGGCACTAAAAGATGAGACTTATTTTAAAACTTGCGCCGATGGATGGCGTCCCTTGTTTTCCAAAATTGTGAACCCATTCTGAATTTCTTAGAAGTTATTCTAATTCTAATCTATTTTACTGTCATTGTCACAGTTAGGTCAAGTATACATCTAGAAACAACTGATCTATACAAGTGACCATTGATTCCAAGTGGAACCATAATATTTTTGAAAAGGTAAAAACAAAATTAAAGTTGCATTTGTCTCACTTGAAAAAAGTTGCTTTTTGACCGGTTACTTTTCTCGAATTGTTGCTTTTATCGAGTATTTACTGCATTTGGAAAGTGTAACAGTATTTCTTCTAGCCTAGTAATTAAAGTTAAATTAGATTCTTTAGTATTAATGATTGCTTCTAACACAAATTACATTCAAAATTAATATGTCATCGTGACATTTTTATATCAAAGTGATTATGCTTTTAATGTTACTGTATATGTAATATGATTTGTAATAGCACTAGAGACGTCGTAAAAATAACAGCCCGTTCTAAGCTATTCGTGTGTTTTTGCGGTTTATATTCTCGTATATTTCTTTTCTCTTCGAACACGCGATTATTTTTATGGTTTTCGTGCGTATTACTTTGTTGTGATGGCATTAAGCGTGAGTGTTCAACATTAGTGATTATTATTATTAGATACAGTTTTATGCCCCTACTAATTTGACGGCCAATAAAACTGAAACGATTTCCTAATACGTAACTTCGAAGGCCCTTCCGTAAACAAAAATGCTGGGGTATAGAAATACAGGGTGTCCCAGTTATGGTGAACATGTTATCAAATAAAAAGTAATCTGCTTAGGAAATAGTTATTTACGTAAGAAGACCGGAAAGTGGTGCTTTACTGGACGAGTGGCAGTTTTGGGACGAGCTGTAGGCGAACCCTGGACTCGTACAGTAAAGACACTTTTCGGGTATGCTGCGTACAATATTTTTTTTCTGCGTCCGCCACTGACACCAAAATATCTATCGTCACCATCCATAATTAAACAATAACTTAACAAACTACTGGTGAAAACTCGCTTAGTGGTAAACGACGCTTGTTTGACAGCGCAAATTAACAAAACAACTCGTCACCATGGCAACCAGCTACTTTCCGGCCTAGGCCGGTAAAGAGTTGTTGTTACCATGGCAATCAGTTACTTTCTGGCCTAGGCCAGTAAAGATGTATTTTCCAGCCTAAAAGTTAATCGGAAACAACTGATTACTGCTGAATAAGCGCAGATCTCAAATTTGCTCACTCGGCGCTTTGCGGCTCGTAAACAAATCTCACCTCACAAAAAAAACTGGACTATCATCTCTTGTTGTAAAATATACTATTAAATCTACCCAAAAATGTGTCGTAATAATGTCAAAAAATATTTTAAGTATGACTCCAAATGAGCAAGTTATAAGCAAAAATCGATAAAGTCATTTTTTGTTTTTTATGAATAGCGCAAAAACTATATTTTTTTCGAGATATTTTCATGGAATAGTTGCTCTTAAAGTATAGATCATTTTGACTTAATTAGTTAACTCTATCTCTTACCGTTTACGAAATCCCCATGCTGTTCGCGATTTCTGGGACACCCTGTATAGCGACTTTGTAAGCAAGTAATACACAATTGAATTAAGCAATCACTTCTTGTCACCAATTTTATTCGTTTATTCGTGGTCGTTTATCAATCGCATCGGTAAATCACATTTTTATATATAAACGAAGACGCGGAACAATTGGCAATGTGCTAGAATTGTGATTAATACCTGAACTAATTGTGTGTTTCTATCCCTTTTACCGCCCATATTTCATCGGTGGTCCTTCTCGTTCCCTTTTACAGGCCGGATATTAATTTCATAAATTATGTGCGCTATGCGATGCAATGAAATCGTTTGTCTTTCCTTTCTATGGGACTTTGAGAGCCGGTGGTACGTTTTGGGTAAAGACCACGTATTGTTGCAGGATTCTAGAATGCAGTCCTGCTCACGAAATTGGATAACATGAATGTGTGGGGGGTTGGAATTAGTGGCTGGATGCGGACGACAGTTTCGTTTAACTAATTCGTGAACTGTCTGCTTTCTTTCTTAAGATTGGATTACATTTCAAGTATGCAGCCTAATATCCTCTGTGACGTTCACGATGAATGCAATATATTTCAGTAATTGCATTGAGTGGACTACTCATTAATAATTATTTGTTCAAATATAACTTTTATACATGTCCAAAATTTATTGTAAGTACAAATTTTAAACAACAATTATGAAAAATTTTGTACAACAAATGGGCATTTAATTAATAATAATTCTTTTGTCGATTTAATGCTACTAGTTTTTTAATTGATCGAAAGCAGGGCAGGATTGGGCAAAATTTGATTTTTATTAAAAAAATCAAAAAGTCATTGATTTTTTAAGAAACTTGACAGTTTTTTCTTTCTAAAACTAATACAATATACATTATTCACACTACATTATATCTTTTATACAGCGTCATTCAAAAAGTATCAACAATTGAAAAAGTTTGTTATTAAAAATTTCTCAGAAACTGGCGGATGACCTGAAACTAATTTTAAGATGAAAAAATTTCATAAAAATTTATACGATACAAGATGTTAGCGATTTCAGAAATATTCACAAGAGCAAAGTGGCCTTATTTTAAGAGTTACAAAACAAACTTCATAGAGAAAGGTTGTTTAGTATTCAAAAAGACGACCAAAGGTGAAATTTGTAGTTAAATGTTAAATTTTTATTTTTATAGCTAATTTTAACATCCAAAAAGTCTGCAGCAAATGGAAAAGTTTTTTATTATTGGTTTCTCAAATAATTTTATTCTTGAGAAGAGTTGGTGCATGGTCTAAAACTACTTTTAAGTTAACAAAGTTCAATATTAAATTCATATAACACTAGATTTTAACGATTTTAGAAATATTCGGAAAAGTAAAAATTTTAAAAGTTTAAAAAAAGTTGTTTACAATTTAAAAATAATATTAAATAAACTATCGTTTTCCCTTAATTTGTTTCTAAAACTCCTTAAATAAGAGCACTTTAATCTTGTGAATTGTTCTAAAATCGCTAAAGCTATGAACTTTTATCGAGCTTTTTTGAAAATAAATTTTAGACCATGCACCAACTTTTCTCAAGAATAGAATTTTCCGATTAATCGGTAATAAAAAACTTATTTATTAGTTGCAAACTTTTTGAATTTTGACACTACTATAAAATTAGAAAATGAAATTATAACTTCAAATTTGGTATTGTCATATTTTTGACATCTAAACAATTTTTTCCCGTCTTAAAATAGGGGCACCTTACTTTTGCAAATGTTTTTAAAATAATTAAAATCTAGCGTCATGAATTTTTTCCATCTTAAAATTAGTTTTAGGTCATGCATCAACTTTTATCAAGAATACAATTATTTGAGAAACCAATAAAACACTTTTCCAATTGTTGAAAATTTTTGTGAATGAGGCTGTAGATCTTTGACCAAAAAATTAATTATTATTTAAAAATCTACCAAGTAAATCTACCAGAATTCGTCTCTTAACAAGAAAATTCGGCAATATTTCCGGCGCTTCTTTAAGCCGGTGGAAGTGAAACGTGCATTTAATTTATATGTGACGTGTGACGTTGAATCGTGAAAATAAATAGTTTGATTTAAATCATGATTTAAATTTTAAAAATCAGCTGATTTAATCGTGATTTAAATCAATTGATTTGAATCAGGTCAACCCTGATCGGAAGTAATTTTAGGGTTCAACTGAATAAAGATTGTCATAGTGTTGAATGGTTATGTTGTTTAATTTTAAGAAGATGGCTGCACAATACGTCTTTTGCCGTACGTAGTCTTGCTGCAAAGTGTTTGGAACGATTTCCTAACAAGGGGTTGTATAATTAATTTAAATTCAAGGCGTGATCTTCATACTACGTAGTGTATTAGTTATTTTCCCACACAATGCGTGATGTCTAGTGATTAAAGGGTGGGCGCCCTTTACGGCTTCGATTAACTTTTTATTTAAATTTAATTTGAAGAAGGTTATAGATATTATTTTTTGTGTACAAAGCAATATGATGGAGTAAGCGTGCTACTTTTTAGACGATTGCAAAATATAGTTTATATGATGCATTGAATATGTTTTTGTTATTATTTATTAAACAAAATTTGTTGTTAAATGCAATTAATGTAACGGTTCAACAGCTGATACCATTTATACTATGTATTAATTAACATTGGAAAACAAAACCTAATCCATTTTGTCTTTTACATTTTTTTAAATTTAAAATTGTATTTCCAAACAGAAGCAATATAAAATTACTGCAGTACCGTACAGTGCAATTAAATTCGGTGTAATTTTATCAACTGCTAGGCTAATGCAGTCTTTATGTCGTAACTGATTGCATACCGCAATGCTGAAGCCATGTGCGATTGGCGTAGAGAGTGTCAGTGGTTTAAATTTACTTTTATTTTATTTCTGCATAGCTCTACAGTGGCTATAACTTCTGTTCGGTCACAGGGAAAATAAAAATCACCATTTCAGCCGTTTTTATGTTCCGTAAATGTATCTCAAACGATGTGAAAGTGTTTCTGTTTAGAGTGTTTTGCAGTTTGGTGTGATTCGTTGTGTAGAGCTAAGTATTCGTAAGTTACTCATCGCTTTTTATGCCACCTGCTCCTTTCACACCCTAATAGCACTTCTTTTCTTTTATGCTCAACATCTTTGTCCTCCTAAATAGCTCATATACCGCTTGAACACAGTTACGCAAAAAATATCGTTTAATAAAATATACCCTCTCGCTCACAAATTATTTTTAATGCTACGTATCAGCATGTTTGTCTCTCTCTGTTTCGTTTAATTCAAGGAGTAATATTGTAGACGTGTTGTTTTTTTGTAAAGGCGTTATTATATTGTCTAAGTTTCTCCGAACAAAGTAATGATGTGATTAAGAATAAAGTGCACCTATTTTGTAGGAAGCCAGCGTTATTAAATTTATTGCATTTTTTTTTCTGACGAAAGCATTCAATTACTTCCTTTGATACACTTGAGTGATTCATTTTATAGCGGCTGAACTGTTGATTTGCAGGAGTAATTACTTCATTCTTTTAATCGGTTATCAAAATTTGAGCTAGTAAAGATGGCGACAATAATTCGACGATTTCTGTAACTCACATAAAAAAAAACTGCGAATAATTATTGTTAGTTTGAAAAAGCTTTTCAAAACATAGTATAAAGTAAAAACTTTGTTAAACTGTTCATTGGTATAACTTTTAATGAAAAAAGTAGTAAAAGACAATCGCCTAGTGCATGTAACGAAATATCGCCTGTCTTTTGTTTTTTTAAAGCGTAAGTAAATTTTTTCGCCATTAAATTATTAGGGTGTAATAACCCATACTGTAAGCTAAATTTCCTGAAAATTTCAATGAGCTAGCGTTTGTAACTTCAAAGATATTGCTGTTCAAAAATCCTGAAAAAATGTATAAAATTTTTCAGGAATTTTCAGTGCACGTATCTCGTGAACCATTCACGTTAGATACATCTAGTTTGGACCAAAATCGTTTTTGCTCTTTTGGTTATCATTTTATAGGATTTTTGTTGTTTTACATTTTGTTATTTTGATTCAGGGCCAAAAAGAAAATATTCCTAGTTTTAAAGCAGGTTTATTGATTTTAAGTGAAATTTTTCGATAAATCTTGATAAATTGCCATTTTTATCTTTAATGAGAGAAATTTGTTGTTAATATTTTTCAATTTTGTTGCCTTTCTATTTGCTTCAGAAAATGTAAAAATAATAAACTATACGCGCCTAATTTTTGTGTTTTCGTTTTATTTTATTCTAAAGAAGTTGGTCAAACACTAATTATATACTTAACTGCTGGCATAGTACTAGTTAAAAAGTGTGTTTATTTTTTACAAGTCGATCAGTAAGTGAATTATTTTAATGTAGAGTAAAGCGGAGAAACTTTTTAAAGATGATTATTAAATTTACACCTATTTTAGTTCACATAATAATTTTATTAGTAATAACTATGTTCGCAGTAGTTATACTTTTGTGTAGTGTTTTGAAGTGTTATTAAAACGGCTTTTATAAATGAGATGTTTCGCTTACAATCTGTTTTGGGAATTTTGATATTTTAATATAGTTTTAATTTATTTAATGAAGAAATTTTGGTAACTAATTTACTTGAGTATTCGTTTTATAATTGTTTAATTCAAGAAGCGTCGTTAAAGTTTCCATTATTAACAACGTTTCAGTGATATATCGACCGGCTTATACGGTCGTAATAAATTGAAACGGACAGGAAAAGCGTTGTACATTATGAATGAAACAATCAGCATACTAGAAACAATTTATAGCTAATGGATAGGTTCCTGAATGTACAACTATCAATCAATAAACTTTCACTAGTAGAAGTTCGTTGTCCTTAGCGGTCGCTAGTTCTATATTTAACTTGAAACTCTATCATAAACTGGAAGTGTTACGGTTTTAACTCTTTGATCTCAAGGATCCAAAGGTTATTAAAATTATTTTGTTGCAAATTTCAGATACAAATTCAGTACCAAATTTAACAGATTAAGCTCTTAAGATAAGCGGATCTTCATGTTAAGTCACGATTTGGGACTAAATTTTTAGGGTTCTGAAATTTTTATTTTTATTCAGTATGATAATTAAATAAAAGTAAATTATGTCCCTCGTGCAAGAGTTCTAAAGTAGAACGGGGGTGCTTATATTTTAGGTGACGTACCTGTCGTATATTACAAGTTTTCTCATAAGCCTGGACCACTCGCTGTGCTCATACCCTTGTTATGTGGTACTAAATCACTTCTATTGCACATTAATAAGTAATACCTGACCGTTGCCTCTCTGCACCATAATATTTTAGCCACTTTGGTAATAATCCATCGATCTTTTACTACTGACTTATCGGGTTTTTCTACTTGTCTGGATATTTTATTTTTTTTCATGAAATTGGGTTTCCAAATTAATGATTGTAATAATATAGACGTTGCCGATGGAACATGATTGATTTGTTGTGATTTGTAGTGATGTGATAATCGTGTATCGTCCGAAATAACCGATGGGGGTTGCAGGACTTTGATATTAGATAACATTGTGGAAATTTGCCCACCCTGTACACGTTTTGAAATGATATTTTGTAAGCATGAAACTACGTGATTGTTACTTGTATACATTAAGAGAAATATTTTCATATATACGAGTTAACGTGAACATAACAAGAGTTTCTATTTTGTACCATCGTGTTTTATACACAAAACAATTACGTCTCCCGTAGTTTCAAGCAACGACCTGAATATTTAATTTAATTTCAAGGTAGAACTTAAATGAATTACAGAAGTAGTTCCCACGTAACAAGACTATGAAAATGTTCCGTACAGAAGCAACAATGTTAGAAAATAGGAGTATATGTACAATTTACCTCTGCGCGTAACTTCATATCTCGGAAAGTTTTCAGCACTAATTATGAACATTTTTAGACGTTCAACTTTTTTTGTCGCCAAAGGCATTGGCTAATATAACAATAACTTATATCGTAAATGTTGGACTCTTCTCAGCGCCTCATGCAGATAGGAGTTGTTAAACCTCCCTAAAGGCAGTAAATACGGTTCTAGAGCCCCAAGTTTAAGAAAACTTTTGATTATGTTAACTGAAACAAACACTTTATGTCACAGCCTACTACCATAAGTATGCATTTTAACACATTTCCCAAGTGTGTTTCAGTGCTTATCTATATCTGTCTCTTTCTGACGTCTCGAATCGTGGTATTTTTACGATTTTTTGCAACAAAATATAAAGCCAAGTCAATAAATGTATCATTACGCGCGTTTCGATAAGATTAACTTTAATCGATTTCAAGTGATTTGTCTATAATTTCAGTTTTCAGTAAATAATTAAAATTATTTCCTTAGCAGTAACGTCCTTATGCGATTATTACTGTAGTTAATAATGAGACAATAGAAATTACGTTTTAATTTCTTGATAATGTTTATTTCTCACTCGAGCAATTCTTGAGAAACTCAGTTTTATTTTTATCGTGGGTAATTACTGCTACCTTCATGGCAATTAAATGAATTTGCTATTATTAGAAAATAACAGAGCTATTTCGATTACTGAATTATTATCTTCCATTCAATTCGTACCGCTATCGAGATCTCGCTTAATATAAGAGATAGATATTTGGTTTAATTGTCAAAAACTTCATACAGGGTGTCACACAAAAGACGCCGCAAGCTGTAACTCTGTTGTTTGTGGTCCGATTTTGATGAACAAAAAAGTAAATGAAATGGCTCCTCAAATACTATAAACTGAATTGGATTTTAATTTTTTTCAAGTTCAACTTAAATGTCAAACGATAGTCAATTTTTTTTTCAATTGGCACCAGTTATTTTTTTACTAATTCTGGTAGTCATTAATTTTTTTTCTGAATTCGATGATGTAATAATAAGTTTGACTATGTAATATGACTATATTTTTCTTTCAATTGTTCGTGCCTTATAAGTCGTCAAATTTTATTTAATAATATTTCTTTGTTGTTGCAGGTATGAACTCAATTTTAAATGATGGCGTCGAGTTGGTAAGATTTTTCATTCTTCTTTTTATTTCTTACGTATTGTATAAGCAGTGAGCACTTTTATTAATGACACATGAAACTCGTAAGATTTTCGGGTGACTTTTAGGCGATCTCTAAAAGAGGAACAAAAAAGTACCTAGATTATTATGTTCTAAATTTTGTTGGCTGTTGGTGGATGCACTAAAATTTGACGTTGGAATCGTGGTTAATTGGGGATTCCCTCCAATTTGTTTTGTGTACACTTGGGGTCAAAAGTAACAGTGTTACAACCAACCCCAATCAATGTTTTCACTTGCAAATGTTCACTCTTGGCACATAATTGGTGGTTTTCTTCGTAGATGAGAACATACAAAACTTGTCGGATAAATTATCCAATTTGTTGTATCTTTTTGTTTCACATTTTTGAGTATTGATAATGTTCACTTATCATTTTGTATTGTACCAAAGAACTTTTTTTAGTTTTTCATTTTGCTAATGTGTATTTTGGAATCAAATATTAATTTTGTTGATGGATACTAATATATTTACCCACTACTTATGAGCTGTGTAAATTATTTTGCCGTTACAACTTACCCCGATCATTGTTACTTTTAGCCCCAACGTTGAGGTTGGAAGTAACAGCTGACTGACTACAAATGTTCAATCTATCATTAAATACATTTGGATATAACCAACTTGTTATATTCTATGAGAAATTAAATAAAAACAAAAAAAAAATTACTTTCATCCCCGGTCTCTACACAAAAATAGAACTGTAGACGTACTTTGATGATTTTTACTTTGTCATGGACACCGGGCTTTTTTACGCATACTACGAGTGTACATAATTTGTTATTCTAAAGCAAAAAAATATTTTTAAATAAAAATAAAGTTTTAGCATAATTTAGTGTTAGTTAAAATATTTATAATAATTTCTAATAAGTTATGTTAGTATTACATTTTAACACAAAATAAACGAAAATAAAAATTTTTACATATCCCGGGCATTCCCGGGATAATAAGTGTTTTCCGCGAAATATAAAATAGCTTAAAATGGACCGGGATCCCGTAAACCCGGGAGAAAAACCCTAGCACTAGGATGGGCGAATCTCTAGCTCTTGGATTAACCAAAATCTTTGTAGTAGCGTGAATTAAGTGACCCACGCTACACTTAACGTAAACTTTTCTAGAATAGAATATTTAAAAAAAATTAATCCATTTAAATGCTGTTTGGTTGGAACTATTCCTAGTGCAACCTTTTTCTAAGCATACAAGTTTATGTTGAATGAATATGGACGCTGAAACATTTACGAGCTCTCAGAGTACAAATTGTGCAGTCTTTTTTATGAAAACATTATTGAAACTTTCAGCGCCTGTTTGATTTACAAGAAATTTTGAGCCCCAGCCGCGCGGTTATAAATCTTTTAGGCACGTGATTCACTCAAGTTTGTGCCCTGAAATAATTCTAATTTTTTAGAGTAAACGCCCACCATCGCTAAGGTTTAGGGTTTTGACTGTCGGACAAACGTCAAGTGTGTCTGTGTTTATTTCTGTTCCTTCAAGTTCATTCAAGCGATTGTTTTGAAACGAGGTAAGGTGGGTAAACTTAGCTGAATCGCGTTTCTCAAGGTCACTAACTGCTGCTCGCGACCGGCACTTGTTTTCTTTAGTGCATGGCCTCTGCTCGTCGCGATTGCATCTAGTAATTAATGCATACGGTCCGTTGCAAAAGCAAAAATTTTCAGCGTATTTTTTGTGTCGTACAAAAGTTTAAAAAGTGCTTCAAAAATGATGATCACACGCTACACATCACTTCTTATGCAAACGCAAGGATATCGGAACTCATTTTCATCATATGAGTAAGTTTTTTTTTCTGTTATTAGAAATTTATATGTTTTAAATATAGTTAATTATCAACTCTTACGTAACATTACTATACAGTGAGATTCGCATTTACCTGTTCCCTTTTAGGTATTGTCTTCCTTAAATTCAATGATTCACTCAATTATTGTTAAGTAATAGTTGCCATTTTTAGGCACGTTCGAAGTCGTTATGATATCATTCTATTTTTGTTTTAAATTTCCGTTCAAATGTGTGTTATTTATGAAGGTTGTATATTAACACGATTTCATGATAATTTGAGTAATAAAACGAATGTTTCTGTAAAAAAAAAAAAATTATTGAACGAAACGTTTTAGTTTTTCATTTTTAAAAATTTGCAGTACATTTCTTTGTAATATACACAGTGTCCCAGATAACATTTCCAGCATTAAATTAGATGAATTATTCCCAAGTATAAGAGGAGCTACAATCAATTTTTAAAAGTACAAAATTCCTCGTACTTCAGATGTTGCAAAAATAGCAAAAAATATGAAAATGTTGAATTTCATTGACCTCTCAAAAATTGTTTTATTAGATCAATTTTATTAGTATTTTCTAAAGACACTTTTTAATGTAGAATGTAACTGTTATTTTAGATTTTTTTTATCACTTACCATTTTCGAGATATTACCCCTACTTTTATGTTTTCTTATGAGCCGCGAAGCTTGCTATATACAGGGTTATTCAAATTCGAGGCCCACCATGGGGATCTCGCTTATTATAATAGCTATAGTATAGGTTTAAATTTGGCAAAGTTGCTAAATTTGATACTTATTGATAATCCAAAGAGAAATTGGGAATATCTCAAACGGTATCCGAGAAAATTAGGAAAACTGGAAAATGCGTTTTTTGAAAATCGTCTATAACTCCTTTGGAATTTGAAATATTTTAAATGTGTAAAGACATTGCCCTAGCAACTTTTCAAGCCGAATCGAATGGTGGTCACAAATTTTTGCTAGATCGATTCGTTTTTGTTTTATGACAACCAACTTTGTTTTTTCTTAAGGGCGCAATTTTTGTTATTTACATAATCAATTAGCATTAATTTTTCTGAATCCATCGAGATATTACACATGGTATTTTACTTCTACATTAATTGTCAAATTTGAAAAAATACGTTTTAAACAATAACAACTATAAATCAGGTAGGTCGGTCATTGTAGTTTATGTTGTTTCCATGACTACCAATCAACAAACTAAAAGTCTGTTACTTGTCACATTAATAAATTCGTAAAAATTAACTTTAATAACGAAGAAAAATGCGATATGCTCCGAATTTTTTATACTGTTCTTTTAAGTTTTGTTATACTTTATCACATGCTTTATACAAATTTACTTGAGTTTCTGTTAAATATAGAAAAATAGTGTTTTTTCCAGATATGTTTGTTATAAAAATGTTTTTTTTAATTGTTATCTGAAACCTTTCTGCCATATTTTTCTCTAATTTTGGCAAAAGCCTCATATTTCCCTATGTTTCTGTCCAACGAACAAAAATATGTGTGCAAGGTTTGTCTTCTATCTGGATATGTTTCTGCATATCGTTGACAGTGTAGATAAAGTTCCTATTCAATGAATAAAAAATTAAAGTTCATTTTTACGAATTTATTAATGTGACAAGTAACAGACTTTTAGTTTGTTGATTGGTAGTCATGGAAACAACATAAACTACAATGACCGACCTACCTGATTTATAGTTGTTATTGTTTAAAACGTATTTTTTCAAATTTGACAATTAATGTAGAAGTAAAATACCATGTGTAATATCTCAATGGATTAAGAAAAATAAATGCTAATTGATTATGTAAATAGCAAAAATTGCGTCCATAAGAAAAAACAAAGTTGGTTGTCATAAAACAAAAACGAATCGATCTAGCAAAAATTTGTGACCACCATTCGATTCGGCTTGAAAAGTTGCTTGGGCAATGTCTTTACACATTTAAAATATTTCAAATTCCAAAGGAGTTATAGACAATTTTCAAAAATTGTAGTTTCCGGTTTTTCCTAATTTTCTCGAATAACGTTTGAGATATTCCCAATTTCTCTTTGGATTATCAATGAGCATCAAATTTAGCAACTTTGCCAAATTCAAACCTATACTCTAGCTATTATAATAAGCGAGATCCCCATGGTGGGCCTCGAATTTGAATAACCCTGTATATTTAATAGTAGGTATTAAATAATAGTTATTTATGTATCAAGGCCAAAAAGTGTAACTTTTTCGGCCGCGTCTGGTTTGCTGGCCGAGACGTAGTCGAGGCCAGCAAACAGGCAAATCCGAAAAAGTACGTTTTGACCGAGGTGCATATTACATTTTTTGTGCGATCGAATTAAAAACAATTTGAATTTTATAGTATTGTTGTGTAATTCGATAGTTTTTCTCATCATATAATTATGGGCACATTTAAGTACCTACAACTAATGAAAATTTTGACATGTTGAGATACAACATTCTTTGCCATAGAAATTGTGTAAAAGCAGATAATTCACATTCTTCATTGATTTGTTTTGGATTTTTGGTTGGTTTCTCGAAAAAAAAAAAACAAACATCTTCTTTTAAATTTATTTCCAAATTTCTGAAATAACAAGCACTTTGTTGCCTTGTCTCGGGATGCAGCTCTAAGTATATTCTATCAGCTTCTACACAGTTTTCGTTATTTTTAAATGTAGCCATAATAATTATAACAATTACTACAAAGACTATCGAATTGCACAATACTATAAAGCTCCAATAAAGACAATTGATACTCTCATTTGACATTTGGTTGGTTGTTTTTTGTGTTTATTTTGCTTAATAAGTGATTGGTAAAATACGTTTCTTCTTGATTTTGTGACTTATTTATAAAAATAGGTATAGCAATTAATATCTCAATAAAAAAAGAAAAAATGAGCAAATTGCGCGGCCCATAAGAAATAATAAAGTTGGGGGTAATATCTCAAAAATGGTAAGTGATTTAAAAAATCTAAAATAACAGCTAAATTCTTCATTAAAAAGTACCTTTAGATTTAGAAGGTACAAATAAAATTGATCTAATGATAAAACAAAAAAAGTTATGCGGGAAAAAAGAAATTCGACATTTTCATATTTTTTGCTATAACATCTGAAGCACGAGGAATTTTGTACTTTTAAAAATTGATTGTAGCTCCTCTCATACTTGGGAATAATTCATCTAATTTAAGCAAACCTCTATCTCTTATGATAAGCGAGATCCCTATGCTGAAAATGTAGTCTGGCAGGTACACCATACATAATAATTTACCATACAACAGTTAAAAAATGTACTCAACAATTGCAGGAACGATTTGGTTAATTCTTTTTTGTGTATTTGTGTAATTTTTCCTCATTTAAAGTTGATATTTCCATTAGCACGTTCTTAAGTTAATTACGAAACGTGTGGTTACGAGGTAATAGGAACGGAAACTTGATACTTGCTACATTAGACTTTAATAAAGATCTCGATTCATTGCTGCTGTAATATAATATCATGTGCGTTGAATCAACTCGTAATAATTTATGTACGGGGGTAAATAATTAAGTAATTTACTGAAACAATCATTTTCACAACACATAGACCAAGAGCAAAATTTTGTAAATCGCTCAATTCAAACTCGATTCGACAATTAAGTTTGTAAATGTCACAGAGAACTGTTAGTACATAACTGAAACTGTTACTTAAGTTTTTCATGGCTAGGTACAGGCTCTATCAGGGGGAGGTGGCAGATTCCCGGGCCTCACAAATTTAGGGGCCTCACAATGTTTAACTCGATCTGTAAAAAACCGTACGAATTTTCAAAAAAGCGGGAGTTATCAGTGTGAACCAGGACCTTTTTTTATTTTTTTGGTCACTGCTCCGGGCCTCTGTTTTCTCTGAAAGGCCTTGGCTAGGTACATTATTTAATAATTTGTCCTCGTAGGGATTTCTGACGTCTGTTTAGCACTAACTAATTTTTATTACACCAAAAGTGATATTTGGTCATTTTGTGTTAGTAGGTACAATAAAAAGTAACTGTAAAAAATTTATCGTTATGTCATAGTAGGTCATCAAGTGGCAAAAATCTCTATTATTATTGACGATTATTTTATCATTAGATGATTTGAAGTGAGCAATTGTCCTATTATTTTTATATTTGTTTGTAATCTTTTTTGCTATGTGCCTTATCATTTATCGCCC